>SJXQ01003524.1:68179-157834 GCA_006408695.1 Aepyceros melampus
GTTCTTTGGCCACCTCATGTGAAGAGTTGACTCACTGGAAAAGATTCTGATCCTGGGAGGGATTGGGGGCAGGAGGAGAAGGGGACGATCGAGGATGAGATGGCTGGATGGCATCACTGACTCAATGGACGTAAGTCTGAGTGAACTCTGGGAGTTGGTGATGGACAGGGAGGCTTAGCATGCTGCGATTCATGGGGTCGCAAAGAGTCGGACACGACTGAGCGACTGAACTGACTGAAGTGATCAATGTACATAGTCTCCACCATTCACTTCATGGCAAACAGATGGGGAAATAATGGAGACAGTGACAGACTTAATTTTCTTAGGCTCCAAAATCACTGCTGATGCTGATTGAAGCCATGAAATTAAAAGACACTTGTTCATTGGAAGAAAAGCTATGACCAACCTAGACAGTTTATTAAAAAGCAGACACATTACTTTGCCAACAATGGTTTATCTAGTCAAAGCTATGGGTTTTTCAGTAGTCATATATGGATGTGAGAGTTGGACTATAAAGAAAGCTGAGCACAGAAGAATTGATGCTTTTGTACTGTAGTGCTGGAGAAGACTCTTGAGAGTCCCTGGGACAGCAAGGAGAGCAAACCAATCAATTCTAAAGGAAACCAACCCTCAATATTCATTGGAAAGACTGATACTGAGGCTGAAGCACCAATGCTTTGGCCACCTGATGTGAAAAGCTGACTCATTGGAAAAAATTCTGAGGTTAGGAAAGATAGAAGGCAAGAGGAAAAATCGACAACAGAGGATGAGACAATTGGATGGCATCACCAATTCAATGGACATAAGCTTGAGCAAACTCTGGTAGATAGTGAAGGACATAGAACCCTGGTGTCTTTNTGTGAAAAGCTGACTCATTGGAAAAAATTCTGAGGTTAGGAAAGATAGAAGGCAAGAGGAAAAATCGACAACAGAGGATGAGACAATTGGATGGCATCACCAATTCAATGGACATAAGTTTGAGCAAACTCTGGTAGATAGTGAAGGACATAGAACCCTGGTGTCCTTCAGTCCATGAAGTCATAAAAAGTAAGACATGACTGAACAACAACCACCATGCAATTTCATTTTCCTCTTAGAGTAATTTCCCCTTACATTTACCATCATACTTTAAGCAAAATTTGTAATTATTCACTCTTCCTCCTTATTTCCAATTTTGCTAAGAAGGTGTTCCTCAATATACTCCACTGAATTGACACAACAGAAAGTCAGAAATTATTTTTTTTTACTTGCCAATTCTTGTGGTCTCTTAATACTTATCTTACTGAAATTACAAGTCCGATATCAGAGAGTTGATCAGTCTCTCCCTGATAAGCTCCCTTGCCTTGTGTGAGTGATGCTGTATTTGCTTCATTTTTCTTTCTAATCAATGTAGTCTTTCTCTTATTTCCTTTTTCACTTCATTTCTCTATCACACTTTAAAATTTATGATTCCTTAAAGCTATTCCTTTGTCTCTTTGTTCTCCTTAAACACATTGTTTCTGAAATATAATTTACTTCTACTTCTCTAATTATAGTTCCTCTAATGATTGCATTAAATTTTATTTTTTTCCCCTCAACCACTTATAGGTGTTGTAGAGGTAAATCCCAGTTGTTCACATTTTTTATGCACTACTCTCATGTCTGGTCCTCAAACACAGTAGTTCAAGATGAGTTCCTTATTTCCAAATGAGTTCCTATTTTATCCTAAATGACATCTCTTCTCAGTTTCTGCTTAGTTAATGGTCCACTACTCAGAGATGAAGCTCATGCTCACTCATATATATATTCCCTCTGTAAGTGCTTGTAGAAGCTGAGACAGGAAGAGGGAAGGACACAGCATTTAAAAGATCGTAGCCCATGGACATGACGTAAACTGATTAGAACCAACTAGGTCCAAGATGGCAGATGATCAAACTTCCACTTGACCTTGAGCCTCAGTATACACTTATTGTAACACATCAGTAGTCTAAATGACATTGGACTAAAGTAGAAATTACTGAGCAGTCAGTTCAAGTCTCTGAGACCTCTATCTTATTTTCAATAAGCATCTTGCTCTATTAATCTAAAATTATACCCTTTGTCTGGAAATCCTGGAATGTGTCCTTGGTCTGATAAAATATCAGCACTGTACCTGTAAAAGTAATTAACTTCTGTTCTATATGACTGAGGGAAAAACTGGTTGTTATTAGTCTTTAGCCCATATGTCTCTTCCTCTGTAAAATAGCCAAGGGGCATGAAAAAAGGTGGTGACATAATCCAAAGATCAAGAGAAGCCATAAAGATGTGAAGTTAAATATTGTGATCTTTAAACTGATTAGTTAGAAATGACATAGGTTAAGGACAGGAGTCAATCAAAAATATACAGATCAATACTAGTAAGGATGAAAACAGCTGTAAGTCCAGCCTTTTGGGGAACACTTCACCCCTCTCCATGTCGATGTTGAGAACTTTGCACTTCTCTTTTCTCTAAAATAAATCAAATTTTAATTTAATCTTGTTAATTTAAGATGTATGTTGTTGGAGTGGGTCTGGTAAGACCTTTAAAACCTTGAGACATTCTTTTAACATATTCTTAGTAACCAACTGAAAAAGTACATAAAGCCCCACCCAAACTAGTGAGTGGGGCACACTCTCCCCACACACTCTAGGGAGTGTATTTCTCCCCAAAATAAACCTTCTATCACTTTAGTAAACTGAAAGACAAAATGCTATTGTAGGGAAGCAAAAACAAAGTGATTTTAAATGTTAGTGTGAAGGGACATATTATCTTTAATACAATTTTGTTAGACATGCTATTTCACAATCTACACAATCCTTGTCTTCCATCTAAGAAACACTGTCAGCTAACATAAATATTTATAATTGATACTTTCTATTTACTGGTTACTGAATGACAGAACTCTAATAAGCTGTTTTGCAAATAACATCACTTAATCTTCAAAGCAATCTGTGGATTAAGTGGCACCTCTTTATTCTATAGATTAGGATTTAGAAATTAGGAATATTAAATAACATGTTCTCAGATGTCTTAGGTTTTTAAGCAAAATTAAAGGAAACATCGAAATTTGTCTGACAGTAAACCTATGATCTATACTCATTTGTCTCCCTGAGTAATAAAAATTTTCTTACTTAGTTACACAAATTACTTTTTATTAAAGACCAAATTATAAATAAATGTCAAAGGAAAACATTTTGTTCTTTTACTTACAATACATGAAGTGGGTATAGGGCATATATATAATCATGCTGGATATAAGACTGGATATAATCATATACAGCAATTAATTTAAAAACAATACTAAATCACGTATGTAAAAATATATTAAAAGTCTACCTGAATTCAGTTCAAAATATTAAGTAAATAAATGTTTGGTTTTGCATTGTAAAATATTTACAAATTTAAAATGTTCTATATTGAATATGAGACAACTATAAAGAGTTGCTGAGGATTGATGAAAATTATTTGTACCTTCTAAGCTGTAAGGTATATTGTAGTCAATACAAATGTTTTTCCATTTCCTGTTTTTAATATTTAAGAAGGAATGTTAGGAAAATATAAATAACTAAGCAAAAATAAAATGGAAAATAGAGACTACTTTAAGACATTTTTTCAAAATCTTAAGAGGATAAAACATAATGAAAATACCTGCTTTTCATTTAGGGTAGGGTAATTTCACTGACCATGGCCACAGAAATAATAGAAAAAAATATTACTTGGTGAGAAATACCAATGATCTACTATATTTAGCAAATGATTTATAACTATAAAATGTGCCACTTGTTGAGTATAAAGTTTTATCATAGTACAGAATGAACTGTCAGTGATTAACCCCTATGTAATCAAGTAAATTAAAATTGTATTCAGTTCAGTTCAGTTGCTCAGTCATGTCCAACTCTTTGTGACCCAATGAATCGCAGCATGCCAGGCCTCCCTGTCCATTACCAACTCCCGGAGTTCACTCAAACTCACATCCATTGAGTCAGTGATCTCATCCAGCCATCTCATCCTCTGTTGTCCCCTTCTCCTCCTGCCCCCAATACCTCTCAGCATCAGAGTCTTTTCCAATGAGTCAACTCTTTGCATGAGGTGGCCAAAGTACTGGAATTTCAGCTTTAGCATCATCCCCTCCAAAGAAATGCCAGGGCTGATCTCCTTCAGAATGGACTGGTTGGATCTCCTTGCAGTTCAAGGGATTCTCAAGAGTCTTCTCCAACATCACAGTTCAAAAACATCAATTCTTCGGCACTCAGCTTTTAGTTCACTCAAACTCACATCCATTGAGTCAGTGATCTCATCCAGCCATCTCATCCTCTGTTGTCCCCTTCTCCTCCTGCCCCCAATACCTCTCAGCATCAGAGTCTTTTCCAATGAGTCAACTCTTTGCATGAGGTGGCCAAAGTACTGGAATTTCAGCTTTAGCATCATCCCCTCCAAAGAAATGCCAGGGCTGATCTCCTTCAGAATGGACTGGTTGGATCTCCTTGCAGTTCAAGGGATTCTCAAGAGTCTTCTCCAACATCACAGTTCAAAAACATCAATTCTTCGGCACTCAGCTTTCTTCACAGTCCAACTTTCACATCCACACATGACCACAGGTAAAACCATAGCCTTGACTAGACAGACTTTAGTTGGCAAAGTAATCTCTCTGCTTTTGAATATGCTATCTAGGTTGGTCATAACTTTTCTTCCAAGGAGTGTCTTTTAGTTCCATCACTATAATCACCATTGCAGTGATTTTGGAGCCCAGAAAAATAAAGTCTGACACTGTTTCCACGGTTTCCCCATCTATTTCCCATGAAGTGATGGGACCGGATGCCGTGATCTTCATTTTCTGAATGTTGAGCTTTAAGCCAACTTTTTCACTCTCCACTTTCACTTTCATCAAGAGGCTTTTTAGTTCCTCTTCAGTTTCTGCCCTAAGAGTGGTGAACAAGATATATGCAAAACAGCTAAACAAATTAGTTTGATAAGGAAAATTGTAAGTAAACAATATTTGCCAAATCAAAATATGTCTCTTTGGCATGAGAATCATTTTAGGCAGTTTATTTTCAAAAAACAGAAAACTTAGGAAAACTTTTTTTTTTACCATCTTCCTTCCTCTTCAAGATATCTAAAGAGTTTAGATAAAGAACCTGATATAGGTGGAGTATCTCTACTATCAGTAAAGATATCTGCAAAGAATATGGGCTATGTGTGGCATGGAAACACAGAAGGCCTTGAAACCCAAAGTCCTGTCTGTGTCCCACTGTGTCTCTGCAGGGCTCATCAAACATTTGTTTATCAAACATTTGCTTGTCCATCTCCATGTCAATAACCTTACTCCTCTTTGAAGTTCCAAGGTATTACTGCCAACATTTTCTTTTCTCTTTAGCTGAAGACAGTATTTAGGCAAAGGCTTCAGCCATTTTGGAAAATGACTAAGTTTTCCAGAGTTTCTGTCACATAAGGTGGCACTAGTGGTAAAAAACTTGTCTGCCAGTGCAGCAGATGCAATAGACACAGGTTCGATGTCTGGATTACAGAGATGCCCTAATGAAGGCATGGCAACCAACTCCAGTATTCTTGCCTGGAGAAGCTCATGGACAAAAGAGCCTGGTGGGCTACAGTCCATAAGGTTGCAAAGAGACTAACACAACTGAAGCAATTTAGCACACACAAATGCATACAGAAGACATACATGTTACTAAACTTTTGTTTTTCTCCTGTTAATATATCTAATTCTCAGACCAGTAAGAAGAACAGAAGGGTGAGGAAAGATATTTTTGCTCCTGAGAGCAAATATTGGTAAACATTTGGTAGGCCATAAAGAAGCAGTCAACTACAAATTGGCACTTGCCAAGAGCATTTACCAGTGACTGAACAGCAACAGAATGTGGTCCACTGGAGAAGGGAATGGCAAGCCACTTAAGTATTCCTCCCTTGAGAATCCCATGAACAGGATGAAAAGGCCAAATGATAGGATACTGAAAGAGGAACTCCTCAGGTCAGTAAGTGCCCAATATGCTACTGGAGATTAGAGAAGAAATAACTCCAGAAAGAATGAAGGGATGGAGCCAAAGCAAAAACAGTACCCAGCTGTGGATGTGACTGGTGATAGAAGCAAGGTCCGATGCTGTAAAGAGCAGTATTGCATAGGAACCTGGAATGTCAGGTCGATGAATCAAGGCGATTTGGAGGTAGTCAAACAGAAGATGGCAAGAATGAACATGGACATTCTAGGAATCAGCGAACTAAAATGGACTGGAATGGGTGAATTTAACTCAGATGACCATTATATCTACTACTGTGGGCAGGAATCCCTCAGAAGAAATGGAGTAGCCATCATGGTCAACAAGAGTCCAAAATGTAGTACTTGGATGCAATCTCAAAAATGACAGAATGATCTCTGTTTGTTTCCAAGGCAAACCATTCAATATCATGGTAGTCCAAGTCTATGCCCCAACCAGTAACACTGAAGAAGCTGAAGTTGAACAATTCTATGAATATCTACAAGACCTTTTAGAACTAACACCCAAAAAAAGATGTCCTTTTCATTATAGGGGACTGGAATGCAAAAGTAGGAATTCAAGAAACACCTGGAGTAACACGTAAATTTGGCCTTGGAATGCGGAATGAAGCAGGGCAAAGACTAATAGACTTTTGCCAAGAAAATGCACTGGTCATAGCAAACACCCTCTTCCAACAACACAAGAGAAGACTCTACACATGGACATCACCAGATGGTCAACACCGAAATCAGATTGATTATATTCTTTGCAGCCAAAGATGGAANGGGCAAAGACTAATAGACTTTTGCCAAGAAAATGCACTGGTCATAGCAAACACCCTCTTCCAACAACACAAGAGAAGACTCTACGCATGGACATCACCAGATGGTCAACACCGAAATCAGATTGATTATATTCTTTGCAGCCAAAGATGGAAGAGCTCTATACAGTCATCCAAAACAAGACCAGGAGCTGACTGTGGCTCAGATCATGAACTCCTTATTGCCAAATTCAGACTCAAATTGAAGAAAGTAGGGAAAATCGCTAGACCATTCAGATATGACCTAAATCAAATCCCTTATGATTATACAGTGGAAGTGAGAAATAGATTTAAGGGCCTAGATCTGATAGATAGGGTGCCTGATGAACTATGGAATGAGGTTTGTGACATTGTACAGGGGACAGGGATCAAGACCATCCCCATGGAAAAGAAATGCAAAAAAGCAAAATGGCTGTCTGGAGAGGCCTTACAAATAGCTGTGAAAAGAAGAGAAGTGAAAAGCCAAGGAGAAAAGGAAAGATATAAGCATCTGAATGCAGAGTTCCAAAGAATAGCAAGAAGAGATAATAAAGCCTTCTTTAGCAATCAATGCAAAGAAATAGAGGAAAACAACAGAATGGAAAGACTAGGGATCACTTCAAGAAAATTAGAGATGCCAAGGGAATATTTCATGCAAAGATGGGCTCGGTAAAGGACAGAAATGGTATGGACCTAATAGAAGCAGAAAATGTTAAGAAGAGGTGACAAGAATACACAGAAGAACTGTCCAAAAAAATCTTCATGACCCAGATAATCAGGATGGTGTGATCACTCATCTAGAGCCAGACATCCTAGAATGTGAAGTCAAGTGCACCTTAGAAAGCATTACTACGAACAAAGCTAGGGGAGATGATGGAATTCCTATTGAGCTATTTCAAATCCTGAAAGATGATGCTGTGAAAGTGCTGCACTCAATATGCCAGCAGATATGGAAAACTCAGCAGTGGCCACAGGACTTGAAAAGGTCAGTTTTCATTCCAATTCCAAAGAAAGGCAATGCCAAAGAATGCTCAAACTACCACACAATTGCACTCATCTCACATGCTAGTAAAGTAATGCTCAAAATTCTCCAAGCCAGGCTTCAGCAATATGTGAACCGTGAACTTCCTGATGTTTAAGCTGGTTTTAGAAAAGGCAGAGGAACCAGAGATCAAATGGCCAACATCCTCTGGATCATGGAAAAAGCAAGAGAGTTCCAGGAAAACATCTATTTCTGCTTTGTTGACTGTGCCAAAGCCTTTGACTGTGTGGATCACAATCAACTGTGGAAAATTCTGAAATATATGTTAATACCAAACCACCTGACCTGCCTCTTGAGAAGTCTGTATGCAAGTCAGAAAGCAACAGTTAGAACTGGACTTGAAACAACACACTGGTTTCAAACAGGAAAAGGAGTAAGTCAAGGCTGTATATTGTCACCATGCTTATTTAACTTATAAGCAGAGTAGATCATGAGAAACGCTGGACTGGAAGAAACACAAGCTACATGCAAGATTGCCAGGAGAAATATCAATAACCTCAAATATGCAGATGACATCACCCTTATGGCAGAAAGTGAAGAGGAACCAAAAAGCCTCTTGATGAAAGTGAAAGAGGAGAGTTAGAAAAAAACATCTATTTCTGCTTTATTGACTATGCCAAAGCCTTTGACTGTGTGGATCACAATAAACTGTGGAAAATTCTGAAAGAGATGGGAATACCAGACCACCTGACCTGCCTCTTGAGAAACCTGTATGCAGGTCAGGAAGCAACGGTTAGAACTGGACATGAAACAACAGACTGGTTCCAAATAGGAAAAAGAGTACATCAAGGCTATATATTGTCACGCTGCTTATTTAACTTCTATGCAGAGTACATCATGAGAAACGCTGGGCTGGAAGAAGCACAAGCTGGAATCAAGGATTGCCGGGAGAAATATCAAGAACCTCAGATATGCAGACGACACCATCCTTATGGCAGAAAGTGAAGAGGAACTAAAAAGCCTCTTGATGAAAGTGAAAGAGGAGAGTGAAAAAGTTGGCTTAAAGCTCAACTTTCAGAAAATGAAGATCATGGCATCTGGTCCCATCACTTCATGGGAAATAGATGGGGAAACAGTGGAAACAGTGTCAGACTTTATTTTTGGGGGCTCGAAAATGACTGCAGCCATGAAATTAAAAGACTCTTGCTCCTTGGAAGAAAAGTTATGACCAACCTAGATAGCATATTCAAAAAGCAGAGACATTACTTTGCCAGTAAAGGTCTGTCTAGTCAAGGCTATGGTTTTTCCGATGGTCATGTATGGATGTGAGAGTTGGTCTGTTGGTGCGCCGAAGAATTGATGCTTTTGAACTGTGGTGTTGGAGAAGACTTTTGAGAGTCCCTTGGACTGAAGGAGCTCCAACCAGTCCATTCTGAAGGAGATCAACCCTGGGATTTCCTTGGAAGGAATGATGCTGAAACTGAAACTCCAGTACTTTGGCCACCTCATGCAAAGAGCTGACTCACTGGAAAAGACTGTGATGCTGGGAGGGATTGGGGGCAGGAGGAGAAGGGGACGACAGAGGATGAGGTGGCTGGATGGCATCACTGACTCGATGGACGTGAGTCTGAGTGAACTCCGGGAGTTGGTGATGGACAGGGAGGCCTGGCATGCTGCGATTCATGGGGTCACAGAGAGTTGGATTCGACTGAGCGACTGAACTGAACTGAACTGGCCCCACTCGCACCCCTACACCAGCAATTCTTTCAGGGCTCCTTGAGATACTCCCTCCCATGCTTGAAGTCCTAAGAATTTCCCACCATATAAAACCTAAGTCTTATAGATTGTGACCGTTTTTTAAGTCAGCAGTTTCTATTTCTATTGTTAAGGTGTAAAATCAAAATATTGTTGACTCATTTGAAAGTGTTCTAGTGGATATGATGACTTCTTAAGAAGACTTGCCTTGGCGTCTTCCAGTCCTTGAGGAGCTCAACTTTCTTCACCCTTGAGGCAAGAGATTAGAATTGCTTAATGTGGCTTGGTGGTCCGTGCACTTAAGCAGGCAGTTGGCCAGTGGAGGGTGTGTTGTAGTATCTGGTTCTTTGAGAAATTTAAACTGGTTATTTGGCAGCTGACTCTTCTCATTTTCATTGTACCTTTGCTGAAGAATGTCTTCTGTGCTCAGTCAGCCTCTGCCTGGAAGGGTTGAATAGTTTGCATTCTTCTGAGTCATTCCCAGTCCTTTAACAGTCCTAGTCCTAATGGAGCATTCTTCTAAAACTTAGAATAGAATCAGTCTCCACAAGTAGAGATAGGTTTCCTGACCAAACTGGGAAGATACTGGGTGAGAAAGGAGGGAGGAAATGAAAGAGCACGGGTAAGAACGCTGGCCCACAGCGTCTGAGTCTCAGGTTTGCGCTGTGTGTGGTCTGGCCTTCCTGTGGTCGTGCAACCAGTGACTGGTCTGGCTCTACTGATTTCTGCTGCACCAGGAATTCCTGGGCCTCCAGTAAGGCTTTGGAACTTCATGATTTAAAGATGAGTGTGGAGTTAGGGGAAGGGCCAGGTGACATGCTTAAAAACTTCTGTGAAGGGGTCATTAGGCCTCTTGTCCTCTGACTTCATCTGGCTATCAGGGTACTGTGAGGCTGCGACCAGCCCTCCCTAGCTGTTGGGAGTCTCAGGGCAGAGGGCCTGAGCTCTGGAGGCAAACATCTGATGTGAGATCAGAGCCAGGCTCTACCACCTATCAGCTTCAGGCATTTCCTGCGTAGCTTCATGCGTGTGTGCTGTCTCTCAGTTGTGTCTGACTCTTTGTGACCCCGTGGACTGTAGCCCATCAGGCTCCTCTGTCCATGGGATTTCCCAGGCCAAGGATACTGGAGTGGATTGCCATTTCCTCTTTCAGGGTATCTTCCCGACCCAGGAATCAAACTGCTTCATTGGCAGGCAGATTCTTTACCACTGAATCATCTGAGAAGCCCATCAGCTTTATGGCCTTTGGTAAAAACCACTAGACTCCCAGAACTGCAGATTAAAAGAACCGACCATAGCAACTTAATGGCACCTTGCAGGTTGTTGTTAGAATTAGAGATAAGGTATTCCACAGATCATCATTGCCTCTGAAGCTGAAACGCTAATACTTTAACCACCTGATGGGAAGACTCTTTGGAAAAGACCTTGATGCTGGGCAAGATTGAAGGCAAAAGGAGAAGAGGGCAACAGAGAACGAGATGATTGGCTGGCATCACTGACTCAATGGACATGAATCTGAGCAAACCCCGGCAGATAGTGAAGGACAGGGAAGCCTGGTGTGCTGCGGTCTATGGGACCTCAAAAGAGTCGGACCTGACTTAGCTACTGAACAACAATAATAAAAATCATCCTCAGTCTCCTCCTCCTCATCATTCTCCTTGTCATGGTTCATCCTGGGTCACCCTTCTGTGTGCCAAGTCCTTCACATGATAAACAGCAGCGAAGCCCCCCAGTGGTTCCTGGCTGTTGTTCACAGGTCAAAGGGACACCCACTTCCCCTGGGTTAAGCACCTCTAGGCTGGCCTGATCAAGTGTGGTTTGTGACCTGAGCCTGCAGGGCAGAGTGGCAGTGATGGGGTCTGGGGGTGGGGCTGCTGCTACTGCTGCTAACTAGCTTCAGTCGTGTCCGACTCTGTGCGACCCCATAGACGGTAGCCCACCAGGCTCCCCCGTCCCTGGGATTCTCCAGGCAAGAACACTGGAGTGGGTTGCCATTTCCTTCTCCAATGCATGAAAGTGAAAAGTGAAAGTGAAGTCGCTCAGTCGTGTCCGACTCTTAGCGACCCCATGGACTGCAGCCTACCAGGCTCCTCCGCCCATGGGATTTTCCAGGCAAGAGTACTGGAGTAGGGTGCCATTGCCTTCTCCAGGGGGTGGGGCAGAGGAGGCTAATAGGGGCCTAATCCCCTTGGAAAATCCCTTGGAAAATGACGTCAAAGGGCCTGAAATGCCCCAGGAAAACGCCTGGAGGCGTTGAACACAAGGGGCCATGAGCAATGCAGTGATTTACTTTGAATTTCTGATCTGTCAATTGAGGGGAATGAATCAGGCCTGGATCTGCCTCCCCAAATCTTTCAAATCAGGAACTCTTATTCTGATGTTTATTTATTTTTATTTATTTAACTGTCTGCTGCTGCTGCTAAGTTGCTTCAGTCGTGTCCAACTCTGTGTGACCCCATAGACAGCAGCCCAACAGGCTCCCCCATCCCTGGGATTCTCCAGGCAAGAACACTGGAGTGGGTTGCCATTTCCTTCTCCAATGCATGAAAGTGAAAAGTGAAAGTGAAGTCACTCAGTCGTGTCCAACCCTCAGCGACCCCATGGACTATGGCCCTCCAGGCTCCTCCATCCATGGGATTTTCCAGGCAAGAGCACTGGAGTGGGCTGCCATTTAACTGTCTGAGCCCAGTCTTACTTGTAACACTCAGGATCTTTATCATTAGGTACACTGGATCTTTAGCTGTGGCCTATGGGTCCAGTTTACTGACCAGGGATTGAACCCTGGCCCCCTGCATTGAGAGCGCGAGGGTCTTAGCCCCTGGACCACCAGGGAAGTCTCACAGGCACTCTCAGTTTGGAATAAAGAGCGTGTACATAATCAGACTTTTAGACTATACGCCCTAGGAGGGCATAACCCAGATCTTTCTTTGTTCTTTTACCCTTAGCCTGTATCACCATAGATATATAGAAGTCCCACAGTGATTATTTGAGAAATAAGTTATCCCCTGCTTTATCTCTGTCATGGGATAGAACCCAGTCAGCATGGATGTATATAACCAGTGGGGGGTGGGAGAGGTGGGGGCCAGCTCAACTGACATATTTCTTATACAATACTCGATTCAAATATTCAGTTTATGAGAACTTACAACCTTGCCCATAAATTTTGCTTTGTGCCAGAGAAGTAGCGAGTCTGAAATTATAGTAAAACCTTAATATTTTCATGAACATTTTGGCTATACTGTTTCACTTTTTGGCTGTGCCATGTGGCAAGTGAGCTCTCAATTCCCCAACGAGGGATTGGACCTGCACCCCCTACATTCAAAGCGCAGAATCCTAACCACTAGACTGCTAGGGAAGTCCCTGTTTCACTTTTGTTTTTTTAATATGAGGAATTCTGATATGTTGTGAAAGACGGTAAAAATAAGCTTCTTTCTGAAGGTAAAAATATATACAAACAGAGCTATAGTATTGAAAGCATTTGTTAATACTTTATAAAAGATTTGTCTATTTTGATTTCTTTCCAATTTTGAATGAAAAAAGAAATGTTCTTTTGATGAACTTTGCAATTCTGGAGTAAATACTCTCCTTTATCCAAATTGCCTTGACTTAATGGGAACTTACAAACCATGGGAAATTGTCAACAGGGAGTCAGATGTATTAGAAATAATAACGTAGGAACATTCCAGGACTGAGGAGAGAGATTTGAAAGTTTAATATGTTAAAGTACCCGCTGGCGTCTTGGAGGAATTTTGGAGAGATTGGGACTGTTTGAGGTCCAATGGGCTTAGAGAGAGGACAGGACCCAGCTAGGGAAGCCAGTTTGGAACAGGGGGCCGCTAGAATGAGGGATGAGCACCGAGAAACAGACATCTGGAGGTTGTTGATTAGCCTTGCTCAGAGGGTGGAGTACATTTATGATGCTCAGAACAAAGGAAAAGAAGATGGATCCAGCGGCAGATTCCCAGAGCATTGCCTGAATTAGCAGACTCCTGACTGTGTCTGACAGTCCACTCTTGTTTCATTTCCCACCCTTTGGGGTGTATGTGTAGGTATGTGTGTCGGTGCACTCAGTCGTGTCCGACTCTGGGATCCCATGGACTGCAGCCTGACAGGCTCCTCGATCCGTGGGATTTCCCAGACAAGAATACTGAAGTGGATTGCTGTTTCCTTCCCCAGGAAATCTTCCTAACCCAGGGACTGAACCAGCATCTGGCATTGCAGGCAGAGTCTTTGCTGCTGAGCCACCAGGGAAGCCCATGTTTTGTTTTAGCATATTTAAAAAAATATTTATCTATTTGGCTGTGTCAGGTCTTTGTGGCGGCACACAGATGGCTCGAACTCTTAATGTTTTAGCATCTTAATCCCAGTGTCTGCCAGTGGGTCCTAAAGTCCTGTGTTCCATGCAGCACATGGAATCGGCTTCTTCAGGTGATCTGGCCTTCTCTGCCCTCCCTGAATTCCCATTAGATGTGTGGGGATGGGGATCACCCTCACCGGGCTACTTACTCCACTGCCTTACATTGGACTTCTCTGGTAGCTCAGATGGTAAAGAATTCGCCTGCGATGTGGGAGACCTGGGTTGGATCTCTGAGTCGGGAAGATTCCCCTGGAGAAGGAGATGGCAACCCACTCCAGAATTCTTGCCTGAAGAATCCCATGGACAGAGGAGCCAGGCGGGCTACAGACCATGGGGTCACAATAAGTTGGACACGACTGAGCGACTTTCACATTCATTCATTCATTACATTAGATGCCAAAGACTGGTTATGAGGATATCAGAACAGGTTGGATGGAGTGTATGGAATGGAATGTGGTGAGCTGAGTATTTTTGAGTTATTAATGTTATGGTACATGATGTTCTTAGTGGGCCAAATAAAGGCTTCCTGTTTAATGATAAATAAGGGCATGGCATTTGCCTCTGTGTTTATAGGCTGTGTAGTATTTTAATTAAAATGTAATGTTGAAGTTACCTCAAGGCCGTATTTTAGACGGACTGGAAAAGGAAATGAAGGCTCCCGTGTGGGTAAGACCTGTGAGTCACATAGACGCTGTCTGGTGTTTGGAGGCTGCAGGGCTGGCTCCGCCACCCAGAATCCCAAGCCCTCTGTCCTTGATAGCCTCGGGGGTGATATTTCAGAATGCAGCCAATCTCTCTAACAGCTGCCCTTGAATATTTAGATATAGGATTGGAATTCTGTGCTGGTGTTACTTAGATGAAAGGTGCCACCGAGAAGAGAGGCGTCTGTCTCCATCACCACGTCCTGCACTGGCCTCATCTTGTGATGTCCCTGAGTGAGTCCTTTCGTGTCCCCAAGAAAAAGGATGGTGGAACTGGTGGGCTGTGCTAAGGAGTGGTTTTCCTTTGTTTTGCTTTATAAAAAATTCAGGCAAGGTGGAGAGAAAATGGAAAGGATAAGAAGGTCTTTGTGATTAAGTAAAACAGAGCTGTCACCCCCATCCCACCTTCGTAAGTGCCACTGAGCCTCCCTGAAGCTGCCCTTGGAGATGGGTCATGAGTAGAATGTTCTACCAGATTTGTAAAAGAACACAATATTAGTGACATGCATATCTTTAGAATCTTCTTCCTTTTAAAAAAAACTGAACTATATTTACTATTTTATTTTTGTAGTAAAATCTCTCTCTCTCTCTCTTTTTTTCGGTGTACCTCTTGGCTTTCAGGATCTTAGGTCCACAGTCAGGGATGGAACAGGGGCCCTGGCAGTAAAAGCATCTAATCCTAGCCACCAGACCACCAGAGAATTCCCTAAAGTCTCATTTGGACTTCAGAGAGCTAGCCTTTCTCCCTGGTATGCTCTAATAAGAAAATACTTAGCAGAAGTCAGATTTAAGAGGATTGTTCACTTGCCCCCCTTCTTTTTGTGACCAGATGTACGTAACGTGAAATGGAGTCTTTGACCAGTTTTAAGTGGGCAGTTCTGGGGCATCGAGTCTGTTCACATTGTTCACCATCACCACCATCTGTGTACAGAACTTTCCATTTTCCCAGATGAAAACCCTGTGCCCCTGAAGCAGAATGTTCACATTTTAAGGCATGATTTATTTCAGAAATGCTTAGGTTGGGCGAGGGGACACACTGATTCCAAATCGTTTTACATTTGTGTGGCAAGGGGATGATAAAAACATGGCTGAGCGGTTGCACACCGCCCTAGCCTGGATAGGCACCAGGCAGCAAAGCCTAGAGCGTGACTGACAGTTCTGTCTGATACTGAACCTGTGCTGCACCCCCTCCAATGTGCTTTTGTGCTGGCTTGGCTGTAATTTGTGCAACTGACGATTCTTCCCCAGTTTGTCCATATTCTGGAGCTATAATATACTTACAGCAGTCATCTTGGTACTTATAATTCAGAGTGAAGTTTTAACCTTTCTCAAAGCTTTCGTTTCCTTGTCTTAGAGTAATCTGTCTGTGTGATCTCTGAGGAAGGGTCTTTCCATCCACCTGTCTTGTGAGGAAAGTGAAGTTGCTCAGTCCTGACTCAGTCGCTCAGTCTGAGTCTTTGCAACCCCATGGACTGTAGCCTACCAGGCTCCTCTGTCCATGGAATTTTCCAGGCAAGGATACTGGAGTGGGTTGCCATTTCCTTCTCCAGAGGATCTTCCCGACCCAAGGATCGACCCTGTGTCTCCTGCATTGTAGGCAGACGCTTTACCATCTGAGCCACCAGGGAAGTCCCAACCTGTCCTGTAGTTCTAGTTATTTTCATAATTGATGTTGTGAACTTACTATGCTTTTAAGAAGGAGGAAGGGGGGCGGGGAATGGAAGCTTCTGGAAGTCAAGTGAAGAGTAGAGATACAAGGGAAAAAAGGCACAAAGAAGGAATGAGACCGGAGAGAAAGGAACTGTGATGTCAGCAAGGAGGGACTCGGGACATCACAGGGTTTGTCCCAAGGAGGATGTTTATTTAACAGACTTCCATTGTGAGTGTACACAAACATTAAGGGAGCAAACAGTAGCAAGCCCAAGCTGATGGGAGGGAGAGAACCAGCATTCTGGTTTCAGATTATGCGCCATCTTGTGTCCTGGGGCCGCATTCAGTGTCCACTCGTGCTACGTCTGGCTGTGGGCACATGAAAGCAGCCTAGAGGGGGTACAAAGGGGGGCCATGGGGTTTCACCCATCACCTCTTTTAATTCTCCCTGTAGATCCAAGGCAGGGTTACAGCCCTTTAGAGCCTAGGAGACAGGACTGCTGGTCCCTGGGACTTCGCTGGTGTCCAGTGGTGGGACTCTGCTTCCACAGCAGGGCAGAGGGTTCGATTCCTGGTCAGGGAACTAAAATCCTTCATGCTGTCCTGTAGCCCCCCCCAGAAAATAAATACAAATTTTTTAAATTAAAAAAAGATCAGATTACTGATCATGGCAGAGCTGGACTCCAGTCCTTGAGTTGTCTAATTCAAAGCCTATTCTTTCCTCTAACCCACTGTGCAAATCTCCACCCTCCGTCCACACCCCAGACCATCACACAGTTGTGACTACATACTCTGAGCTGCTCACAAAAGGCTAATATTAGCCCAGATTCACGAGAGAATAGCGTAAGCTCCACCCAGGTCAGAACTCCAGGAGCCCTATGATTGGGTGCTTGACCAGGTTTGGGACCTCGAACGGTAGCTTCGAGACTCAGCTCACTTCTCTCAACTTTGCTTTCTTGTTGGTAGCATTTTTTTTTTTTCTCTACTGCAGGGCATGTGGAGTCTTAGTTCCCCGACCGGGAATCGAACCTTCACCCCTTGGCAGAGTCTTAACCACTGGACCTCCAGGGAAGTCCTGTAGTGATTTTGAGGAGGTTCTTTCTGAGCAGTGACAAAGGTGACGTCGGCAGAAGAGGGCACAGGCGTCCTGGAAGAACTCCTATCGACTGGTCTTGGTTCTAACTGTGCTTCTCCGAGAAGCACTCTGGCCAGGGAGGTCCACCTTGGGCTTGTGTTCATCCCTGCAGCTCCAGGGTCAGGAGAGAGATGCTCTGAAGATACAGCAGATCAGAAAAGCTCTCTGTCGGCTGTGGGTGACCATCCATAAATGTCTCCTGGACATCTCAGCCACTGTCATGTGGGAGTGAAATGGCTTTTGTGGAACTCCATTTGTGAGTCCCTGGGAGGCAGGGCAGAAGCTGGCCATGTCTTGTGTGCTCTGTCTGTCGGGAGAACTCACCCTACAGTGAGATAAAATGATTAGAAATTGATCCTTGGGTTTCTAGTTCTAAGAAGTGACTTCGGCCCTCAAAGGGATAATTAAATAAGATTTTTTTTAAAAAATGTATTTCCCTGTCCCAGAGATATCATGAGTTCTGTCTTTTAATTTCAGCTGTGTTTCTTGGGTATGAAATAGGGAGATCCTTTAAGCCAGAGGTCCCCAACCTTTTTGGCACCAGGAACTGGTTTTTTGGAAGACAGTTTTTCCATGGACCAGGGATGGGGGATGGTTTCAGGATGATTCAAGGGCTTTACATTTACATTTATTCCTATTATTATTACACCAGTTCCACCTCAGATCATCGGGCATTAGATCCTAGAGTTTGGGTACCTCTGCTTTAAAGCTTTGCTTTGGTGTCTGTTTTCAATCTGTATTTGGTGTGAATGGGAGTGACATACATTAAATGCCTTTTTTATCAGATGCTTGTGATTTACATAAGCCAGCTCAGGTAATCCTCTCAAATACTGTAGGGTAGGTGGCATTCTAACCATTTCACAGGTATTTATGCAGCTGGTGGGGGGCGGGGGGAGGCCAGTAGGGAGGGAAGGCAGTGTTTCTTCTGGCTTTTCCAACGTGTTAGATAATTACAGAATGCCAAAAGAGCCCCAGTTATTGTTAGAACAATTTCATGTACAATTATACTCAACAAGTTCAAGCAAATTATTCTGTTTAATTGTAACAGAGCTAAAGAGAGGTGATTTTCATATTTTTTAGGACTGTTAACTTTTCCTCTGAAAAGTAATTTTTGTAAAAAAAATTAAGTCATGCCAAGTCTTGTTTATTTTTGCTTTGATACAGAGAAAGAGTATTGTAGGGGAGAGAACAGTCTCGAATGTCACAAAGAATCATGTTGTTTTGGGACTTCCGTGGTGGTCCAGTGGTTAAGACTCTGCACTTCCAAAATTTATCTTTTGGCTTGGCCAAAAGATAGAAAAAGAATTGTTTGGAAGGTGGTTTTAGACCTGGCACAGATAGCCAATCCCTGTGCTATCATTTGGAAGGAGATTTCCAACACCTAGGATAGAATGAAATCCCATCCTCAAGGATAGACACTAGTTTACAAAAAGTGGATAATGCTTGTCTTTTTCTGGGGCGGGGGCTGTGCTGGGTCTTCGTTGTCACTCAGGCTTTTCTCTAGTTGCGGTGAGTGGGCTTCTCATTGCAGTGGCTTCTCTTGTTGCAGAGCACGGGCTCTAGGGTACTGGACTCAGTAGCTGTGGCTCCTGAGTTCTGGAGCACAGACTTGGTAATTGTGGCGCACAGGCTTAGTTGCCTCACTGCATGTGGGGTCTTCCCAGACCAGGGATCGAACCCATGTCCTCTGCACTGGCATGTGGATTCTTTACCACTAAGCCACCGGGGAAGCCCCCTTGTTGCGTTTTGAAATACCTGAGTACCTGTAAGAAAGGCTCCGTTGACCGGGCATGCATCGCCACACTGCTGCCCCCTGGTGCGTTAGGATCTGCTGGGATGCCCTCATTCTGTGTGTTGTGTCACTGTCATCACAGTCCATTGAAGAAAAGGACACATTCCCTTTTTGTTTACAGATACAAGCTGTGATGCGTATGGTCCATCTGTCTCCATGGGACCTGGGCCACGTTGTCTCTCCCAGAGCCTCTGCTTGTGGCTGGCTGTGCTCCTGCAGCTGCTGGCCTGGACGGACACCCGGCCCTCGGCCTTCCAGCTGCTGGGCTTCCCATGCCCTGGCAGGAGGCAGCGTGAGGAGCACCTAGAGGCTCGCCTATCTGACATTGACCTCAGTACGATTCATAAAGATTTTCCTTATAAGGAGCCCTGAGAGTATGACTCACATGTGCCTTCCTGGGATGCCTGGAACCCACTGTCTTCCCAAGCTGAACATATTATTTTTTAAAATAATTTACTTATTTGTTTGGCTGTACCAGATCTTAGTTGAGGCATGCAGGATCTTTTAGTTGCAGGGATCTAGTTCCCCAACCAGGGATCGAACCTGGTCCCCTGCATTGGGAGTCTTGGCCACTAGCCCACCAGGGAAGTCCGCAACGTATTTTCTAAAAACTGAAATTCCAACCACCCATGATCTCCTTCTCAACATCTCTGTGTGTGCTCATTTTCTGTCCCTTAACTACAGAATTATCTTCATGTCTATCCCTTCCCCACCACTGCTTGCTGCACAGACACATGATGTGAGCCACTCAAAACATGTCTCGCCCAGCCATTCTTTTCCTTCCGGTGGTACAACCTGTCACGTCTCCATCCTCTGGGGACTGTGTGCACATTCCCCAGATGCTTTCAGAGTGGGCGACACCTCCTCTGGACGGCCCTGTGCTTTCTGAGGTGAAACCCTCACCCCCGCCAGGACAGGCCGCCCTCCGTGTTCTTAGGGTGCTCATCTTCCCCTCCAGCTCTTGCCTTTCTTCCCTTGTGTTTTCAGATTTCTCCTCCTGAGTGACTGGCTTCAAGCTTCTGCTTCTGTGCTTCCTGATTTCCTGGCCCCAACTGAACCATTCCACTCGCTGTGCTCTGATGAACTTACTTACTGTGATAGTCATGTTGCCTAAACTTGGCTTGGTTTTAGTGTTACTTCTTGGTTTGAACCTGATTTCCTTCTTCACTTCCCCAGAGACTAATAACCCAGGAGCTCATATTTATCCTCATCACCTTCACTGATGCTTCTGGTGAAGGAGGCTAGTTTAAATGTTGCATTTTACACACTTTATTTTGTAACCAGTGTTGAGAAGAGTACCATGAGCACTGGCTCAGAGTTTTGAAACTTTCACAGTTATCATCATCTTGCTTTTCAATGACCTTGTTAGCCAGATTTCCTTGGTCAGAAAAAAGGAAACAATCCACTGACATTTCTTTCCATTAAAATTTTTCATTGTCTCAAACAGTGCCCATGCAGCAGGTACTTACTTTAAACGGTGTTTCCTTTGCTTTCGCCACTGGAGTTAAACGACCAATAGAAATCTGTTTGTGAGGCATCAGTTTAACGTTTAGAAAGCCTAAATCTACAAAGGTGCATTTTAAAAAAGGAAAAATAAGCATGTTTCAGGGGATGAATGCTTTTTTATCTCCCTCATAATTAAAGTATAAATCACACATTTGTGGTTTGTTTTTTTAACTTTTTAGTTTGTATTGAAGTATATAGCTGATTAACAATGTGATAGTTTCAGGTGAACAGTAAAGGGACTCAGCCATACACATACACGTATCCACTCTCCCCCCAGGCTGCCCTCCCATCCAGGCTGCCACATAACACTGAGCAGAGTTCCCTGTGCCATACAGTAAGTGCTTGTTGGTTATCAATTTAAAATATAGCGGAAGTCACGCATTCGTTAAGCTCTGGCTACAGAAAGTAAAAGATGGATTTCCCGTTTCTGTGGCTGAAGGTGAGTGTTCCCAGGTCATCTGTGTTTTCTCCAGGGCCATGTTTACCCACCTGCTTCCCTCCCAGCCAGACCTTTGACTCTGAGCCTTTGGTCTGAAGTGTATTAGGGCTTTTCAGTATCCTCAGACCTCATCCTTCAATTAACTTTCACCTTTTGTATTTATCTTTGTCTGGTGTCTAAAGGTATGTCTACTAGGAGTCCTAGCTCTGAAATAGTTAACATGTTGACTTCAAAGTTGGTGGAACTGTGCCAAGCATGCTTCATCTGAAGATAAATGGAAATGCTCTTCACGCAGGGCAAAACCAAGGCCTGTTAACTTAAACAGGATGCAGCGTGTCTAGGGAGGCTCAGCTTGGCCATGTTTGTAGACAGAAAGCAAGCTTTATGTTAAAACGAAAATAAACATTTTCCTTTATCAGGGAAGGGAACATCCCCACTGGACACGGTGGTACTCTCAGCCTCCTCCATGAGCACCTCCTGCTCAACTCCTGCTCCTGCTGCCATGCCCTCAGGTATGGGGGTCAGGGCAGAGGTGGGGAGGGGGTGTGCTCCTGGGAACATGTCCTGTATGCTGAGTGGGAACCAGAACTGAACATTTGTGTTGTTGATCTGAGCTCAGCATAGCTGGTGACTGCAAGAAGATGTTAGATGTTTGAAAGAAGCAGAGAGCAGAATTTGTAGGTTTCCAAGGGGTTACCATACAGGTGGCATTCCCTGCTGTGGAAAGTAATCATTCAGGGTCATGACTTTCCCCTAGCAAACATTGGGAGACTTTATTCCTTGTGTTGTATTTTAAGTAAATCTTAATTCCCTGACCAGGGATCAAACCTGTGGCTTCTGCATTGTTAAGCACAGAGTCTTCCTCGCTGTATCTCCAGGGAATTCCCTGTACTGCATTTTGAGTTTTCTATTATGTTTTCTCAGAATTCATCCTGACTTTGGCCCCATTCACACTGTGTCATGCAAGTATTTCTACGAATTTACAGGCAAACGGCTTCTGGAATTTGTCTCTAACTCAAGTATTTCCCTCTGTGGGCAGTTTCTTCCTCCTTTTTAAACTCAGTGCTCTGTGGTGACCTAAATGAGAGGGAAATCCAAGGAAGAAGGGATATATGTATGTGTCTAGCTGACTCACTTTGCTGTACAGCAGCAACTAACACAGCATAGTAAAGCAGCTATATTCCAATAAAAATTAATTTTTTTAAAAAAGAAGGATGGTCAGGATGTCTAGGATTCTGGGAGTTATAACACTGGGGATTGAACATCTGATGTACTGTGCTTGAGCATGGGACTTAATGGAATCAGAATTTTGGCCTGGGAGAAATTTGAGGATCCAGTCAAAGAAGGGTTAAGGGGTAGTGAGACTGTAACCAAGAGGAGACTCAGATGCAGAGGCTGGTGTTTATGCAGTGCTTATGCTGAGGATGCTATGAAACTAGGGCCTCTGAATGGTCCTCTGGCAGGCCTGGGGCTCTGATCATCAGCATCAGGACTTCAGGCTCAGTTATAGCTACAGTGTAAATACAGGTCTTGGCTGTTCAGTCTCTCCATGTGCCAAGGGTCAGATCTGAGTGTCAGAACCAGCTGTGGCAGGCCTGGATGCACCCTTGCAGGAGATGATGACATTCTGAGTGGAGATCTGCTGTAAAATGAATGCATAGACTCTCACCGGCTAAGAGTGGCTTTTCCCTAGAGATCCGTGTGCAGACAGTACCTGTCTGCATATTTAAGTTAGGACTGAAGATTCGTGGGGAGGTCCAGGGAGAGTCTGATAAGAACGTGTGTCTGTCTGACATGCAAATGGAGCTGTAGTCGGCTACAGGCAAATGAAGTGCTTTGTTCACGTGGCTTTGACCCTGCCTGACCTTGAGTTTCTTGCCTCATCTGCTGTGACATCCTGTGTCCTAATCACTCATCCTAGATTTAGATCTGGCTTTAGCTTGTCCCTCACCCCAAGCTTTCATATACATGTATATGTGTGGCTGACTCACTTTGCTATACAGCAGCAACTAACACAGCATAGTAAAGCAGCTATATTCCAATAAAAATTAATTTTTAAAAAAAAGCAGGATGGTCAGGATGTCTAGGATTCTGGGGGTTATAACACTGGGGATTGAAGATCTGATGGTGGTACACTGCACCCACCCAGTGTTTTATGTTCATCTTTCTGTACCCCCAGAGGTTCTATGCTTAGTCCTTAAAGAGGCATTCAGAAACTATTATTTTTAATGTGTTATTTTTTAAAAAAATAAGTGACATCTTCCAGGTGTAGAAACTAGTCCCTTGTTTGCATAATCACCAAGCTAATCGGTCACTGCCAGAATAAGCTGAGCTCTTTAGCTGGATTTCTTATGTGATGGCCCCCTTCTTTCTGTAATTTATCTTGTCTTCATCCTGACTTTGACTGCTATGTTGGAAGCATTGCCAGCAGAGAATTAACAGTTAAGGCATGGATTCAGTAAAATCCTTTGGAGAGAAGATGTAAGAGTAGTAGAAAGGCTACGGCAGGAGGAGGGGAGCCAGGAAGGGGCCAAGCCTGTGGGTGGTGGGGCTGGGGGAGGAACCAAGAGTGAATGCAGAAGAAAGGCATCATGGGCTCCCATGGTGGTCCAGCAGTTAAGATTCTGTGCTTCCATTGCAGAGGGCACAGGTTCAATCCCTGGTCAGGAAAGATCCTGCATGCTGCAGGTTGTGGCAAAAAGAAAAAAGGAGGGAGGAAGAGAAGGGAAAGAAGAAGGAGAAACTGGATGAGGAATTGGGAAGAAGGAGAGCAGATCGCTGGGCGTTGTGGTGGCAGGGGGTGGATTTCAGGGGCTTCCTTGGGGATGAGGATGTGGTGGAGAAGGAGAGATGAGAGATGGGGCTGTCACTTAGAGAAGCTCCTGTGAAGATGGGCCCTTTCTTAGACCCAGAGACTTGGAGATGTGTGAGGTGCTGGGATTAAGATTAGCTCTGCATGGGTGGGGATGAAATTTTCAAATTTAGGGGAGGGTGAGGATCCAGCGCTTGGGTGGAGGGTTTGCTCTGGGATGGAAAAGCAGCACCTCTTCCAGACACACGAGGGGGCAAGGGGGAAACAGCAGAAGAAGAGAGCTATTGGGTGTAGGAAGGAGGAACGGCCTCCGTGTCTCCGGGTCTGGTGTGTTTATAGCTGAGAAACGTGGAAGTTTACTTGTAAAAGTCGGCCTTTGGGGCTTGAGCACATGGAAGAAAAAAACCTTGTTTGTAGACTGTTGTAAGAAATCACTTTTGATGTTTTGCTGTCATGATACCCAAAAATAGCAAATTCTAAGTAAAAAAGCAAAAAATCCTGTCTGCCTCTGTCGTGCCACAAAACTGTCCTGTCTGGGCTGGAAGAGCTTAACATCTCTTTTACTTTAGGATAAAAGTTTTGGACTTGGGGATGTTGATATTTTGGGGGGGGGGAATATATATATATATATATATATATATAATGCCTTTGCACTGTGGTGTTGGAGAAGACTCTTGAGAGTCCCTTGGACTGCAAGGAGATCCAACCAGTCCATTCTGAAGGAGATTAGCCCTGGGATTTCTTTGGAAGGAATGATGCTAAAGCTGAAGCTCCAGTACTTTGGCCACCTCATGCAAAGAGTTGACTCATTGGAAAAGACTCTGATGCTGGGAGGGATTGGGGGCAGGAGGAGAAGAGGACGACCAAGAATGAGATGGCTGGATGGCATCATGGACTCGATGGACGTGAGTCTGAGTGAACTCCGGGAGATGGTGATGGACAGGGAGGCCTGGCGTGCTGCGATTCATGGGGTTGCAAAGAGTCGGACACGACTGAGCGACTGAACTGAACTGAACTGATATATATGTGTGTATATATATATATTTTTTAAACTTAATCCTAAGAGCTATGGTCTTCAAACGCCCTGAATTTCATCCAGACTTAGTAACAGATTCCATTTACCATCTCTCTTTTCACCCTTCATCGTTTAATTGAATTTGAGAGCTAAAAGCACTTTAGGATCTGGTTTGACACTTTGTACTCAGTACCAAACAATGGTTAGTTTGAAGAATCAGCAGACCCACTGGAATTTTTAAGTATGGAAAATTTCTAAAGGAATTTACATACTTTAAGATTCTCAAGATATTCAGAGACTTCTTATTTTGGAACCATTGGTATAGAGGTATCAATCGTTTACTTTTTTTTTTTCATCAAAAACAGCATCTTAGTAGTACCATAAGAAGGACCCACTTCAGCCTCCTCATCTGTAAGAGGCAGATGTTTGACCAGAAACCGCTTAGAGTGTCCTGAAAACTTGCCATACCTTCAAAGAATTAGCTGCCCCCGAGCCCCGTCCTTACCTCCCAGGCTGCTCATGTGTTGTCAGACAGTATAACAAACAGGGGAGAGTCCGTAATGTGATACTAACAAATCTGAACATTTCACTAGCACTTTATTTTCAAAGCCTTTTCAAATACAGACTGTAAAGAACGCTTGCTGACTCCATGCAAAACCTTCCAGCAATTGTGCTTCCTTAATTTATTCATTTTAACAAATCACTACCTAATAATTATAGGAAATTAGAAATGAATATTTGAAAGAAGAAACATTACCTGGTTCTCACTACCTGAAAATAACCATTATTATCATTTTAATAGATTACTTTCAAGTCCCTTTTCCATATAGATTTTATTTGAAGGAATGTAACTGTGACCCTGTTTTTTGTTGGCTGCTTTTTATGGAACATTTGAACATGAGTTTTCCCCCCATTAGCTCTTGATGAGATGCAATTTCCTAATGGCCTCATGTTTCCTTAGAAGGTTTGTGTTTAGCACAAAATCTATCATGATTCATAACAGTTTCCAGGAGGGCTGTCTCCATAACTGAAATATCTGGTGAGCTTTTAAAAAATATTTACTGTTGTGAAATATAATAGATAGAATGGTAGCCAGTAATGTTCATGAGATTGTAAATGTTCCACTTAATGAACTGTAAAAGGAACAGTTGTGACAAGACATAGCCTGTTAGGCAGTCTATGACTACTATTAGACATAGGCTGTTCTTTGGCAGTCCAGTGGTTAAGACTTCATGCTCCCAAGGCAGGGGCCCCAGTTAGATCCTTGGTTGAGAAACTAGGATCCCACATGATGTGCAGCTCAGACAAAAAAAAAAGATACAGACTATATCCGATAATCCATAGGCCTCCCCAAAACAACATGCTTCTTCCCAGCTGTAACCTCTTTCCCCCTCCTCCTGTCCTTAACCACTACCCTGGTTATTTAGGACTTCACTTCTTTGCCTTTCTCTCGATTAAGTATCCCTAGTGGAAACAGTGTCAGACTTTGTTTTTTGGGGCTCCAAAATCACTGCAGATGGTCACTGCAGCCATGAAATTAAAAGATGCTTACTCCTTGGAGGAAAAGTTATGATCAACCTAGATAGCATATTCAAAAGCAGAGACATTACTTTGCCAACAAAGTCTGTCTAGTCAAGGCTATGGTTTTTCCTGTGGTCATGTATGGATGCAAGAGTTGGACTGTGAAGAAGGCTGAGCACCGAAGAGTTGATGCTTTTGAACTTTGGTGTTGGAGAAGACTCTTGAGAGTCCCTTGGACTGTAAGGAGATCCAACCAGTCCATTCTGAAGGATTTCTTTGGAGGGAATGATGCTAAAGCTGAAACTCCAGTACTTTGGCCACCTCATGCGAAGAGTTGACTCATTGGAAAAGACTCTGATGCTGGGAGGGATTGGGGGCAGGAGGAGAAGGGAATGACCGAGGATGAGATGGCTGGATGGCATCACGGACTCGATGGACGTGAGTCTGAGTGAATTCCGGGAGTT
The DNA here is from genome assembly GCA_006408695.1 of Aepyceros melampus. Lineage (NCBI taxonomy): Eukaryota > Metazoa > Chordata > Mammalia > Artiodactyla > Bovidae > Aepyceros > Aepyceros melampus. The sequence continues at coordinate 95,096 of SJXQ01003524.1, forward strand.
GGTGATGGACAGGGAAGCCTGGCGTGCTGCAATTCATGGGGTTGCAAAGAGTCTTACATGACTGAGCTACTGAACTGAACTAAACTGAATAACCCCTCTGGGGCTTCCCTGACGGCTCAGATGGTCAAGAATCTGCCTGCAGTGCAGGTCAGGAAGATGCCCTGGAGGAGGAAATGGCAGCCCACTCCAGTATTCTTGTCTGGAGAATCCCATGGACAGAGGAACCTGGTGGGCTACAGTTCATGGGGCAGCGAAGAGTCGGACATTACCGAGCAACTTTCACTCAAGCACCCCTTCATGGATCACAGCCTTGCTGTGGCAAAGGGGCTGTTATAACTCTATGAAGCTGTGAGCCAGGCCACGCAGGGCCACCCAGGATGGACTAGTCATAGTGGAGGGTTCGGACAAAATGTGGTCCACTCGAGGAGGGAATGGCAGTCCACTCCAGTATTCTTGCCACGAGAACACCGTGACAGTATGAAAAGGCAAAAAGATATGACACTGGAATATGAGCCCCCCAGGTCAGAAGGTGTCCAACATGCTACTGGGGAAAAATGGAGGAAAACTACTAATAGCTCCAGAAAGAATGAAGCAGCTGGGCCAAAGTAGAACTGATGTTCAGCTGTGGATGTGTCTGGGGTGAAAGTAAAGCCCAATGCGTCAAGAACAGTGTTGCATAGGAACCATGAATCAAGGAAATTGGACATAGTCAAACAGGAGATGGCAAGAGTGAATATCAACAGTTTAGGAATCAGTGAACTAAAATGGACAGGGATGGGAGAATTTAATTCAGATGACCATTATATCTACTATTGTGGGCAAGAATCCCTTAGAAGTAATGGAGTAGCCCTCACAGTCAACAAGAGTCGAAGCAGTGAAGTTTAATTTGGGCTTCCCTGGTGGCTCAGACGGTAAAGTGTCTGCCTGCAATGTGGGAGACGCAGGTTCGATCCCTGGGTCGGGAAGATCCTCTGAAGAAGGAAATGGCAACCCACTCCAGTATTCTTGCCTGGAAAATCTCATGGATGGAGCCTGGTGGGCTACAGTCCATGAGGTCGCAAGGAGTCGGACACAACTGAGCCACTTCACTTCAGGTTTTTTACACATGGTGTGTTCTGTGTATCTGCTCACTCTGATTGTATCTTATCCATTCTGAACAGGATGTCTTTACCATTCATCACCATTCATTGTCCTATGATGCTCTGTGACACCCCTTGGGGCTGTCTCCAATCACCCACGAATAGTCCAGAAGATATTTCTAATCCGTGGTGAATATATCTGGGGGAGGAATTGCTAGGTCCATGGGAATGTGTCATTATTATATCTTCACTTTGACTTTTTTGCAAAGTGCTTGTATCTATCCTCTTATATCCCCATCAGGAAAGAATGAAAGTTCCTGTGGTCACATTTTTGTCGACACTTGGTATTGTCAGCATTTAAGTTTTTGTTAGTATCACGCTGTGGTTTTCATTTGTGAAATCTCATTTCATTTTTACTAATGAAGTTGAGTTATCCTCCTTGCCTTCCTTCCTCCTCTCTCTGCCATTTAGATGTCTTCTGTTATGAGAAAATAATTTTGTAGAGTGCCGTTTTTCTGTACTTGATCATTTTTTTCCCCCACTGATGTGTTCTTTCTTTCAGTTGTGAGCTCTTTGCTGGTTCTATGTATGCAAATAATTTTACCACTTGCCTTTTTACTTTCTTAAATGATGCCTTCTGAGGACCAGAAGTTCTCTGTCTTTCTTTGGCTGCACAGGGTCTTAGGTGTGGCACAGGGGATCTTAAGTTGTGGCATATGAACTCCTAGTTTCAGCATGTGAGATCTAGTCCCCTGACCAGGGATCAAACCCGGGCCCCCTGCATAGAGAGCACAGAGTCTTAGCCACTGGACCACCAGGGAAATCCCAAAGTTCTTTATTTATATAATACCAGTTGTCATATTTTTCACTATTAATAGCTTGTGTTTCGCATAGTGAAGTTTTCCAGTGAAAATGCTAGTTGTAAAGTGTTTGTTGTTAAGGCTGTGGGTGTCTGTGTGTCAGAAGTAGGATTTGCTGAGATTGGTGCCAGGTGTGTCCTGATGCCCATGAGTAGAAATTCTGAAAGCTGAGCATCCTTCAGTGAAAAGTTCAGGCTGCTCTATAAAGACATTTCAAGGAGGTCATGATCTTGGAGACTAGACAGAGTCAGGGCACTCAAGAAAAGGCTGTTTGAGTAACTACACACCCACCTCTGTCCTTTGCACCTGTGCCCAGCGCTCCTTTACTCATTCAGTGTAGCCCCTGAGGCCCATGAAACAGGATGTAAAACAATGTCAGGTTACTGAGAAAATAAGTTTGACTCTAATAGTAACACTCACTACTATTGATAGGTTATCCTGTATGGTTCTCATCATTCTGCAGATCCAATCAAAGAAGGTAAGGGTTAGTCTGATGCCATTTTAATCTGGAAGTCCTTTACTTTATTTTTTTACTTTTGGCCACACCCTGTGGCATATGGGATCTAGTTCCCTGACCAGGGATCGAACCCATGCCCTCTACAGTGAAAGCTCAAGAGTCTGGACTGCCAGGGAATTCCTCTTTTACTTTTAATATTATCCATCTCTTACTCCTCTCCCCTTCAATAACTACCTTCAGTTTTATTTTCTTCTTCCTCTTATTGTTGTTTATTATTTAGTTGTTTATAATCGATAGCAAAATATCCGCCACAGAGCTGGCCAGTGTGGAAAGAGCCTGCACTTCAAATGTGGGGGCTGCAGGCAGTCTTATCTCCAGGTGCCGTGTGATGCCCTGCAATCCACCCTGCAGCATCCAGTGACCCTCATGCTTTGGGGTGTCAGAGCCTACTTTAATGAAAACTGTGGAGGGAGAAGAAGACCCCTAATCTTAAGTATACTTCCCCCTCCAAGGGACTTTGACTCTCAGTTAAATCCTGCTGAAATGGACCTCCCTGTCCATCAGAGAAGGAACTCAGCGGTGGTTCCAGTGGAGGGAGGTCTTCCCCAGGATAACTTCTCTTCAGTCTATAGCATCTCTCTGGGGGATGGTCTGCTGATGAATGCTAACAGAGTCCCTTCCTGACACCTCTCAAGATTTCATCCTCATTGAAGGGATTCGTGTTTTAAATTTGTGGATCTAAGGCAAGAAATACTGGAGCCATGAGTTCCTTCCTCAAAACCATTCATCCGAACTCTTTTTGCTGACCTGTCTTATAAAAAGACATATTTATTTGGCTGCATCAGGTCTTGGGTGCGGCATGTGGGTTCTTCCTTGCAGCGCCCAGGCTTAGTCTTTGCGGCACGGAGCTTAGTTGCTCCTTGGCATGTGCGATCTTAGCTCCCCAGCTAGGAATCAAGCCTGCATCGCCTGCGTTAGAAGGCAGGTTCTTAACCACTGGACGACTAGGGAAGTCCCGCTGGTCCTTTTTTTAATCACTCATTCTTCCAACTGAAATGAATCCCAGGCAGGAACGCCAGATAAGACTTGCATCCTGGGACCCTCTTCTTCTACAAGCACAGTTGTGTTAGATGGTGTCAAGTTCGAAGGCCTGGGGCCACACAGAAACTGCTTTTTTGGTGGTGGGTTTTTTTTTTTTTTTTTTGCTGCACCAGGTCTTAGTTGCAGCCTGTGGGATCTAGTTTGAACCCGGACCTCCTGCAGTGGGAGTGTGAAGTCTTAGCCAGTGGACCACCAGGAAAGTGCTAGTTGTAGGAGTTTTGTGAGTTTTGACACTGTGGTGTTTGGCTTCCTCGCTCTCTCTGCCACGTGTCAGCTAATGGGCCATGCCCTCTGACTTCTCCAGGTATGGCGTAAGTCCAGAGAACATCATCCTGTACGGTCAGAGCATTGGGACAGTCCCCACGGTAGACCTGGCCTCTAGGTATGAGTGTGCTGCGGTGATTCTCCATTCGCCTCTGATGTCTGGATTGCGTGTGGCTTTTCCCGACACCAGGAAAACGTACTGCTTTGATGCCTTCCCCAGGTAAGCTCACTGCTGTACAGTAAGTAAATACTAAGACGTCCAGTGATCCAACTTCAGATCAGAAGCCGTAGTTAATTGTGGGTAAACCTCTCCTGAATGCAGCCGGCCATCAGCCCCTGTGCTGGGCTCCTCAGGGGTCAGGAGGTGGATGTGGCACGTGCACCAACCTGGGACTCAGTCCTCTGGGCCAGACTCATTTGTAAAAAAAATAAAACCTGCCAGATTACGTCTAAGGACCTTGCTTGTCCCAACATCCAGGATTAATTGGTTCAGCTGGATGTACAGGATAAAAAAAAAAACAAGTGCACACAGGTCTTAAAGGAACTTCTAGTACAGTGTTCATTTGTTCACTCAGATGGACATGTATTGTTGAGTCACAAGAACTAAATCAGAGGTCTAGATACTCAAATAGGTCTTCCCTGATAGCTCAGGCTTCCATCCCTGGGTTGAGAAGATCTCCTGGAGAAGGAAATAGCAATCCTTTCCAGTATCCTTGCCTGGGAAGTTCCATGGACAGAGGAGCCTGGTGGGGCTACAGTCCGTGGGGTCGCAAAAGAGTCAGACACGAATTAGTGACCAAATAACAACAGATACTCATATAAAAACTGTAAGCATCCCCAAGTTTGAAGTTTCTTTATGTTTTTGGTCAGACCACTAGGTAAGAGAAAAAGTGATGAAAGCTATGCCAATGATGGGCGTCAGGGACAGTGTTAAGTCCTCCATATAGCCCTAGACACTTCCTGCTGCCCAGTGCCTGAAGCCCCCCCGAGAGCCCACGACCAGGCCCCCTCCTGCCAGCACCCCAGGGGTGGCAGAGCTCCTGCTAGCCTAGCCCCTGCTGTTTTCCAATCCCCGAACAGAAGGAAGAAAACAGGCAGCTGTCTTATACAAGCAAAAGCAGTGGGCACATTGCCTTCTTAAACACCTCTCTTTGAAAACCTCTGCTTTTTAAAAAAAAAAAATCTAAGCTAAGGAAGGGCTTCACTGGTGACTTAGATGGTAAAGAATCCACCTGCAATGCAGGAGACCTGGGTTCGATCCCTGGGTTGGGAAGATTCCCTGCAGGAGGGCTCTGCATCCCACTCTAGTATAATTGCCTGGAGAATCCCCATGGACAGAGGAGCCTGGTGGGCTACAGTTTATGGGGTCGCAAAGAGTCAGTCACAACTGAGTGACTAAGCACAAGCTAAGGAAAGTATTTAATAAAGATTATTTGCTCAGGGTACATCCAAAATTCTGACAGCAGGACACCCATGGCCATGTTATAGAAAACCTCAACAGAAGTATGTACAGGTTTTGGATTTTGATCAACGCCTTCATTGCTGTCATTCTGTTATTATTGGGAATGAGAGTGGGGGGAGCATCATTTGGTTGCATAAACATCTGTTCCACAGATGGGCTTAGTTTCCTAAGAAGAAACTTTCTCTTAACACCTTGGGTGAACTCTGTGCAGCCTGTATGAGGTTCAGCTTCATGGGAAAGTTAAGCAAGCTGCACATTTCCAGTGGCATGGCTGAGAATGCTAAGCAGGGGCCCTGTGCATCTCAAATGTGGCCTTATTTGTGCTGAATGGGTAATGAGAGGTCCATTTGTTGAAAGGGAGATATTTAGCGTGTTTGTGGAAAGCCACACAAGGGGTTACCCTGGCAACAAAACAAATAGGTTTTCCCCTGACTCTTAAATTAGCAGATACCTTAAAATACAGCCATAGCAACTAATTGCAGCTTATTAATTAATAGGAAACCAGCATACTACTCTTACTCAGTTTGAGTGATCTGCCAGGCATGGCTAATCATTTCATGCTCCTTATCTTGAAAGACTCATTTTACAGTGAGGAAACTGAGGCTGAGAAAGTTAAGTGGTTTAAGCTGCTTTATTAAGGTGGGTGAGTGGAAATAGGCAGAAAAGGCCATTCTTCCTGTTCAGTACCATAAAGGATCAAAATGAGAGACTTCAAACCATCAATAGTCACATGAACTGTCATCACTAATTGAACTTGAGGAATGTTTTCTTAGGGTATCTGTTGCTACCAAATGCACACTTGTTTCTGTGTCCCTCTCTTTAAGGAAGGCACTTTCCCATTTCGTTTTTAATACTGAAGAATAGAGATAAGGGACTTCCCTGGTGGTCCAGTGGTTAGAGACTCCGAGCTTCAATCCCTGGTTGGGGAACTATTACAGAGTCACACATGCCATACAGCATGGCCAAATATACCTATATTTATAACATATATTATATATATAGAGAGAGATAAGTAATCCTAGTCATTACTTGGTTGGTGGTTTATTCTCTCTTGCAAAAAAGTGAAAGTGTTAGTCACTCAGTTGTGTCTGACTTTTTGCAACCCCATAGACTGTAGCCCACCAGGCTCCTCTGTCCATGGGATTTTCTAGACAAGAATACTAGAGTGGGTTGCCAGTCCCTTCTCCAGGGGATCTTCCCGATTCATGGATCAAACCTGAGTCTCCTGAATTATAGGCAGATTCTTTACTATCTGAGCCGCCAGGGAAGCCCTTATTCTCTCTTACCTCCTTTATATTTAGAATCAAGATGGTGGCATTTAACTTAAATACACCTTCCAGGCTATAGAGAGTCCCCTAAATCATGCAGCATGTAACTGTCAGCAAATAGATTTTTAATGGAATATAATTGGACTTTGCATTCTGAGAAGAAGTCACTTTAAAAATTAAATAGTAGAGGATAATAGATTTCTAAATAAGATTCCTAATCTGCCAAATTGACTCCTACCACAGTAGCCCTGATCTTGGCAAATGACACGGCCAATGAGGTCTTGCATTCTTCCTGGACATGTGAGGTGGTTGGCAACTTCATGAGCTGTTAACGAGGCTTCGTGACAGCTGTTTGTAGATCTTTGGAATGTGTGATGGATGTTAGGATCTGTATAGCCCCATAGCCTCACGCCTGTTCTTTAACAATCTTCTCCAGGCTTCAGTTCCCTCCGTGGTTTAACAGAGACAGTCCCTCCTCTTTAACTGTGTCTCACTGAAGATGAACAGCATTTCATATATCAAGTGCAAAGCACCTGGTCGTGGTCCATGTTGAATAAATGTTTGTTGATATTTCGTTGCTCAGGCATATCTGACTCTTTGTGACCCCAAGGACTGTAGCCCACCAGGCTCCTCTGTTCCTGGGATTTCCCAGGTAAGAATACTGGAGTGGGTGGCCATGCCCTTCTCCAGGGGATCTTCCCAACCCAGGGGTCGAACCCAAGTCTCCTGCATTGGCAGGTGGATTCTTTACCACTGAGCCACCAGGTAAGCCCTTAATAAATGCTAGCCATGACATAACAAAATGACCGCTGTGGGTAGAACCAGTCGATCCTTCTGTAACTTTGGCTAGGATCAGATACAGAAAGTCAACATTAAGGGGGTCTCTGGCAGGAGGCCAAACTGGACAGAGGGTCACCTCTCTATGTGTTTGTAGGGGAAATGACAGTGACCTCCAGCAGAGAAGTCACCCACGCACCCAACCTAACAAGCCTTACTAACTTCTCAGTTCCTCTTTGGGAAATGCTTTCAGAGCCTGTAGTATATTCTTTTGGAGATCCTCAAATACTCATCCTCTGTGGGTAGATTGGGCTTCCCAGGTGGTGCAGTGGTCAAGAATCTCCCCACCAGTTCAGGAGATGCAAGAGGCGTGGGTTCAATACCTGGGTCAGGAAGATCCCCTGGAATAGAAAATGGCAACCTACTCCAATATTCTTGCCTGGAAGATTCTATGGATAAGAAGACCCTGGCGGGCTACAGTTCATGGGCTCACAAGCTGAGTTTTGGGACTTCCTTGGTGGGTAGATTTGATTTTTGTAAATAGATTCATTCAGGATCCAATCTAGGCATACATTAAATTTCCAAGCTAAATAGTACACTTTTTATTTAAGGATGAGGTTTTCATCTTTATGAAATGAGGCTTCTGACAACCTTGTTAATCAGTGCTGGAGATGGCTTACACACCGAGAGAGTCCTGAAAACTTGAGTGGCTGTGTGTTCAGTGCCCAGCTTTCAAGAGACATTCATTCCAGTATATTAAGTTCTAGCTTGTTTATTTTTTTTTTAAATCCTCTTTCCACAATATGAATGTATCAGAAATATTATTTACCAGATGGGTAGTCAGATGACATTGAGAAGTTCTGTTTTTAATAAAATACTTTTACAAAAACACAATGGCTAACGGCATTGTAGTATTCTCAGTTGGATCTTGGAACAGAAATAGGACTTCAGTGGAAAAGTTCATAAAATTCCAATAAAGTCTGGAGTTTAGTAACATACCAATGCTGATATTTTGATTTGGTCAAAAGGACTACGATCATGCGTGTTGCTGGCCTTATGGAGAGGGGGTTAGGAGTAGATAGGAGCACTGTGTTATCTTTGTACCTTTCCTGTAAATCAAGAATTATTGTGAAATGCAAAGTTAATTAAAAAAAAAATCAACTACTAGAAAAGTGAGGGGAAGTTCCTCCAAGGCACGTGCCTTCTTTGCCTAGGATGCTGACTCGGTTACATTGAGTGTGAAGAATGTGATCCTTCTCTTTTCTCCCCCTTTCCTGTCTTGAAGCATTGACAAGATCTCCAAAGTCACCTCTCCTGTGTTGGTCATTCACGGCACAGAGGACGAGGTCATCGACTTCTCCCATGGCCTGGCCATGTACGAGCGCTGTCCCCGGGCTGTGGAGCCGCTCTGGGTCGAAGGGGCCGGGCATAATGACATAGAGCTTTATGCACAATACCTAGAGAGACTAAAACAGTTCATTTCTCATGAACTTCCCAATTCCTGAAGATGACAACTTGATCTTACCTCATTGACTGTGAACACGAGTCCTCCGTTTTGCACATGCTTCACTGGACAGCAGTCGTGGCGTGATCACCACAAGGAAGCACGCAGCTTTTTGAGCATCCTCATCAGAGAGCCAAGGACTTCTCAGTCTTTCGTATCCACGGGTTCTACCGACTCACATATCATGTTAAACCGAACAGTTGTGACTTCCAGCTTCATTGCCTTGCAGGGCGGGAATGAGAGCTGAGTGGGGGTAACCACTTTCTTGTGCTGTAAAAAAGGATGCTCACACCCCTTTCTCCACCTTACCCGTCACGTAGGATGCATTAATGCAGGACTTAGCCTTTCTCTACCCGTGTTCTCAGTATTTGACCTGCAGCTCTCTTTCAGCCACTGGATTTATGGGTTCAGTCCATTTGTGAAGCTGTGATAGTTTAACTGGAAACCATTGTGATGAAAATTCCTTCGTTCATTTTTATTAACATGCTGATCTTTTCCCTCAGACAAATCAATTAAAGGGTAATTTACTAGAACTATGGTGAATGGCTTCATCAACTGGAACCATATAAATATAACTGGAATATTCTTAAACAAAATGAAACTTTTTTTTTTTAAGTGTAAAGTTATTACTTCTAGTCCACAGAGTTTTAATATTTTGATCGTCTGGTTGGTCTAACAAAGAACCTAGCCAACTTTCCTCCTTGTAGGCTTTTTTAAAGTACTGTACATATTTGCAATCACATTGTGCATAGATTCCTATTGGGTAATTTTCTTCTGTCAGGCCACAACAATGAACTGCAGATTCCTTGTTTGTAATGTAAATGATTGAATACATTTTGTTAATATGTTTTTATTCCTATGTTTTGCTATTAAAAAAATTTTATAACATTTCCAAGACAAAAAAAAAAGACAAGTTTATGCTTTGAAAAATTTATGTAATTAAAATTTCACAAAACTAATCTTTTTAGTTTAGGAGTTATTTGGATTTTGACACTGGGGTTGCACCAACAGCATCAGAAATGTAAGATGCTTAAAATTGTTACACTACTTCTGTTGATTGGGGGTTTGGGTTTGAGAATTCTTTGTTTTATTAAAAAAGCTTTTTTTTTTCCTTCCAAATTTAAAAGCCTTAAATGTACTGTAAGCCTCCGATTGTTGTACAGCTGGGTTGCGGGTGACTGCCAGTTTGTGTAGTGTTGCCTGGTTGCAACACAGTGGTTGGTCATGGAATAAAGGATGCATGGATCTAAAAGCATGGGCTCATGCCATTTATTCTTTCCTCTCTCCATCAAAGGAAGCATTTCGTCTGGATTTAAGAAGAAACCCTTGCAACTTATACACGTCTCTACCTTTCTGAAGGTGTATGCTTTTGTTCTGTGAAAGGCCGTAGATTAATTTCAGAGAAACCAAGATAAGAAGCACCTAGTGGTAACATGCAGACTGAGTCCAAATAGAGAGTGCAGTGGGTTCTGGCTATGAAACAAGAGGGATGAAGGCAGTCTCACTGGGACCTGGCTTGGACTGAGAACAGGCCTGTTTCTTGGGAACACCTGAGCTGAGTCTTTTCTGTCCTTTGATCACTGACCAGAAAAAAAACAACTGAGGGGTGTTTGTTTGCAAGTGTCAAGAGGATTACACTTCCCGGGGAGAGAAATGATGGAGGAGGGCACAGGGCCGTGCTCCCAGGCTTATGTGTCCCAGTACCTTGCAAGCTACTCCTTGGCCTTAGATCAGTACCCAAAAAGCGGGGCCTTGGAAGGGAGGGGTCCCCACTCACCGTAGGATGCATCAGCAAAGTTCTAGAGGTGGTATTGTCCCAGAGGTCTAGGTGACCTTGAATGGAAATAACGTCCAACAGCGTGCCTGTGGGGTGTGGCAGCACATAACCTTGGTTTGTGTGCTGTGTGTGCGTGCTTAGTCGCTCAGTTGTGTCTGACTTTACAATTCCCTGGACTATAGCCCACTGGGCTACTCTGTCCATGGGATTCTCCAGGCAAGAATACTGGAGTGGGTTTGCAGAGACCAGATTTCTGAGTCCATTTGCATCTTCTGTAACCATCCCCCACCCTTCCCCTCCTGAACTATTTATTTAGTAAACTTTTTTTTAAGAAAAAAATGTAAAAATCAGCTTTTATCTAGTATATTCTTACATTAAAGAAGCAGTTCCAGTAATTAAAATAAAAGCTCAAATAGCTCTAAGGAGATAAAGCCTTCTTTTATGAGGAAGACATTTTTATAATTTTCACAATAGTGTTACCCTTAGGCAGAACGTCGTGTGGTAGATCTCTGGAACTTACTTGTCTTGCATAGCTGACACTAGTAAACTTACTTCTGTCTGTCAACTTTCAGCAGTGTTAATGGGAAACTGTCATAAGAGACATCTGGTGGCTCAGATGGTAAAGAGCCTGCCTGCAGTGTAGCAGAGCTGAGTTTGATCCCTGGGTCAGGAAGATCCCATGGAGGAGGAAATAGCAACCCACTCCAATATTTTGCCTGGAGAATTCCATTGACGAAGCAACCTGATGGGCTACAGTCCATGGGGTTGCAAAGAGCAGGACACAAGTGAGTGACTAACAGTTTCACTTTCAATGGGAAACTATAGTAAAGCCCACAGTTGCAGAAGCTAAGGGGGCAAAGCCCCTGGAGTTCATTGTTTTAGTAACTTGATGTAGGTGGTTTGTGGTTTATATCCATTTGAAGTGGCTCATGTCTTCTGACTCCTGACTTTTTCCCAAAAACTGAGGAAGAGGGTTCTGTCTGCTCTTTCCTGAAGTTTGTCATGGGGACAGCCTTTCTCTGAGGATGGCATGTGTGATGACAGTGGGAATCCCAAGAGAGACCCCATTCATGACAGTTACAGGTTCGAAACACACTTGGTGTTAACCCTGAAAGATCTGTTTTCTGCTCTGAGATGCAGTGAGGACCAACTCTCCTAGCGGAAAAAAGCAAAAACAATCCAGCACTACTGAATACAATGGAACAGTCTTAGATGCCGGAACTCGTAATAAAATAAAGGTTATGCAGGCCAAAGACCCAGTAAAGATGAAGCTAGTTTTGTCTTGGAAGGAATTTGCTGAACTTAGGTTAACCTGAGCATTGCTTTTCCAGTCTGGTGGAGCTCAGGGAACTTCAACAAACCATGGAGTGCCCTCCACAGTGCGAAGACTAATTGGAAACTGCCCTTTTTAAGGGAAAATCATATGATCTTCTCCACAGACACAGACAAAACATTGGATGGAATTCAATGTCCCATTCATAATTAAAAACCAAACAAAACTTATCAAACTAGGGCTGGAAAGCAACTTTATGGATAGAGATTATCTCAAACTAAAAAACCAAGCATTATACTGAGTGGTAAAACAGTGGAAAAATTATTCCATTTTATGTATATTTAAATATTTTATTTACTTTTATTTTTAAAATTTTCTAAATTTTAAAACATTTTATGGCTCCCCTGCAGTGGAAGCATGGAGTCTTAACCACTGAACTGCCAGAGAAGTTCCACATTATTCCATTTTAGATTGGGAATTAGCCATGGTACTTACCATTCTTCAGTAGCTCAGTTGTGTCCCACTCTTTGTGACCCCATGGACTGCAGCACGCCAAGCTTCCCTGTAAGTTCCAGTAATTAAAATAAAAGCCCGAATACTCTGAAGAGATAAAGCCTTTTATGAGGAAGACATTTTTATTATTTGCACAATGCAGTATTGCCAGGGTCCCCTGTCCATCACCAACTCCCAGAGCTTGCTTAAACTCATGTCCATTGATTTAGTGATGCCATCCAAACATCTCATCATCTGTCGTCCCCTTCTCCTCTTGCCTTCAATCTTTCCCAACATTAGGGTCTTTTCCAGTGAGTCAGTTCTTCACATCAGATGACCAAAGTATTGGAGTTTCAGCTTCAGCATCAGTCCTCCAATGAATATTCAGGGATAATTTCCTTTAGGATAGACTGGTTGGATCTGCTTGCAGTCCAAGGGACTCTCAAGAGTCTTCTCCAACAGCACAGTTCAGTTCTTCAGCTCTCAGCTTTCTTTATGGTACACCTGTCACATCCATACTTGACTATTGGAAAAACTATATCTTTGACTGGATGAACCTTTGTCAACAAAGTAATGTCTCTGCTTTTTAATATGCTGTGTCTGTTGGTCTAGCTTTTCTCCTAAGGAGCAAGCGTCTTTTGATTTTATGACTGCAGTCACTACCTGCAGTGATTTTAGAGCCCAAAATCACCTACCATTCTTTTGTTCAAAATTACACAAAGGCCCTAGCAAATGCACTAGAGTTAAAGAAATGAAAAATGTGTTAAGACACAGAAAAATAAAAAGGATAAGTATGTTCTAAAGCCACATAATTGTGGCTGCACAGCTACATTTACCAAAAATCACTCAAATAATGCTTCAAAGGGGGTAGATTTTACGATATGTAGATCGTGCCATAATAAACATTTTTAAAAGAAATGAAGAATAAAACTTAGATTATGGTGTTTGGATAAAACACCTGAAAGCATCAACAAATCATTAGATGTAATAAGAATTTAGTTAGGTTGCTGGACACAAAGTCAATGTACAAAAAATCCTATTTCTATCAGCTTAAATTCAATTAAATGCAATAATTATTATAACAGCTTTTAGTTAATTACATATTAATTATAACCTGGCTGTGCGGTGCTGGGCGGCGGCGGTTGCAGATGGTGGTCAACAGGCCTCAGTGGCCGGCCAGGGCGCTGAGGCGGCCTGGGAGTTGGCTAGGACCTCGGCCAGGTGTCCTCGAGGATGCTGGGCATTTCCTATGGAAAATTGAGGTCCACTAGGGTCCAGTACTCTTGCCTGGAAAATTCCATGGGTGGGGGAGCCTGGTAGGCTGCAGTCCGTGGGGTCGCGAAGAGTCGGACACGACTGAGCGACTTCACTTTCACTTTTCATTTCCACGCATTGGAGAAGCAAATGGCAACCCACTCCAGTGTTCTTGCCTGGAGAATCCCAGCGACGGGGGAGCCTGGTGGGCTGCCGTCTATGGGGTTGCATAGAGTCGGACACGACTGAAGCGACTTAGCTGCAGCAGCAGGGTAAAGTAAACAAGGAGCGCAGATAGAGGCCGGGATCCCAGACCTCAGACGGGGCTCGAATCTGACTCGCCTCCTGCTGGAAGGTTTTTGGTCACCCTACTAAGTGGGGTTGGTGATGGACAGGGAGGCCTGGCATGCTGTGATTCATGGGGTCGCAAAGAGTCGGACATGACTGAGCGACTGAACTGAACTGAACATATTAGTAGATATTAATTACATATTAATAATTTTTTAATAATTACAATAACTTAAAATATTGAATAATTGAGAATAATCTAACACATGTTAGACATACTCTGTAGAAAATCATAAACTTTTTTGAAGGACATTAAAGAAAAATGAATGAGGACTACACCATGTTAATAGATAAGAAGTCTCATTTTTAATATAGTCTTACCAAATAGGTGTATAGGGTTAAATAATTACAACAAAGATCCCAACAGTATTTTTTTCTTTGGTGGGGGGCAAGGTGATCCTTTAATGTGTATGGGGGAGCACAGGGCCAAGGATAGCCAGGGCAATTGAAGGTGAAAAAGATGTAGAGACATGCCATACCAGGTAAAAGAATTCCAAATGGGCAGTCCCAAGACTGAAAAGACCCAGGCCTTCAGATTCCAGAGTCTAGAAAGCCTTTCATGATCCCAACTCTGGCTCCTGCCAGCGGCTGCTTCAGTATTCTGTACTCATCTGCTGAGGCCATATAATTACTGCTTGAAACCACAAAGAAATACATTTGTAATCATAGCGGGACTTCCCTGGTGGTCCAGTGGTTAAAACTCTGACTTCCAATCTTGGGGCATGGATTTGATCCCTGGTTGGGGAATTAAGATCCCACAAGTCACACAGTGCAGCCAAAAAATAAATAATAAAAGTTAGACTTTCATGGTAAAAAAAATAACATACCTGGTGACAAACTGGGGGAGACATTATAATAAACCACATGACATATAATGTAAAAATATATTTAATAATCAAATGATGAGGCACCCTTTATCAGAGGGTACAGGAGGTGAAGAGACTATCTTAAGGGATTATTGTCCATAATAGTCACAGATTCAAATAATCAGTGATTATATCAAATATCAGTTCAGCTCAGTCATGTCTGACTCTTTGCAACCCCATAGACTTAGCATGCCAGGCTTCCTTGTCCATCACTAACTCCCAGAGCTTCCTCAAACTCATGTCCATCAATTCAGTGATGCCATCCAAACATCTCATCCTCTGTGGTCCCCTTATTCTGCCTTCAATCTTTCTCAGCATTAGGGTCTTTTCTAGTGAGTCAGTTCTTCACATCAGGTGGCCATAGTATTGGAGTTTCAGCTTCAGCATCAGTCCTTCCAATCAATATTCAGGACTGATTTCCTTTAGGTGGACTGGTTGGATCTGCTTGCAGTCCAAGGGACTCTTCAAGAATCTTCTCCAATACCACAGTTCTTCAGTGCTCAGCTTTCTTAATGGTCCAGCTCTCACATCCATACTTGACTACTGGAAAAACCATAGCTTTGACTAGACAGACCTTTGTCAGCAAAGTAATGTCTCTGCTTTTTAATATGCTGTGTAGGTTGGTCATAGCTTTTCTCCCAAGGAGCAAGAGTCTTTTAATTTTATGGTTGCAGTCACCATCTGCAGTCATTTTGGAGCACCAGCCCCCCCCCCCCAGTAAAATCTCATGACTTCTATTGTTTCCTCATCTATTTGCCATGAAGTGATTGGACTGGATGCCATGATCTTAGTTTTCTGAATGTTGAGTTTTAAGTCAACTTTTTCACTCTCCTCTCACTTTCATCAAGAGGCTCTTTAGTTCTTCTCTTTCTGCCATAAGGGTAGTGACATCTGCATTCCTGAGGTTATTGATACTTCTATCAGCAATCTTGATTCCAGCTTGTGCTTCATGCAGCCCAGCATTTTACATGATGTACTCTGCATATAAGTTAAATAAGAAGGGTGACAATATGCAGCCTTGATGGATTGCTTTCCCAATTTGGAGCCAATCTGTTGTTTGTTCCATGTCCAGTTCTAACTGCTGCTTCCTGACCTGCATACAGATATCTCAGGAGGCAGGTCAGGTGGTATGGTATTCCCATCTCTTTAAGAATTTTACATAGTTTGTTGTGATCCACACAGTCAAAGGCTTTGGTGTAGTCAATGAACAGAAGTAGATGTTTTTCTGGAACTTTCTTGCTTTTTTGATGATCCAACAGATGTTGTCAATTTGACCTCTGGTTCCTCTGCCTTTTCTAAATCCAGCTTGAGCATCTGGAAGTTCACTGTTCACAGACTGTTGAAGCCTGGCTTGGAGAATTTTGAGCTTTACTTTGCTAGCATGTGAGATGAGTGCAATTGTGTGGTAGTTTGAGCATTCTTTGGAATTGCCCTTCCTTGGGATTGGAATGAAAACCGACGTTTTCCAGTCCTGTGGCCACTGCTAGCATGTGAGATGAGTGCAATTGTGTGGTAGTTTGAACATTCTTTGGAATTGCCTTTCCTTGGGATTGGAATGAAAATCGACCTTTTCCAGTCCTATGGCCACTGTTGAGTTTTCCAAATTTGCTGGCATATTGAGTGCAGCACTTTCACAGCATCATCTTTCAGTTAGTTCAGTTCAGTCACTCAGTCGTGTCCGACTCTTTGTGACCCCATGAACTGAAGCACGCCAGGCCTCCCTGTCCATCACCAACTCCCGGAGTTCACTCAAACTCACATCCATCGAGTCAGTGATGCCATCCAGCCATCTCATCCTCTGTTGCCCCTTCTCCTCCTGCCCCCAATCCTTCCCAGCATCAGAGTCTTTTCCAATGAGTCAACTCTTTGCATGAGGTGGCCAAAGTGCTGGAGTTTCAGCTTCAGCATCATTCCTTCCAAAGAAATTCCAGGGCTGATCTCCTTCAGAATGAACTGGTTGGATCTCCTTGCAAGCCAAGGGACTCTCAAGAGTCTTCTCCAACACCACAGTTCAAAAGCATCAATTCTTTGGCGCTCAGCTTTCTTCACAGTCCAACTCTCACTCTCATCCATACATGACCATTGG
Source organism: Aepyceros melampus (assembly GCA_006408695.1). Taxonomy (NCBI): domain Eukaryota; kingdom Metazoa; phylum Chordata; class Mammalia; order Artiodactyla; family Bovidae; genus Aepyceros; species Aepyceros melampus. The sequence goes on from SJXQ01003524.1 coordinate 111,964, forward strand.
AAAAACCATAGCCTTGACTAGACGGACCTTTGTTGGCAAAGTAATGTCTCTGCTTTTGAATATGCTATCTGGGTTGGTCATAACTCTTCTTCCAAGGAGTAAGCATCTTTTAATTTCATGGCTTCAGTCACCATCTGCAGTCATTTGGAGCCCCCCAAAATAAAGTCTGACAGTTTCCCCATCTGTTTCCCATGAAGTGATGACACCAGATGCCATGATCTTCGTTTTCTGAATGTTGAGCTTTAAGCCAACTTTTTCACTCTCCTCTTTCACTTTCATCAAGAGGTTTTTTAGCTCCTCTTCACTTTCTGCCATAAGGGTGGTGTCATCTGCATATCTGAGGTTATTGATATTTCTCCTGGCAATCTTGATTCCAGCTTGTGATTCTTCCATCCCAGCGTTTCTCATGATGTACTCTGCATAGAAGTTAAATAAGCAGGGTGACAATATACAGCCTTGACATACTCCTTTTCCTATTTGGAACCAGTCTGTTGTTCCATGTCCAGTTCTAACTGTTGCTTCCTGACCTGCATATAGGTTTCTCAAGAGGGAGGTCAGGTGGCAGGTCAAGAGGCATCATCTTTCAGGATTTGAAATAGTTCAACTGGAATTCCATTACCTCTACTAGCTTTGTTCGTAGTGATGTTTCCTAAGGCCCACTTGAGTTCACATTCCAAGATGTCTGACTCTAGGTTAGTGATCACATCATTGTGGTTATCTGGGTCATGAAGATCTTTTTTGTAGTTCTGTGTGTCCTTGATACCTTTTCTTAATATCTTCTGCATCTGTTAGGTCCATACCATTTCTGTCCTTTATTGTGCCCATCTTTGTATGAAATGTTCCCTTGGAATCTAATTTCCTTGAAGAGATCTCTAGTCTTTCCCATTCTGTTGTTTTCCTCTATTTCTTTGCACTGATCACTGAGGAAGGCTTTCTGATCTCTCCTTGCTATTCTTTGGAGCTCTGCATTCCAATGGATATATCTTTCCTTTTCTCCTTTGCCTTTCACTTCTCTTCTTTTCACAGCTATTTGTAAGGCCTCCTCAGACAACCATTTTGCCCGTTTACATTTCTTTTTCTTGGAGATAATCTTGATCACTGCCTCCTGTACAATATCATGAATCTCTACCCATAGTTCTTCAGGCACTCTGTCTACCAGATCTAACCTTTGAATCTATTTGTCACTTCCACTGTATAATCGTAAGGGATTTGATTTAGGTCATACCTGAATGGTCTAGTGGTTTTCCCTACTTTCTTCAATTTAAGTTTGAGTTTGGCAATAAGGAGTTCATGATCAAAGCCACAGTCAGCTCCCGGTCTTGTTTTTGCTGACTGTATAGAGCTTCTCTATCTTTGGCTGCAAAGACCATCTGGTGATGTCCATGTGTAGAGTCTTCTCTTGTGTGTTGGAAGAGGATGTTTGCTATGACCAGTGGGTTCTCTTGGCAAAACTCTATTAGCCTTTGCCCTGCTTCATTTTGTACTCCAAGGCCAAAATTACCTGTTACTCCAAGTATCTCTTGACTTCCTACTTTTGCACTGCAGTCCCGAATAATGAAAAGGACATGTCTTTTTGGGTATTACTTCTAGAAGGTCTTGTAAGTCTTCATAGACCTGTTGAATTTCAGCTTCTTCAGCATTATTAGTTGGGTCATAGACTTGGATTACCATGATATTGAATGGTTTGCCTTGGGAATGAACAGAGATCATTCTGTCGTTTTTGAGATTGCATTCAAGTACTGCATTTCAGGCTCTTTTGTTGACCATGATGGCTACTCCATTTCTTCTGAGGGATTCCTGCCCACAGTAGTAGATATAATGGTCATCTGAGTTAAATTCACCCATTCCAGTCCATTTTAATTCGCTGATTCCTAAAATGTCAATGTTCACTCTTGCCATCTCCTGTTTGACCACTTCCAATTTGCCTTGATTCATGGACCTAACATTCCAGGTTCCTATGCAATATTGCTCTTTACAGCATTGGACTTTATTTACATCACCCATCACATCCACAACTGGGTGTTGTTTTTGCTTTGGCTTCATCCCTTCATTCTGTCTGAAGTTATTTCTCCACTGATCTCCAGTAGCATATTGGGCACCTACTGACCTGGGGAGTTCATCTTTCAATGTCCTATCTTTTTGCCTTTTCATACGGTTCATGGGATTCTCAAGACAAGAATATTGAAGGGTTTGCCATTCCCTTCTCCAGTGGACCACGTTTTGTCGGAACTCTGCACCATGACCCATCCATCTTGGGTGGCCCTACATGGCATGGCTCATATTTTCATTGAGTTAGACAAGGCTGTGGTCCATGTGATCAGTTTGGTCATATATATCAAATATATATACATTTAAATAATGGAAAGCCATTTTATATTATAAAGTGGGCACAAATATTTATTTGAACAGGTTGCTCAATATTTATTTGAAGAGATTATTGCTCCAAATAATCACTTGTAGATTTAATCAAGTAATCTAATGGATATATTAAAAAATACATGTAAACAATTAAATGCTAAAAAGGTAATGCCAAAGAATCCTCAAACTACCACACAATTGCACTCATCTCACACGCTAGTAAAGTAATGCTCAAAAATTCTTCAAGCCAGGCTTCAGGAATATGTGAACTGTGAACTTCCAGATATTCAAGCTAGTTTTAGAAAAGGCAGAGGAACCAGAGATCAAATTGCCAACATTCACAACATTCATTGAAAAAGCAAGAGAGTTCCAGAAAAAGATCTATTTCTGCTTTATTGACTATGCCAAAGCCTTTGACTGTGTGGATCACAATAAACTGTGGAAAATTCTTTAAGAAATGGGAATACCAGACCACCTGACCAGCCTCTTGAGAAATCTGTATGCAGGTCAGGAAGCAACAGTTAGAACTGGACATGGAACAACAGACTGGTTCCAAATAGGAAAAGGAGTATGTCAGGGCTGTATATTGTCACCCTGCTTATTTAATTTATGTGCAGAGTACATCATGAGAAATGCTGGGCTGGAAGAAGCACAGGCTGGAATCAGGATTGCCGGGAGAAATATCAATAACCTCAGATATGCAGATGACACCACACTTATGGCAGAAAGTGAAGAAGAACTAAAGACTCTCTTGATGAAAATGAAAGAGGAGAGTGAAAAGTTGGCTTAAAACTCAACATTCAGAAAACTAAGATCTCAGCATCCAGTGCCATCACTTCATGGTAAATAGAGGGGAAACAATGGAAACAGTGACAAACTTTCCTTTTTTGGGCTCGAAAATGACTGCAGATGGTGACTGCAGCCATGAAATTAAAAGACTCTTGCTCCTTGGAAGGAAAGTTATGACCAAGTTAGATAGCATATTAAAAAGCAGAGACATTACTTTGCCAACAAAGGTCCATCTAGTCAAGGCTATGGTTTTTCCAGTAGTCATGTATGGATGTGAGAGTTGGACTGTGAAGAAGGCTGAGCACCGAAGAATTGATGCTTTTGAACTGTGGTGTTGGAGAAGACTCTTGAGAGTCCCTTGGACTCGAAGGAGATCCACCCAGTCCATCCTAAAGGAGATCAGTCCTGGGTGTTTATTGGAAATGTTGCCGGAAGACGGACCCCTTCCAGGGCCCAAAACTGGGCTTTTGTCTAACACTCGGAAATGAATTGTCTGAGGAGACACATGTGCTAACAAAGCAAGAGACTTTATTGGGAAAAGGCACCCGGGTGGAGAGCAGTAGGGTAAGGGAACCCAGGAGAGCTGCTCTGCCGTGTGGCTCGCAGTCTGGGGTTTTATGGTGATGGGATTAGTTTCCAGGTGGTCTTTGGCCAATCATTCTAATTCAGAGTCTTTCCTGGTGGCACATGCATCGCTCAGCCAAGATGGATGCTAGCGAGAGGGATTCCGGGAAGTGGACGGACACACAGTGTCTCCTTTAGATCTTTCCCAAACTCTTCCGGTTGGTGGTGGCTTATTACTTCCGTATTCCTTATCAAAATCTCCTGTCATAAGACAACTCATGCAAATGGTTACTATGGTGCCTGGCCAGGGTGGGCGTTTTCAGTCAGTGTGCTTCCCCTAACAGAAGGACTGATGTTGAAGAAACTCCAATACTTTGGCCACCTGCTGCGAAGAGCTGACTCATTTGAAAAGACCCTGATGCTGGGAAAGATTGAGGGAAGGAGGAGAAGGGGACGACAGAGGATGAGATGGTTGGATGGCATCACCGACACAATGGACATGGGTTTGGGTGGACTCTGGAGTTGGTGATGGACAGGGAGGCCTGGCATGCTGCGGTTCATGGGTTTGCAAAGAATTGGACACAGCTGAGTGACTGAACTGAACTGAACTGAAAATTATAAGGTGCTATAAATATTTGAATTATGATACCCATTCGTGGCAAAGTTTTGGATAAATAAGACACTTAAAATTTTTACTGCATGGAAAAGGATATGGCAACCCACTCCAGTATTCTTGTCTGGAAAAGTCCATGGACAGAGGAGACTGGTGGGCTGCAGTCCAGGGGGTTACATGACTGTGCCACGCACACTAAAGAGGGTAAAGGGAGATGGGTTGGTAGCAATAAATTGGCAGAACTAAAAAAAAAATTTTTTTTACTGCTAATTTTATGCACAAACTTGGTTCACATGTTCTAAAATAAGTGTATGTGTATATGTGAAAGTTGCTCAGTTATCTTTGACTCTCTGCAACCCCATGGACTGTAGCCCTTCAGGCTCCTCTGTCCTGAGACTTCCCAGACAAGAATACTGGGGTGGGTTGCCATGCCCTCCTCCAGGTGTTCTTCCCAACCCAGGAATCGAACTGGAGTCTCTTACATCTGTATTGGCAGGTGGGTTCTTTACCACTGTGCCACCTAAGGAGGGCTCACCCTATTCCCTCCCAGCCAGAGGAAAATAATATAACATAAAGTTCACCGTTGTAACCAGTTTGGGACGCACAAGCTCAGTAGCGGTAAGTGCATTCTTATTGTTGTGCAGCCTCAGTACCATCTACCCCAGAAGTCTTTTCACCTTTCTAAACTGAAACTCTGTCTCCATGAAACACTAACTCCTCATTTCCCCTCCCCCAACCCTTGCAAATCCCCTTCTGCTTTCTGTCTCTATGAATTCGGCTACTCTAAGTACCTCCTAGAAGTGGAGTCGCACAGTATTTGTCCTTTTGTGACTGGCTTATTTCACTTAATAGAATGTTGTCAAGGTTCATTTATATCGTAACATTCCATTCCCTTCCTTTTAAGCCTGAATAATTTTCTATTGTATGTGATACCACATTTTGTTTATCCATTCATCCATTGATGGGTATTTGGGTTGTTTCCACCTTTGACTATTATGAATAGTGCTGCTATGAATATATACCCATTTTCATATATATCATATTCATATATGTATATTGGAGACCCTGCTTTCAATTCTTTTGGGTATATCCAAAGGTGGAGTTTCTGGATTGTATGATACTTCTATTTTAACTTTTTGGAGAAAACACCAAAATTGTAATTCTTGATTTGCAATCGTTTGTTTCTAATTGGAGTATAATTGCTTTGCAACATCGTGTTTCTGCTGTACATCAATGTGAATCAGCTATGTGTATACATATATCCGTTCCCTCTTGAGTCTCCTTCCCACCCACCCCCATCCCACCCCTCTAGGTCATCACAGAGCATTGATTTGCAATTCTCAACAAGAGTCTTGGGGTTCATGGCCCCTTGGAGATGTCTGTGGGCATTTTTCTGGGGAGAAGTTCCACAGTTTCAGCAGATTCTCAAAGGGATCAGTGATTCTTGAAGGACTAACATCACTGAACTAGAGAGTCATGTCTACAAGTTCTTTTAAAGCCAATATTTTTGACTCTCAGGAACTGTGACTGCAGGTTTGGAGAGGTTACTAAGGAGCTTGAATGTATTCTGCAGGCAAGCCCAGGCAAGGAAGGGCATGGGCTGGCCAGGGCCCTCTGCACAAGGAGGGCATCTTAGGGTGTGAGAGAATCGAGTGCAGGAGCATTTACACACCCCGAAGGGGCTGAGACCATTGGAAGAATCTTGGAGACAGCAGGCCTGGCTGTGAGTTTTTGTGCCATGGTAACCATGTGATCTTGAGTAACTCTCTCTCTCTCTCTTTTTTTCTTAAGGATTTTATTTTAAACATTTTTGAATTTGTTTATTCTATTTATTTTGACTGTGCTGAGAACAGGGGCTGCCCCCTAGCTGTGGTGCGTGGTCTTCTCATGGCTGCTCTCATTGTGGAGCACAGGCTAACTGCAGTACATGGTCTCAGGAACTGTGGCGCAGAGTTTAGTTGCTCTGACATATGTGGGATCTTCCCAGACCAGAGATTAAACTCACGTCCCCTGTATTGGCAGGTTGGTTCTTACTGTGCCACCAGGAAAGTGAAAGTCGCTCAGTCGTGTCCGACTCTGCGATCCCATAGACTATACGGTCCATGGAGTTCTCTAGGCCAGAATACTGAAGTGGGTAACCTTTCCCTTCTCCAGGGAATCTTCGCAACCCAGGAATCGAACCCAGGTCTCCTGCATTACAGGTGGATTCTTTACCAGCTGAGCCACAAGATAAGCCCATGCCACCAGGAAGTCCTTGGGCAATTCTCTTAACTGCCCTGAGCCTGTTCTTCTTCTCTAAAATGATAGTAATCCCCACCGCAGTCATGGGAGGATCAGATGAGATTCTGTAGGTAGAAATGCTTTGTAAGAGGTAATGGTGTCTTGGACCCACTCATTAACTAGATGGCTGAGTTTGGGTTTAGAACAAACCAGAAAGCATTTTGAAAACTCTAGTTTAAGACAGTCTGCCCTGTCATAGCTTAATCATTATTCTGCTGCTAAATGATTTACCATTTGGCCGGTCCCGGCTTGTTGACACCTGACCCTGTCTGGCTCTGTCTGTGTGAAGGTGAGAAGGGCCTGGGCCTTCCAGACACACACAGATACTGCCTCCTGTTTTAATGCCCTTTAGAGTTCCCTTCCCAGGACTCCCAGATGCCCCTTAGATGAGCCTTCGAGGCATGTGTAAGTCCTGAGCCCATCCAGAACTTTCTAAGATGGGACCTGGAGTGAGCCAGGATCTCTGGGATGAAAAAGATCCAGGTGGGCAGAGCAGTGGGTCCATTTGCTCTGCCCTGACATCTCAGCAAAAGCAGAGAGAACCAGCTCAGAGCAGAGCAGCAGAGGAGGTCTGGGGAAGGGTGAGGTGCTTTGAAGAAGGAACTCAGAAGAAAGGATAGTAAAAGATGCCCTCTTAAAACATCTTTTAGACTTTAAAATTTTATCCAAATGAGTGCATAAACCCTATTTTTAAGTTTAAGAGGAATAAAGGAACACCAGTATTCCCCACTACTGAACATAAGAAATAGAAAGAAATAGAATATTAGCAGGGAGACTTCTCCAGTGGTTCAGTGGTTTAAGACTTCATGCTTTCAATGCAGAGGGTGCGGATTCAATCCCTGGTTAGGGAATTAAGATTCCACGTGCTGCGTGGCATGACTGGAGAAAAAAAAAAATATTACCAGGGCCTTAAAAATTCACTTTCTCCCTCACTCTCCTCCAATCACATGCCTTTTCCTCCCACACTCCACAGAGTAACCACTATCCTGAATTTCCTATTAGTCACTCACCTGCTTTTCTTTATAGTAAGAATGTGTGTTTGTGTGTGTGTGTGTGTGTGCACGCGAGCGTGCGCATGCATGCATGGGTAAAATCTGCTATTGGTAGACATTTTGGTTATCTTCCAGATTTTAGCTATTAAAGATACTTTTGTGTTTCTCATGAGAGACATCTGGTTGCTGCTTCTTAACCCTCGTTATATGTTGAAATGAGAAGCTTTTTAAAATGCTAATGCCCAGGTCCCACCCTGAGATTACAGTTTAGCCAGTCTGGGTGCCACCTTGGCCTCTGGGCTTTTGAAAGCTCCCCAGGGGCCTCCAGTGGGCATCTTAAGGCAGATCTTGACTCCATAGGTCCATGATGGGGACCTGGCTTCTGCATTTCCAGGAGGCTTCCAGGCAATGCTGATCACAGGGCTCCATTTTGAGTAGCACGGAGTTGTACGGGATCTGTCTGTTCAGCTTCTCTAAGTAATGTCAAGTCGTTTCCAGAGGAAGAGTACAGATTTCCCTCCCATCAACTGGATAGAAGTTCCAGTCATTCACAGTTTTTTTGGTCATGCCACTGGGCATGTGTGATCCACTAGGGATCAAATCCACACACTCTGCACTGGAAGGACAAAATCTTCATCACTGGACTGCCAGGGAAGTTCCAAGTCATTCACATTTGACATCCTCTGACTTTGTGAATTTTTGTGGTTCCTTAAACAGTGGATGGAAATATTACTTCTCTGATTATGCGTGACAATAAGCAACCTTTTAAAAAACACATGGGCCTTTTGTACGTTCTTTCATGTAAAATGTCTGGGCATGACTCTGGTCCACTTTTCTGACAGAGTTCTCTCTTTTCTAGGTGATTATATATTCCTGTGCTAATCCTTTACTTTCACATTCTGCAAATATATTCTCCCAGTTCGTTCCTTACCTTTTTATCGTCTGGGCTTTCTAGGTGGCGCAGTTGGTAAAGAATCCGCCTGCTCAGTGTGGATACACAAGAGACATGGGTTCAACTCCTGGGTAAAAAAGTTCCCCTGCAGGAAGAAATGGCAACCCACTCCAGTATTTCTGCCTAGAGAACCTCATGGAGAGAAAAGCCTGGTGGGCTACAGTCCATAGGGTCACAAAAAGTCGGACATGACTGAGCATGCAGGCATGCTTCTTTATTGTCTTCAAGACATATTTTGCCAAACAGATAATTCTCACTTTTACTTGGAGAAACTGTAATGGGTTTTTGCTTCATTATTACTTTAATAAGTAGACTCAAAATACATTAAACTTTTTGTTTCAAAACCACAAGAAGAAATCAATAAATATTATCAATGCCAATAACCCCAAATATTTAGGTGGCCTAAGTATCAAGCTCTTTATAAATAAATCGTGCTTCCTATATCCCTAATGTAGTAAAACTTACATTCTGGTGACAGTGGGAAAACAGACAATAATCAGATAAATGTATTATAGGCTAAGTATTACCGGGTGCTCAAGGAAAAGGCAAGTACAGCAGTCAATCAGCTTACTTGTGCCTGACCCTCAGCTCATTTAAGTCTTTTCAGATATACAGACAGATGTTTGTATTCCTAGAAATGCTAAGAAAGGTTTTTTTTCGGCTGAGAGTCACAAAAGTAGGACACGACTGAGCAGCTAGCACACACTACCTTCCTAGTAGGCAGAAGGAATCCAGTTCTGTTAACTCGTTTCTCTGTGTCTCGTTTCTATGGGGCAGAGGGTGGGGTAGGGGGACTATAAGGAATTTGAAAGAAACTATTTTAGATCAAGGGTCAGAACATGTTTCCTATAGAATGTTGGAGAGTAAATCTTTTTGGTTACGAGGGCCATAGGGTCTCCACCCTTGGACCCTACCATAGTTGCACTAAAACAACCACAGCCAGTATGTAAATGAAGGGATGGGCCTGTGTTCCAAGAAAACCTGATTTACAAAGCAGGTGGTGGGCCAGATTTGGCTCATGGGCTGTAGTTTGCCAATTCCTGCCTTACAGATTCTTCTTTTGATATTGTTTATTGCTTGTGTTTCAGTCTAGAAATAACACATGCCCATGAGTGGGGGTGCGATTCGAGCAATTCAGGAGTATTCAAAGTAGAAAGATGAGAGGCTCTTGTCTTCTCTCTCCTGCTTTACTAATCCCACTCATCAGAGATGACCCACCTGACATCCTGGAAGGAAGCCTGGGACACCCCCCCGACACACACACACACAGAGCCACACGAGCGTCTCCAGGGTCTCAGGGTGACCGAGGGGAAGATGCACACAGAGGGCAGGTGGATGTAGCTGGTGGTGCCGCACCTCTGGCCTGCTTGCCGTCGCCTTAAAGGTGAGCTCTGCTCTTTTCAGTGCAAGAAACTGATGGGGTTTTTTCTTTAGAAACAAGACCGGGACTTCCCGGGTGGTTCAGTGGTTGAGACTTCACCTCCCAATGTGTGGGTTTGATCCCTGGCTGGGGACCTAAGACCCCATATGCCTCGTGTTTAAAAAGCCAGAAACACAAAACAGAAGCAATATTGTAACCAATTCAATGAAAACTTTAGAAATGGTCCACGTCAAAAAAATCTTTAATAAAAATAAAAAAACAAGATCACTCAGTGCACAGGTAGCAGTCAATAGAAAAAAACAATATAACAGGCATTCCTTTGTCAAGTCTCATTTCAAAGCAGACTCATACACAGAATCCGTTCTGTCCCTCCTCCAGTCCCTCCCTGCCCTTCTCCCTCCCTCCCTTCCTCCTTCCCTCCTTTCCTTCCTTTCCAAATGTTTTTGGTTCTAAGGATGCAGCAGTGAGCAGACAAAGCCCTTGTCCTCTTGCAGCTTCTCTGCTAGGAGGAGAGACAGATAGTAGTAGGTGAGCACATGAAAAAGTCAGATCACAACATCACAACATGTTCTAAAGGAAACAAGAGACAACCAAGAAGGTAATTAAAGGGATGGAGTCTTTAGGCCTTTGAGATGTTGATGACCTCGGGGTTCAGCTTGCATGTGTGGAGTCCCTCTGCCTGAGCCTGAATCTCGGCTCCACCGCCTTCTCCCTCATGTCACAGGGACACAGTGTGCCCTCTCTGTGCCTCAGTTTCCTTGCTTGTAAAATGACGGTGCCTTAGGATTTACATCATAACACTGAGGTGAGGACTGTATAAAGAACATACTGAGCTCTCAATAAAAATACCAGCTCTTATCAGCTGTAGAAATAGAACAGTGTGGTCTCTCCTGAAAGAATTTTGCACGTGAACACATTAGTAAAATCCTCCCGGGAAGATGTGGGTACATGGCAGCATTATTCAGTATGTGCCGAGTCTCTATTCACTTTCCATATCACGCAGAGCACTGGCTTTTGTATAGAATAGAATCCCTGGGGGCTTTTTTTCCTTAATAAGAATTTTCTTGGTAAAAATTTTCCTCTCCAGAAACACAAAGTGAATTCTCTCTCATACACTTACATTGAACAACCCCCTCCCCCACACCAACCCCCACCAGAAGGTAAGAGTGTAAACTCAGAAGAGTGCCAGGCTTTCCTTCTGAGGACAGTGTGTGTCCTGCCAGCAGCATGGTTTATCTTCAAAGACACAGAACAACCTGATATCACCCGGCACTTACACTGAAACAACGGGTCATTCTCCTTGAGTGCATGAAAGAGTTTCTAAAATCAGCCAGCCTCTTCCCATTGTCTTGCAAGCTTCCTTGCCCCATGTATTTCTGATGTACATCAGTTTACTAATATGGCATGGTAACCCACCCTAGTATTCTTGCCTGAAGAATCCCTTGGACAACATTCTTAAGAAACAGAGCCTGGTAGGCTGTGATCCAGAGGGTCACAAAGAGTCGGAGTGACCGTAGCAACTTAGCAGCCCTAACATGACTCATACCTCGACCAGAAGTTCATGTATTAAACTACTGTCTGTGGCCTGGAGCTTCCTTGGGAAGTTATCAGGTCCAGGATCCCCCAGGACAGGATAGACCACACCTTCAGAGTGGGGAAGAGAGGGAAGGGAGAGGAGGAGAAGGATGAGACAGAGTTTCTACAATATGTCCTAGAATTCATATTTCCTAGTCATTAACTTTAGCAGGAGTAAGTATTATCTTTCTCCTATATATTTACCATTAGTTTTCAAAGATATATAGATATGGCTGTGATTAAAAACCATTTTACGAAATCATTTACAGAATTCTTAGACTCACTAGTATCATATTGTGTTAAGTATATATATTGTTACTGTTGTTGCTTCGTGGCTAAGTCATGTCCAACTCTTTGCAACCTTTATATATATAATTTTTTTTTTCAGTTAAAAAAATTTTTTTGGCCATGCCATGCAGCTTGTGGGATCTTAGTTTCTTAACTAGAGATTGAACCCTGGCTCCCAGCAATGGAAGCACAGAGTCCTAACCACTGGACCACCAGGGAAGTCCCTAAGTATTCTGTTGTTGTCATGTCTGACTCTTTGAGACCCCATGAAATATAACCTTCCAGGCTCCTCTGTCCATGGGATTTTCCAGGCAAGAATACTGGAGTGGGTTGCTATTTCCTTCTCCAGGGGATATTCCTGATCAGGGATCGAACCTGAGGCTCCTGCATTGGCAGGTGTATTATTTACCACTGAGTGCCAAGGAAACCCTCTAAATATTTTCTTTGATTACCTTCAAATCCTATACTGCTGGACCAGTGGTTCTCAAAGTGTGGTCCCTGGACCAGCAGTGTCACCATCACCTGCGAACTCATCAGAAGTGTGGATTCTTGACACCATCCCATACCTTCAGAATCAAAAACTGCAGGGGAGGGACCTAACAGCCTGTTTAACAATCCTCCAGGGGATCTGATTTGCTTCATTTTAAGCTTGAAAGGCTTCCCAGGTGGCTCAGTGGTAAAGAAACTGCCTGCCAGTGTAGGAAACTCGGGTTCCATCCATGGGTCAGGAAGATCCCCTGGAGGAGGAAATAGCAACCCATTCCAGTATTCTTGCCTGCAGAATTCCACGGACAGACGAGCCTGACAGGCTACAGTCCATGGGGTTGCAAAGACTAAGACACGACTCAGTGACTAAGCACGCACACACAAATTTTGCAAATCTCTGAGCTGGATTTTTTGATGTTTAAATCCAAAAGGGGTCCTACTGAGAGGAGTTCAGGAAAAGACTCCTTGTTCTTTGGCCCCTGGAACAAGTAGCAGAGAACAGGTTTTAAAGCTGTCCCAATTCATCACTGACAGCCTCCTCCGGTCAGTACACATGCTTGTGAGGGCCAGCCAATCAGGGACAGCCTTGTTCCAGTGACCTGGCTTCCTTTGCTAAAGGTCACTTAGTGCCTGAATACTCCCACTGTTAAGAGTCCACTAATCCCCAGCCTCACGCTTCCCAGACGCTAAGAAATCCATAGTTTACTGTGTTTTGTCGTTGTTCAGTTACTCAGTCGTGTCTGACTCTTTGCGACCCCATGGACTGCAGCAGACCAGGCTTCCCTGTCCTTCATCATCTCCTAGAGTTTGCTCAAACTCATGTCCACTGAGTCAGTGATGCCATCCAACTATCTAATTCTCTGTCCTCCTGCCCTCACAAACAACAAACCCAGCTTTTTGCTTCAGATATAGCAGAGACACCTCTTTCTTCAGCATCCCATGCAAAACATTGTGTTTAGTCCAGAGATGACAGTTGCTGACACTTATGGGGCAGAGAGCATCGTGAATGCATACAGTGGGCCAGGTATGAGGCAGTACTGGGTAGAGAAGTGGGGGTGTGAAGAGGCAGTTGTGATGACAGATACACCCCTGGGGGCTCAGGGTGTCAGTCTGTGACATCCAGATTAGCCCGCCTACCTGCATTTTTATTGGCTTCCCAGGTGGCTCAGTGGTGAAGAACCCTCATGCCAATGCAGGAGATGCCAGAGATGTGGGTTCCATCCCTGGTTTGGGAAGAGGCCCTGGAGAAGAGCATGGCAACCCACTCCAGTATTCTTGCCTGGAGAATTCCACAGACAGAGGAGCCTGGTGGGCTCCTGGGGTTGCTAAGAATCAGATACAAATGAGCAAATGAGCACACACACACATCGCATTTTTATATAAGAGGTGATCTAGGTAAAGAGAATTGCCCAAGAACAACTGATTTAGGGGCAGCTTACATGTAGTCCATTCCCATGCCACTGTCCTCTCTTTTTTTTTCCCTGCACAAAGTGTAAAGGTGTGTAACATAAACAGAATCGTCAATAATTTTTTAAGGAACTTCGTGTCCCAATTCTGTTCACTGGCAGTCACCTTAGTTCCACCAAAGTCATGATCGTCAAGCTAAGATAGCCCTTTCAAAAAGTTTTACCCAGTCCACAGCTGTCATGCTGGTCAGGTCACAGTTCTTTCGGTTCAGCTTCTTTGATCTCCAATGGAATATGGACACACTTCCAGATTCCAAATTCAAATTTGTAATCTTGGGGATCCAGTTTTCTCAAGCAATTTACTTTAGGACCCTAGCAGTTAAATGTAGCGAGTACATTGCTATTTATTCCTTCATCTTTTCTAATATTGAAGAGGCTTGTGATATGTTAACAGGTCTCATTGTCACCACTGCAGAAAATTACAGTAATAGAAGCAGAACCTGTATTCTCAATATAGCCACATTAACAGTTTATGGACACCGTGAACAACAGTGCCCATTTTCAGTAGAATGAGGCTTTGCTGTACTTTATATACTTTTGGAAAGAACGCAAAAGATTTCATGGCATCATACAAAAACATACCAAACGTGTTTATTATGTTGCCATTGAAACCATGAGGTATACATGTTGTAGCTAAGGGTATTAGCAGTAAAAGCAAAACCAAACCCTTTGTCTTGGCTGTCTAGGAATTTCATGGAGTATTCAAAACCATTTTATCTATACATATTTGTTTCCCAGGCCAGGGGTTTCTCTTTGGGAGTATTCTCTGAATCTCATTGGAGAAATGCTATTTACTTATTACTGCATCTACTCAGCATCTACTCAGTCTGTCACTGTGTTAGTCTGGGGACAGAGGGAAGAGTAAGATGCATGGCTGGTCCTCAGAGCTCACAGCTGAGGAAGGAAGGAAGAGGAAGGGGAGGAAAACGATGAGAGGGAAGCAAACATGCATGGTGCTGTGATTCCACAACAGAATTCTCTACAAGCTTCCAGGAGAACCCAGGATCGAGAAGAACTGACAGGCAGCAACATTTGAGTCATGAGGAGTGGCTTCACGTCTGCCCTGCAGAAAAGAGATGAAGAGATCTCTTTGAGCAGTGCCCTAATGATCCTGAAACGTAAACGTGGAGCTGTCAACTAAACACACTCTGCTCCCAATGGCATTAGGAGAATTAAAAATGAATTCATTGATTATTGGAGAAAGGCCCCAAACATCCCCAGATCCATGACAAATCAATCATGTTTGCTGGCCCTTTGCTTTGTGTTCACTCAGTCGTGTCCTACTCTGTGTGGCCCAATGGACTGTAGCTCGCCAGGCTCCTCTGTCCATGGGATTCTCCTGGCAAGAATATTAGAGTGGGGCGCCATTTCCTTCTCCAGGGGATCTTCCTGACCAGGGATTGAACCTGGGTCTCCCGCATTGGCAGGTGGATTCTTTACTGCAAGTGCCACCTGGGAAGCCCAACTGATGTTATAGTGAAGTAATTAATACGCATTCAGGCAATGATGGAGAAGGAAATGGCAACCCACTCCAGTATTCTTACCTGGAGAATCCCATGGACAGAAGAGCCTGGCGAGCTACAGTCCATGGGGTCACAAAGAGTTGGACATGACTGAGTAACTGAACATAGGAAGAAAACAAATATTTGTGGAGTGCCTCTTATTTTATGGAGGAACTGCTCTGGTCACCAGGAATATAGCAGATTATAAAATGACTATATCTCTTTTTGGCTACATCTTAGTTCCTCCACCAGAAATTGAACTCCTGCCCCCTTGCAGTGGAATTGCAGGGTTCCAACCACTGGACTACTAGGGAAGTCCCTGGTAGTTCTATTTCTAGTTTTTTGAAAAATGCCATATTATTTTCCATAGTGCCTGCCTCATTTTACATTCTTGCTAGTAGTGTACAATCTCTCCACATCCTTGCCAACACTTGTGATCTTGTGTGTGTGTGTGTGTGTGTGTGTGTATATATATATATATATATATTTTTTTTTTTTTTAGTGGCTAACATAATGGGTGTGAAGGGGTATTTCACTGAGGTTTCAATTTCCCTAATGATTAATGATGTTGGGTATCTTTGCATGTGCTTGTTGGCTATCTGTATACCTTTGGAAAAATGAGCAGTGCTTCCGTGACCTGCCAAGACACTGTCTAATGTCAAAGTGGTTTAGAGTCCACACTGCAGCAATTCTTCCATAGCATCTACTAAGCTCGCAAAGGTTTGGTGTGATGGGTCTGTGACATGTTCTCTTCCGGAGCAGGCAACTTCCAAATGAAGAACTACAAAGAATCAGACATCAAAGTGTTTCACTAGAAACAATGAAAACTAAAACTACAATGAAATATATTTTTATACTATGTTAGCAATGGGTTAAAAAATAAGAATACCAGGTATTAAAGTAAATTCAGGAAAAGAGGCCCACTGGCATAGACTGTTAGAATGGAAAATGATCCAACTTTTCTAGAGGGCAAGCTGGGTTTAAATTGATGCAACCTTACATTGATCCCAAGGAAATAACAATAGAGAGGTGCAAAGGTGTTCAAAATCATAGTCTTACTTAGAATACTGAAACCAATATTAGGGGATTGATAGTATAAATTACATTCTAATTAGGGAACAGTATACCATTCAAACATACTGTTGATGGAGACTTAAGATTTAGGAAGGGACTTTCTGCTTTATTGACTATGCCAAAGCCTTTGACTGTGTGGATCACAATAAACTGTGGAAAATTCTGAAAGAGATGGTCCAAGCCAGGCTTCAGCAACACGTGAACCATGAACTTCCAGATGTTCAAGCTGGTTTTAGAAGAGGCAGAGGAACCAGAGATCAAATTGCCAACATGCACTGGATCATGGAAAAAGCAAGAGAGTTTCAGAAAAACATCTATTTCTGCTTTATTGAGTATGCCAAAGCCTTTGACTGTGTGGATCACAATAAACTGTGGAAAATTCTGAAAGAGATGGGAATACCAGACCACCTGACCTGCCTCTTGAGAAACCTGTATGCAGGTCAGGAAGCAACAGTTAGAACTGGACATGGAACAACAGACTGGTTCCAAACAGGAAAAGGAGTACGTCAAGGCTGTATATTGTCACCCTGCTTATTTCACTTCTATGCAGAGCACATCATGAGAAACGCTGGGCTGGAAGAAGCACAAGCTGGAATGAAGATTGCTGGGAGATATATCAATAACCTCAGATATGCAGATGATACCACCCTTATGGCAGAAAGTGAAGAGAAACTAAAAAGCCTCTTGATGAAAGAGGAGAGTGAAAAAGTAGGCGTAAAGCTCAACATTCAGAAAACGAAGATCATGGCATCTGGTCCCATCACTTCGTGGGAAATAGATAGGGAAACAGTGGAAACAGTGTCAGACTTTATATTTTTGGGCTCCAAAATCACTGCAGATGGTGACTGCAGCCATGAAATTAAAAGATGCTTACTCCTTGGGAGGAAAGTTATGACCAACCTAGATAGCATATTGAAAAGCAGAGACATTACTTTGCCAACAAAGGTCCCATCTAGTCAAGGCTATCCCGTGGTCATGTATGGATGTGAGAGTTGGACTGTGAAGAAAGCTGAGCACCGAAGAATTGATGCTTTTGAAGTGTGGTGTTGGAGAAGACTCTTGAGAGTCCCTTGGACTGCAAGGAGATCCAACCAGTTAATTCTAAAGGAGATCAGTCCTGGATGTTCTTTGGAAGAAATGATGCTAAAGCTGAAACTCCAATACTTTGGCCACCTCATGCGAAGAGTTGATTCATTGGAAAAGAGTCTGATGCTGGGAGGGATTGGGGGGAGGAGGAGAAGGGGACGACCGTGGATGAGATGGCTGGATGGCATCACTGACTTGATGGATGTGAGTCTGAGTGAACTCCGGGAGATGGTGATGGACAGGGAGGCCTGGCGTGCTGCAATTCATGGGGTCACAAAGAGTTGGACATGACTAAGTGACTGAACCGAACTGAGAGGTGTTTATTAACCATTGAGTTATAATACCAGGAGTAGTGCTTTTTCCTGAATAACAATGGGAGAGAGAATGTTTTATGTTATAGGACATTCAGCTTTCCATTTAGCTCACCAGGAATCTCTTACTTTAAAACAAAACAAAACAAAGCCATGGATCCAGAGACTATGCTAACAATCTAAATGTATTTTCAATTATCTGGGAATAGAACTCTGGCAGCAGCTGGCTGAGAGACTTCAGATGTGGTTTCTCTCTTCCTGGTTATGACTGGAGGGGGTGCTGCTTTCAGCAAAGGACAGAGAGACTTGTAGAACAAGGAAGCATTTATTTTCAGGGGTCTGAAAGGGGCATTTCTGTGTGGAAAGCAGAACTGTACCCACCCTGCCTGATATTCTCTTTTGGTGGGAGCTGGGATGCAGGAACCAAGACCCTGCAGTTTAACTGTTGTCAGGATCCTGGTCTGGTAGAACCCTGAATATTGACCTTCAGTATTGCTGGCCAGGTTATAGAAACTGAGCTGTTAAGACTTCACCTTTGTGTACATTCCAGGTTACCTGACTGATGTAATAAATGTATGTTCCAACATTTGAAGGAAGAAAGGTCACAGTAGCATTTTGCTGGGGGTGAAAGCATGTATTAGCACAGGCAAAAATCGATTCTTAAACTGTTGGTTTGCCACCTGTGTATGAGACTTCCCCTGTGAATGTTGATAGCTGGTGACTCTTCTCCTCCGATTGACTATCTGAGAAATTAGTGTGGTGGAAATTACAGTGTATTACTCCTTGTGGCTTTAAAAATGAAGACATTTTTATACAGGAGAGCATGAAAGTGATTTTAAGGTGTTTGGAATTTTTATTTAAAAATTTTTTAATTGCTTTTTCAGAATTTTGATTTTTAATGTGTCACTTTAGGTTGACCATCTCTCTTCATCAGTATTACTCCTTGTGGCTTTAAAAATGAAGACATTTTTATACAGGAGAGCATGAAAGTGATTTTAAGGTGTTTGGAATTTTTATTTAAAAATTTTTTAATTGCTTTTTCAGAATTTTGATTTTTAATGTGTCACTTTAGGTTGACCATCTCTCTTCATCAGTATTACTCCTTGTGGCTTTAAAAATGAAGACATTTTTATACAGGAGAGCATGAAAGTGATTTTAAGGTGTTTGGAATTTTTATTTAAAAATTTTTTAATTGCTTTTTCAGAATTTTGATTTTTAATGTGTCACTTTAGGTTGACCATCTCTCTTCATCAGTATTACTCCTTGTGGCTTTAAAAATGAAGACATTTTTATACAGGAGAGCATGAAAGTGATTTTAAGGTGTTTGGAATTTTTATTTAAAAATTTTTTAATTTTTCAGAATTTTGATTTTTAATGTGTCACTTTAGATTGACCATCTCTCTTCATCATTTTTCTGTTTCTTAAAGTCTTCTCTTCCCTTGAACAAATGACCCACATTTTAATGCTTTTCTCTGATGCTTGAATGTAGTAAAACATATAATATGGATTTAAGTTGCTTTCAACTCTTTAAAACCATGTCTTTGAGTGACTGGATTATGTGATAATTGTGAAGAAGCTGCACCCCCACATCCCACAACTCTTGTGTGTGTGTTTTGAAGAGTCAGACTTGTGTAAGGGAACCATTGCTTTTACTGTGTGATGAGAAAATAGTTTGTATTTTTTCTGCCTTGTACCTGTGGTCACGTGTTTGCCTAGTTTGAGGTTTCTGGCCTCAAATCTCTTCTACGGGAGGGTGAGAGCTTTGGGGTGAGGGATCTGGATAGAAGTAATTCAGTCAAAGTTAATTAAAAAAAGGCCTCTTTTGTTTTTATTTTTGTTGTGTGTGTCCAGGATTTAGAAGAATTCTGCTTTAAGTTTTGCATCAATCATTTGACAGAAGTCACACAGACTGCAGCATTTTGGCAAATGGATGGCCCTCTCCTAAAGGAATTCATTGCTAAAGCCAGTAAATGTGGAGCCTTTAAGAACTGAAGCCCAAGACTGCTGGGTTTTGTGTGAGTGCTCTGGGGCTGGTGAAGGCGTGTCATTTGTGCTCTCTGGGGGATGTAATTCTGCAGGTAAAAAAAGACAAACCATCACATGTCTTGCTCACATGGGGATACAGTTCTCTGTGTAGGGATGTGTGAAGAGTGCAGAGCTCTTCCTGAACCCATTTTAAACTATTTCCAGATGTATGCATTTTGAATGTGATCTTAACATGGCTGGGACATTGTAAAGGGCTGAAAGTTTTGCTCGTTAGTTTTTTTTTTGTTTTTGTTTGCTTTTGATCAGAGGAACTTCTAAAGTTGGAAAGCGGATGTTTGTGGCAACTCTCCTGGCTCAGGTATCAGCAGCCCTTTTGATCCCAGGAGTTGGGATAGTGCACAGATGGAGAGAGGCCTAGAGGCCCCTCCTCGAGAGTGAAAGGTGCTGACTTCGGACTTGGCTGAAGAGCTGCGTTAGTTGCAGGGCTGTAGCCTCACTTTGAAGGGGTAGTTGAGACCGTTTGAGGTTTTGTTTGTGTTTTTGCATCATTGATGACTTTTTTTAACTTCAAAATCATATTCAATTTAACATAAACCTATTGAAATGATAATTACGTGAAGACGAATTTCTCGGTTAGTCAGGGTTTCTCTTAAGACTTAAGTACGTTAAAGAGTAGTAATGTAGAAGAACTATCTACGAAAAACTAATAATGGAAGGAACTTCACTTGGGTGAAGGTGAATATTTTATAAATCAGAGTCTCGACTTCTAACTGTTTTATTAAGGTTAAATTTGAGAACCCAAATTTAAATGCCTCCACCTTTTCCCCTATAAATGCTAATCACGTAAGAGGATAATAGTGATATATTCAGCATTCTCTTGCTTCCTAAATCATGGTTGCTGAGTCATCAGATTTGCTGTCTGACTCAAATAAGTAGTTCTTAAACCCAAGTTTCTTACAGGACTTAACAGTTTGTTTTTATTGGTTTTTATCTGTGCCAGATACTACCATACATTTTGCTTATTTGAAATTTCACCAGCTTTCACATTTGACTTTCCTTTTGGTTGTGTTAGGTATAATATTTAGCACAACTTAACTTTGAAGAAGGATCTAAATTACGGGGCGGGTGGTCTGGTTATGAAGTGTGGCTTTGGGAATAAGAGTGTTCAGTGTGTATCTTTTAAGCCTGCTTCATGTGTGTTGAGCTTGCTTTGAGAACAAGGCTCTGTTCTCTCTGGCCAACAGACTCATTTCTCTCTGGGGAAGCTCTCTTGGTGAACTGTTGGCTGTTTGGAAGGTCTTCCATCTGAATTGAGACTAGATACATTTTCAGACTCAAATGAACAAGAGAGTGAAGAGATGCTGCAGCTACTGTTTTTAGCAAAGTTTCTGTGTGTGTGTTGGCAGGGGAGGGCCCAAAGATGGAAATTCATTGATGGGAGCAGTAAACACAAGCCCAGAAATCCCAGCCCCCTTTTCTTGACAGTGTTGCAAGTGATCAAAGCCAGTGAGTTCTACATTAGGATTATTACTGCAGCATGATAGAATTTTCTTACTAGGTTGAGAAATGTACATTAATTTGATTATTAGCTATGATGGGTAGTATTTATAATAGTCACTGTCATAAGCTTATGATCCGGGCAAAACAAGAACTTCAGTGTGTTTACTATTGCTCTTACTTGAAAAAAAAAACACTTTAACAAAAGCACAAATTAACGTAGTATATCCATTTCCGTAGATAGTTCATTCATTCAACAAATATTTGCCGAATTCTTGATAGGTGAAAAACCACTTCTCAGATTACTGAGTTATTTGTATGAGTATGTATTCAGTGAAGAGAACAGGAGAAAGTCCTTCAGAAAGTACTTGTGTGTATGTGTTTTTTTAAAATTATACTCTTATTTTTCTACCTGGTTTTGTTAATCACGGCAGGAGGCAAAAACTGTTCTTTGAGTTGTTTTCTTCATCTGACATAATTATGAAAGCCGAAGTATTCGTATTTCTTAAAATAGCCCTAAAATGTACTCTTGAACTTCTTACTGGAACATTTGATACTCTAGTTATACAGGTTGTATTTATGCAGTGTTTAGAGTGACATGTTAATAAATAAAGCAGTCTGTTAAAATGGGCATCTAGAGTTATCTTTTCCCTCTCAAAAGTCAATAATATGGAGCCTTAAAAAGGAAAGAAATTCTGACACGCTACTGGTTGGATGAACTTTGAGGATGTTACACCCAGTGAAATAAGCCAGTCACAAAATGACAAGCCCTGTATGGTCCCCCTTACGTGTGATCCCTCGAGCAGTCAAGGTAGATGGTTGTTGCCAGGGGCTGGGGGAAGGGGTCCGCGGGGTTATTATGTAATAGGTTCAGAGTTTCAGTTTAGTAAGATAAAAAGTGTCCTGTGTGCAGATGGTACCCAACAATGTGAATGGACTTAATGCTGCTGAACTTAACCATGGTTAATACGGTAATGTGTATTTTGCAGTGAAAAATGTTTTAAAAAGCAGTACTCTGATTCTTGGATTTAGGCTAAAAGCAGGTACTACCATGAGCATTTCCCTGGTGGCTCAAAGGGTAAAGCATCTGCCTGCAGTGTGGGAGACCTGGGTTCGATCCCTGGGTCAGGAAGAAGATCCCTTGGAGAAGGAAATGGCAACCCATTCCAGTATTCTTGCCTGGAGAATCCCCATGGACAGAGGAACCTGATTGGGCTACAGTCCATGAGGTCTCAAAGAGTCGGACACAACTGAGCAAGTTTCACTTCACCATGAGTGTGCTGTTTCTCAGCTATGCCCCAACCCCAGAAAACAGGCTCTAGTTTCATTCCTGCTAAAAGACACTACAGTTGAGCCATCACAGCAGAAAAATATTAATATATCCAGATCCTTTGGGGGACTAATAAATGAGGGGTGAGACATAGTCCCTGTCCTTAAGGAATGTAAGAATTGTTAGGAGAGGAGCGAGATTTAGGAGTAAATACGGTAACAACATTTACAAACAGCTTCTCCTAAGTCATTGAGAAGAAACCCAGTCGGGTTAGTGTGAGAAGTAGTCGTTCTGAAGGCCCTGGTTGTGCACACAGTGGCCTTTTAGCTCATTCCCAAAACAGGTGAGCAGCCCAAGCAATGGCTTAGAGGTGGGGGCTAACATGCCTTCTAGAACGTTACCGTAAGCAAGCTTGTTTGGTCAGAATGGAGAAAATAAACCAGGGCTCATTGGGCAGCAGCGTTGGCAAGCGGAGGGCGTGTGATGTGGACGAGAGCAGGTATTTCCCACGATGCCAGCCCTGTGCCCTGTGCTTCACAGATATTTTGTTTTTGTTTTCTGGCTGTGTTGTGTCTTCGTTGCTGTTCGCGGGCTTTCTCTAGTTGCGGCGTGCGGGAGCCGTTATTCCTGGTTGCGGTTGCACAGGCTTCTCATCTCTGCGGCATCTCGGGCTCAGCAGCTGCAACACTGGCTTAGTCCAGCGTGTGGAATCTTCCCTGGCCAGGGATTGAACCTGTGTGCCCTGAAATGGCAGGCAGATTCTTATCCACTGCACTACGAAGAAGGCCCCTGTGTTTTCTTTTTTAATGCCCACATTTTTATACCATAGAGTAGGCAAAATTAGGCTCAGATTAAATACTTTTTTCAGCAGTAAGTGACTCTGCAAAGTACAAACCCAGGTTCTGTTTTCACTTGTCCAACATTTGCCACCTGATGGCTGCCTCATTCTTGTTGCTCTGTTGTGCTGAGTTGCCACTGTGAATGACCAGTGAAATCTGAAACTAAAGTGGAGGCCAGAGGGTTTTTTAAAGTTCATGACATGAGAACTGTTCCTCAGATAAGCTTTGCTATAGGATGTAACATCAGGGAGGCAAGCTGAAGTTACAGCAGCATCTAGACCAGGGGAAATCTTTCTTCAGCAGGTCTAAGATGGAGTCTTGGCTTTTTTATTGAGGTATAGTTGATTTATAAGGTCCGTCTAGTCAAGGCTATGGTTTTTCCAGTGGTCATGCATGGATGCCAGAGTTGGACTGTGAAGAAAGCTGAGCACCAAAGAATCGATGCTTTTGAACTGTGGTGTTGGAGAAGACTCTTAAGAGTCCTTGGACTGCAAGGAGATCCAACCAATCCATTCTAAAGGAGATCAGCTCTGGGTGTTCTTTGGTAGGATGATGCTAAAGCTGAAACTCCAGTACTTTGGCCACCTCATGCTAAGAGTTGACTTGACTTATTGGAAAAGGCTCTGATGCTGGGAGGGATTGGGGGCAGGAGGAGAAGGGGACGACCAAGGATGAGATGGCTGGATGGCATCACCGACTTGATGGACGTGAGTTTGAGTGAACTCTGGGAGTTGGTGATGGACAGGGAGGCCTGGCATGCTGCAATTCATGGGGTTGCAAGGAGTCGGACACGACTGAGCGACTGAACTGAACTGAATATTAGTTTTAGATATACAACATATTGATTCAACATTTTTATAGCTTATACTCCATTTATAGTTATATATATATGGCTATATTGTGGTACAGTGTATCCTAATAGCTTATTCATTATAAAACATAATAGTTGTAGCTCTTAATCCTTGAGGCTGTGTTGTGTCCAGCCTCTGCCCTCACCCCATTGTAACCTCTAGTTTGTACTTGTGAGTCTGTTTTTTTTCTGTTACCACTAATTTGTTTTAATTTTTAGGTTCCACATGTAAGTGGAAACATACAGCATCTGTCTTTTGCTCTGATTTCACTTAGCATAATACCCTCCCAGTCCATCCATGTTGTTGCAAATGTCAGAATTTCCTTCTTTTTGATGGCTGACTAGTACACAAACACACCGCCCACATCTTCATCTGTTCATCTGTTGATGAACACTTAGGTTTCTTCCATATCATGGCTATTGTAAATGATGCTGCTATGAATATTGGGGGATTGAACCTGGGCCATGGCAGTGAAAGCCCAAATCATAACCACTGGATCACCAGGGAACTCCCCTATTTATGGTCTTTTTGAGGATAGCCATTCCAACAGGTGTGAGGTGATACCTCATGATACTTTTTGCATTTCCGTGATGAGTTAGCAGTGTTGAGCATCTTTTTGTGTGCCTGTTGGCCATCTATCTCTATGTCCTTTTTAAAGAAATGTCTCTTTTGGTCTTCTATTTTTCAATCAAGTTTTTTTTTTTTTTTTGATGTTGAATTATATGAGCCATTTACATGTTTTGTATATTAACCCTTTATCACTCATATCATTTGCAAATATTTTCTCCCATTCTGTAGGCTGTCTTTTTGTTCTGTAGGTGCTCAGTGTGTCATTTAAGATCAGTGTTTCCTTATAGACACTCTGTCTGGATAATCTATTGATGGAATTGGGCTGTTAAAGTTCTCCACTGTTACTGTGTTGTTGTCAGCCTTTCCCTTTATGTCTGTTAATATTTGCTTTATAAATTCAGGTGGCCCCATGCTGAGTGTCTATATATTTCCATTGGTATATCTTCTTTGATCCCTTGATTGTTATGTAATGTCCTTCTTTACCTTTTTAACAATCTTTGTTTTAAAATCTATTTTGTCTGGTACAGTATTGTTTTCTTTTGATGTCCACTTGCATGGAATGCCCTCCTCCTTTTAACTTTGTCTACATGTGTCTTTAGATCTGAAGTGACTCTCTTGTAGGAAGCATGTTTTTGTATCCATTCAGCCAGTCTCTGTCTTTTGATGAGATCATTTAATCCATTTACATTTGTAATTATTGTTATGTTTGCAATTATTGCCATTCATTAATTGTTTTGTAGTTCTATTTGTAGACTGTTTTTATTTTTTATTTTTTTCCTTTTGTTCTCTTTCCCTTGTGATTTGATGACTATTTTTAGTTTATGTTTGAATTCCTTTCTCTGTTACTGCTTTTTGGGGTTTTGGTTTATGGGTACCATGAGGTTTTTGTATAGCTGCTGCTGCTGCTAAGTCGCTTCAGTCGTGTCTGACTCAGCGACCCCATAGGTGGCAGCCCACCAGGCTCCCACGTCCCTGGGATTCTCCAGGCAAGAACACTGGAGTGGGATACCATTTCCTTCTCCAGTGCATGAAAGTGAAAAGTGAAAGGGAAGTCGCTCAGTCGTGCAGCGACCCCATGGACTGCAGCCTACCAGGCTCCTCCAGCCATGGGATTTTCCAGGCAAGAGTACTGGAGTGGGGTGCCATTCCCGCCTCCTTTTGTAGAGCTGTCTATGTCTATGTGATTATTTTAAATTGTTGATCTCTTAATTTCAGATGCATTTTAACAGCCCTACAGTTGTACTCTCCTCCCCTCATGATGACTGTTTTTGACATATATTTTGAATCTGTTTGTCTTGTCTATCCCTTAACTTCTTTTTGTAGGCATAAATGATTTTACTATTACTTTTGTCTTTTCTGGAGAAGGGCACAGCAACCCACTCCAGTATTCCTGCCTGGAGAATCCCATGGACAGAGGAGCCGGCGGGCTACAGTCCATGTGATCACAAAGAGTCAGACAGGACTGAGCAGCTAACACTAACACCTGCACTTTCTGTCTTTTATCCTTCCTGCTGACTTTGTTCATGAATGATTTACTCTTTGCTGTATGTTTGCCGTTACCAGTGAGTTTTTTCCTTGTATAATTTCATGTTTCTAGTTGTGTGGCCTTTTCTTTTCCACTAAAAAGTTTCCTCTAACATTTGTCATAAAGTTGGTCTGGTGGCACTGAACATTTTTAGCTTTTGCTAGTCTGTGAAACTTTCGATTTTCATCAGATCTGAACGAGAGCCATGTCAAGTGGAGTATTCTTGGTTGTAGGGTTTTCCCTCTCATCACTTTAAATACTATCATGCTCCTCCCTTCTGGTCTGTGGAGTTTCTGCTGAAAAGTCAGCTGATGTCCTTGTGGGAGTTTCCTTATAAGTAACTTGTCGCTTTTCCCTGTTGCTTTTAATCTTCTCTCCTTATCTTCTGTTTTTGCCATTGTAATCACAGTGTGTCGTGGTGTGGTCCTCTTTGGGTTGATCCTGTTTGGGACTCTGTGCTTTCTGGACGTGGGTGACTGTTTTCTTTCCCAGGTTAGGCAAGTCTTTAGCTTTTGTGTCTTCAGACGTATTCTCGGGCCCTTTCTCTCTTCTCCTCTGGATTCTCTATAATATGAATGTTGGTGTGATTGTTACTGCCTCAGTGATCTCAACTGCCCTCTTTCTATTCTCCTTTTCTGTTCAGTGTCAGTGATTCCCGCTACTCTGTCTTCCAGCTCATGGACCTACCTGTCCATCTGTATCATTTTAGTCTGCCACTGATTCCTTCTAGTGTGTTTTTCCTTTCAGTTATTATATTCTTCATCTGTTTGCTGGCTGTTTATGTTTTCTAACTCTTTTTAAAGAACTTCTAATTTCTCACTCTGTTCATTCATTCTGATTCTCAGTTCTTTAGTCATCTCTATGATCATGACTTGGAACTCTGCCTCTGCTTAGCTCTAGGATTGTATCTTTCATCTGAGATGAAGTGTTTCTCTGTCACCTCATTTTATTTAATTTACTGTGTTTATTTCTATGTATTGGGGAGGTTGGTTATGTTTCCTGACTTTGGAAAAGTGGCTTTTGGTAGGGGGTGCCCTTCTGTGTGGGCTGTGTGGGTCTTTCTGCTGTGGCAGGCTGACCACTTGGACAGTGTGGAAGGTGTGGCTGGCCTCTGGTCTGATGGGTTGCCAGGCCCTGCCTTGTACAGAGGCAGCTGACCACTGGTCGGCAGATGGATCACGAGGCTGTGGAACCCTGCGAGGCTCGCCCAGGGGCTGGTGCTGCTCACTGGATCCAGAAATTGGGTCCAGGAGATTCTGGAGCTGGTTCCTGCCCCCTGGTTGCTGAAGCCAGGTCCTGGGATCTCACTTCAGGGTCCTGGGGTCCCAGAACTGGTGTCAGAGCCCTGGTGGCTATGGTCAGTTCCTGACACAGCTGGCTACAGGGTCTAGGGTGTCTTTTTTTTTTTTTTTTTGAAGCTGTGCTGGGTCTTAGTTGTGGCATGCGAACTCTTCATTGCACCATGCAGACTCTACTTCTTTGACCAGGGATTGAATTCAGGCCCCCTGTGTTCGGAGTGTGGAGTCTTAGCCACTGGACCACCTGGGAAGTCCTGGGTGAGGGGTGTCTTGAAATTGGGTTTATCTCCTGGTGGGCGGGGCTTGGGCCCAGCTGGTCCCGGGACTGGTACTGGCCTGCTGGGGGGCTGTGGTTGTCTTGAGGCGGGTGAGGCTGGTCCCCAGGCTGGAGCAGGCTCACTGGTGAGTGGGCTGGGGCTCTGGGGAGTCTGGGGCTGCTGTCTGCCCATTGGTGGACGGAGCTGGGTCCCAGGGTGGTCAGGTCTGCTGTCTCTGCACCGAGGCCTGGCCCTCTGGCGGGCAGGGCTGTGTCCAGGGGTGGCTCTGTGCTCGAGGGTCTTAACGCAGCCGGTCTGCTGGTGTAGGGGGCTCTGTCCCCACCCCAGTTGTTCTGCCTGAGGTATACCAGTTGCTGCTGCTGTTTAGATCGCTGTGTCCAACTCTTGCAACTCTATGGATTATAGCCCGCCAGGCTCCTCGGTCTGTGGAGTTGTCGAGGCAAGAATACTGGTGTGGGTTGCCATGCCCTCCTCCAGGGAATCCTCTCGACCCAGGGATTGAGCCCACATCTCCTGCATTGGCAGGTGGTTCTTCACCACTACACCACCTAGGAAGCCCAAGGTCTCCCAGTACTGGCACCGATAGGCTAGTGAGCAGGGGCACGGCTCATCCTGAGGCTAAAGCTAGAGGAGTCCAGAATGGTGTTTGCCACTGGTCTACCAGCAGTGTCCGTGTGGTAGAATGAGGTCCCAGAAACAGCCGGTCTCTGTGTTCCAGGTGAGCTCCAGTTGCCTCCCAGCTCTCAGGGAGACGCTTCACGATGAGCAGGCAGGCCTGTCCCGGGCTCTTTTCAAATTGCTGCTTGTGCCCTGCAGCATGCGTTCCTGTGTGCAGCCTTTAAGAGTGAAGCCTCCATTTCCCCTTGCCCCCTGGGACTCCCAAAGGCAAGCCCCGCTGACCTCCAAAGCCGAATGTTCCTGAGGCTTGTCTTCCTGGCAAAAGACCCTACGGCTGGGGACGCTGATGTGAGGCTCAGCCCATCGTTCCTCGGGGAGCCTCTCTGTGGGCCACTCACCCCAAGTGTGGGGCTTGACCATATTGTGTTTTTGTGCCACGTCTGGCTATGGTTCTTTCTTTTTGTCTTTAGTTGTAGGAAAGACTGTTGGGCGCCTTCGGCCTCTTGGATCCACAGTAGTGTGTGTATTCACTCAGTCACAGTCTCTTTGATCCACAGTAGTTCTTTGTGTGTGTGTGTGTGCACACGTGCTCAGTTGTGTCCAACTCTTTGTGACCCCAAGGACTGTACCCTCCAGACTCCTCTGTCCATGGAATTTCCCAGGCAAGAATACTGGAGTAGACTGCCATTTCCTTCTCCAGGGGTTCTTCCCCATCCAGGGATCAAACCCACATCTCTTGTTTCTCCACCATTGGCAGGCAGATTCTTTACCACTGTACCACCTGGGAAGCAAGTTGTAATTTTGGTAGGCCTGTGAGATGAGGTGAGCTCGAGTCTTTCCACTCTGCCATCTTCTAATCTAGTGAGTGAGTGAGTGAGTGTGAGTGTGTGTGTGTGGTGTGAGGAGGACAGAGGCAGAGTCATGTGATACAACACAGCCACCTGGGCTGAACGAGGTGGGTATGGGGGTGGGGCAGGACAGAGGGCATGGAAGCTGGCTCCTGGAGCCCAAGGCAACAAGATAAGGAAATTAGGCCAGTCTGCTAGAGAGATGCCAGGTGGACACAGGAGGGAAAAGGCCATTTTGCACACTTCAGTCCCGTTTCAGTGGATGTCAAGTGGAGAAGAGAGGAATCTGGCTGGCAGATGAACCAAGGCCCTTGACCTGTGGCTGCAGCTGAACCTGCCCCACCGGATCCAGCTGTTCAGTCACTCACTCTGAGGGCCTGTTACTTGACTTACAGAATGAACAGCATAATCAGTTTCTTGAGTCTGCCCTGACTCGGAATATCCCCCGAATTCCCACAGGAGAAATTCCAGGGACTGCTAGTAGGAAGCTGGGCTTTCTCATGAACATGGCTTTAATAGGGCCTGGTAGCATCGGGTACCCACTGGACTTGGAGCTTAGAAACCATTTTGTGGCTTTGGCAGGCCACAGAAGAGACTGGAGAAGCGGGACTAACTCAACATGATATCACTGGTTGTGGGTTTGGTGGTGGGGTGGGGGTGGGTGGGGGGGGGGGGGGGGGGGGGGGCTTCTGTAGTTTGTCCTCTGATGATTCTGATGTAGCCAAATTTGAAAACCACTGAGATTTTGCCCCCAGTTATTACTGACTTGGGCTGGGGTTGCCATTACAGCAGGGATGTGTTCTTCATTTACATCACATTCTTCAACAGATATTTTTTGAGTGTATTACGTGCCAGATACCGTGTTGGGGACTCAGATCAAACTCATGCTGAATGTAGCACTGTTGTGGATCAGACAGTGTGGTAAAAAGCTAGAAACGTGAATGCGAGGTTTGCAGAGGTCAGACGTGAATAGGACAGTACATCTGCGCTGTATATTGTTAGGTTGAGAAAAACCTCCAAAGAGGCCAGTTTTAAATGTTTATTTTGAAGATGATATTGTACTTACATGGTGACTGTGGATGAAGAGAAATTTCAAAAGCAGACAGGTTTGGTAATGTATAATATTAAAATTTATTATATCAAAGAGGCATTATGAGCTGGAACTAGAATCAAAAGATAAAGACAATTTATGCATTTAACGTTTACTGAGCATGCTAGCTGCTAGAAACGTGACAGGGAGAAAAACAGGAATGGGAGTTTGTGCCCACAGGCTGCTTACACTCCAGTGGTCTGATGTGTGGTACAGTGGCTTGCACCGAGAAGAGACGTCAGGAGAAAGGACGATCTCGGTGAAGAACTCACAGCAGGACGTGCAAAGGCCCTGGGGCGGGAGCACCTGGTATCCCCTTCGCTCACTGGAGTGGTGGGAGGAGGAGGCCACTAAAGGATTTTTAAGGGCCGTGGGACGCATGGTCTAATTTACTCAAGTAGACTCTGAGGAATATTTTACTAGTGGGAGAGAGGTAGAAGTGAGATGACAGTAAGGAGGGGAGGCAGGTGGGCTTCAGATGCCCATCAGCAAGAACAGGTAAGAGCGGGCAGGGGCCAGAGACTCCCCGTGGGCCCGGCGCTGAAGGTGTGGCTTCAAGACTGGCCTCCAGCTGTCACCCTGTCTGCAGCTGTGCTCGATTCCTGGCTTAGGAAATGCCCTTCTTAAGAAGACAGAGAAGAATCTGAAGTGGAACTTGACTGAAGCCCAGAGCACAAGGTCTGTTTTAAGTCCTGGAGCAGCTCAATCTCTTCCTTCAGCTGCCGTCGCCTCTCCCCAGATTCATGGATTTGAGTCTCTATTGCTGTGAGAGGGAAGTTATTTCAGGTCATCCAGCAGTTCTATACATAATGTACAATTTCTAGCCTCTTTTGAAAGTGCCTAGTACCCAGCACTGTGCCCCAGATGGAAAGGGTCCAGTGTCTTGTGAGCCTTTGTGCCTTTGCTTCCTCTTCTAGTTCAGGATCGAATTCTAGTATTTATCACACTTAAGGCGGGTCCATAAATCTTTAAAATTTTGTACACATTTAGAAAAGGTAGTTTCTGTATATCTCTGAAGACTTGAATGCAGTGACTGTATAACCTTAATGCTGCACATCATCCATTTATTGGGAGAGGATGTGGTTAGACTACCGAGGGTAAGGCAGATCTTTCAGACAAATGCATCCTAGTTTTAATGTTACATAAACGCTCTGGCTTTATTTAGAAATAGGAGTGCTTTTATTGTGGCTACTTAGAAGCTACTTTAGTTAGGCTTTACAAATTTATAGTAATATTCAGTGGCAATGTCATTTTTAAAAAACCTGAAAATGGAAGAATATTAAAATATATACATAGGTAATCTTTTCTTAGAGTATCTGTATATATGTAGTTAACTTTCTGGAACATTGGAAAGGCTGAATTAAGCACGAGAGTTACCCCTTGGAGTGTCAGAAATTAAATCTTCTAAAAGTTGGTTCTCATGCAATTCCAAATAGTGTCTCCTCCTAACAGTGTCTCTTCCTGGTGCTCACACCCCGCAAACAATTCACTGTACTGCTCCCAACTGACTCACCTAGGTGCTGACATGTGCTAAACGTGTTGCTTTTATATGAAAGAAAAATAAACACAAACAAAAGTCAAAATACAAAATAAAGTGGGTGCTTACAAAAAAAAAAGGTACTCCCATTAGAAGTATGCGACATTCTCAAGAGACTGGTTAAAAAACAACACACCATTGTTGGTAAATTAAAAACATTTTCCTGCCGATTATAAATGTAACACAAAATTCAAACAGAAATATGTATTATGAAAACAAAAATGAGAAAGGCTTGTGCATACTGAGAGAGGAACATAAACTAATATTTTCTTCACAGGGAAAGTATTTTCTTAATACATTTGCTGGAAAGACAAATACACCTCCGCAAGAGAAAAGAGTGTAGGCCATTGTTTTCAACTTCAGGGGGAGCCCTTTGCCCCAAACCCTCCGCTCCTGCCTGGGATGTGCAGAGCACAGCCTGCCAGCTGTGTGTGGCAGCCTTGGTGGAGAAGTCAGGCAAGACCCAACAGTGTGGAAACTTAGTCTCTTTCAAAGACATCTGAAACAGTGGTGAAAGGACCAGTGCTCAGTGTTTCATGGAAAAGTTATGTCTGTTTCCAGCAGGTTTTCTCAGAAATTTCTTGGTGGTTCTTTTTTGATGATGAACTTTAGAATCAATCACAACTTTCCCTCTCCTCCATTAGACTTGAAGATTAATGTTGGCAGAACTGAAATTTATACACATCACACCAAGTGAGAGGGAGAAGGTGGCATCGTGATTTATCACAGCCTCACCCATTCCTGCTGATGTTCAAACATGGTGCCCAAATACTTCCATTCTGCAGTCAATTTTTTTGTTGTCTCTACTTTTTTAAATGAGTTTTTTTCTGATGAGGAAAGTATTTTGTGTCTGTATTAAATGTGGAAAATACAGTGAGCACTGAGACAAAAGTTACTGTAAGCCGGCCACTTACAGATAACTGCTGTTTCCCTCACGTGCAGTTTTTCTGTGTGCACGTGTGTCTCTGTGTATGTATGTGCTCCTGCTGGGTGTGAGGGCTCATGTCTGTAATGGGCTTTTTAATTGAATGAAGCTGAATTGAACATTCTTCTAGAATAGGACTTTTTATCACCTGACTAGTGTTATATTATTTCAATATGGAAGTATTTATGAACTCTGCTGTCAGTTATAACTCTCATACCTGCTTGAAAGTTTACAAGTGTGTCTTCAAACAATCTACAGTCAAAAAGTGAAGTCCCGATTTCCTCATAGTCTGGAGGGAGAGAAACATTGTCAGTTTTATAAAGACAGAAACACCTCACAGAGTAACCCCAAATAAGGAGCAGCACACAGAGCGGGCACCCCCTGGAGCAGCAGCAGCCTTCCCAGGGAGCTTGCTGGAAATGCAAACTCCCAGCACCTTTACTGGATCAAAAAGGTCCCTGGCCCCTCCTGGGAAGGGGCCACCATGTTAACAAGCCCCCCAGGTGGTCCTGAGGGGCATGCTCAGGTTCACCTGTGCTTGATCTAGAGACAAGAATAAACAGAATGTAATGAGTGATCTTTGGCAAATGTTTGCTTACAACTTCACTTTTTGGTTTTGTCCTATAGAAAAAAAAATCCCTTTCAAATAATCACATATTTTACATTGTTCCCTAAAATACAGACAGTCAGGCCTTTCTTTTTAAGACAGCTATGCTGCTGACCTCCTGTGCCGTCAAAAATTGAGGCTAAACTTTATAGCCAGCCCCCAAAAATAATGCAGTTCCTCGATCTGTGGTTTTGCATCCACAGATTGGGTAGTATTTTATTGTGTAGTATTTACTGAAAAAAATTCAGGTATAAGTGGGCCTGTAAAGTACAAACCTGTTAAAGTGTCAGCTTTATTTATAGTAAAGCTTTTAGGCTCCTAACACAGCTTATAAGAAGGGTACTTGGCTATATACCTCCGTGTACAGATAGAACTTAAGCTGCCGAAAGAGCTGTTTCTGAAAGGCATCTTTAAACCAAAAGAACAAAAACGTTAAAATTTCTTTCTTCTATGTTTTATAGTTTTTTAAAAAAAGGCAACTAGCTTTTTAATGAACAGAATCTGAGTCAAATCAAACCTAGAGCTTTTTAATGAACAGAATCTGAGTCAAATCAAAACTAACATAATGAATGCCATTCTCAGATCTTAGTAGTAAATACGCTCAGTTGCGGGGGGGGGCAAGTGTGTGAGTGAATCTAGTTCTGAGCTCTTGCTGGTCACTCTCAGTTATGAACCTCTGGGGAAAAAACATTAAAACTTCCAGGGCATCAGGCTATTTTTTTTCCTTTTACTACATTAATGAGTTTGTGAATTACTTACATCCTGTTGACTTATAGAGATCTGGATCAATAAACTTTATTAAAGAACGAGATAGAATACAGTATTGTAAAGCAAAACAAACTAAAAAATAAAAATTAAAGAAAAAAAGTAAAAAAAAAAGAATGAGATAAAGAAGGAAAAGAAAAAAGAAACAGCATAGAAAGAAAATGTGTACTTTAGAGGGGTGTTTGTTTTATTCATGATGTAGGTCTGTGAGACATCTCTATATGTAGAAAATTTGTTATTTCAGTACCTGATTCTGCAGTGGTCTCATCCATGAGTCTTTCCTGAATCAAATGAAGTTTATCTAATATTTCTTCAAATAAAGCATCAAGAAGCCCTGCTTCTTTACATTTCTTGAGAAAAGCAGCTTTCACAATTACATCTAAGAATAAGAAAAGAATTTTAGAAGGACATGGTGCGTCTCAGGGCAGCCAGCCTACATACACTCACTTCTTCAGACATTCCCTAATGGTGGATGAGCGTTATTAGATAATACATACGCAGCACTTTTGGGCTTTCCTGGTAGCTCAACTGCTAAAGAATCCGCCTGCAGTCTGAGAGACCTGGGTTGGAAAAATCCCCTGGAGAAGGGCATGGCAACTCACTCCAGTATTCCTGCCTGGAGAATCCCCATGGACAGAGGGGCCTGGCAGGCTACAGTCCATGGGGTCACAGAGAATCGGACGTGACTGAGTGACTAAGCACAGCACAGCACCTTTATCTTTTCTGTTAATTTCACCATAGCTCTTTTTTTTTCAAGCTGAAACAATGAAACGTTATAAAAAGGGAAAACAACTTCTCTGCTTAGAAAAATGATGTAAATAGAATTTTCTAAAATTTAGCTTCAAATCTTTGAGATAATAGTCTCCATTTTTTTCTGTCACAATTGACTGTTTCTCATTATGGAATATCTATTTCCTTAACTGGACACTGGAGTGGGCAGCCTTTCCCTTCTCCAGGAGATCTTCCCAACTTAGGGATCAAACCCAGGCCCCTGCATTGCAGGTGGATTCTTTACCAGCTAAGCTGCAAGGGAAGTCCATTTTCTCAACAGAAAGGTAAAATTACTGGCTTCAGCCTCCTGGGGTGAGGGGAGGGGATCAGAGGGGGAGGGGCAGCATGTCATTGGACTTTGAACTCTATCAGGAACTGTATCCTTTTCTAATACTGAAGAGCAGTGGGCCATCCCACCCTGTTACCTTGATCTGTTGAGATTTTGATGGAATGGATAGTCATGACAGAAGAGTTCTACTCTCACAGTTCACTACTACAAGTCCAGAAGAATAAAGTGGGATACCAACTCTCAAATTCACGGTAATAAGTACTGTAAGTCATATTTGTTACCGAAAACTTATAGCAAACCTGTGTGTCTGCCGTCCTTTTCCTTCTTCAGTGCCATTCTCTCAGGTGGCTAGGAGAGAAGAATCAAGACTACTTTACACTGATTTTTTACTGCTGATATTTAATACAGTAAGTCCTCTACATATGAACAAGTTCCAGTCTGAGAGCGCATTCGTAAGTCCAGTTTGTTTGTGATTCCAACAGTTAGCCTAGGTACCCAACTAACACAATCGGCTATACAGTACTGTAATAGATGTATAATACTTTTCACAAAAATAATACAGAACACACCAAAAAAATTTTTTAGTATTACAGTACAGTACCTTGAAAAGTACAGTAGTACAGTATACCAGCTGGCATACAGGGGCTGGCCGAGTGAAAGGAAGAGTTACTGACTGGAGAAGGGAGAGGGGTGGGAGATGGTCTAGAGCTGGAGGGGCGGCAGCAGCAGGAGGTGAGGGCAAGCTGCAGCGTCACTCACGCCTGAGGTTGACGGCACAGGTTCTGGCTCCTTGCTGGGTTCAATTCTATCTACCCTCTGGAGAAAGCGGTCCGTGTTGTCTGGATAGGAGCTCTCTGTTTCTCATCACAGGCGACAGCGCAGCACTGGACTGCGTTCTGAACGGCTGCTGTAGCCTTCGTGTGCCGTCCTACGTTCGGGTCCTGTGCTCGAAATAGAGATACTGTACTACTGTAGTCTCTGTAGTACTGTGAAGTGCTCAACAGAACCAGCGCCTGTAGGGGCTGCACACAGGTGACCGTGTGCGCCAGACAAGTAAACCAGCTTATGTGACTGGACATGCAGACACACGTTCGCATCTTTGAAAGGGTGCAACTTGAAGGTTCATATGTAGGGACTTACTGTATTGCATAAAGTGAGAAGTTTTATCAAATTCAGTGATATGCCTATGGTGAAAGTCATGTCTGTAGGCATAAACATCAAGTGTATTTTTGTGTTGTCTAACAAAACCTTAAGAGGTGTAACAAGCCCCTCTTCTATAAAGGATGAGGCGCGAAGGCTGCTGGCTCATATTAATTCAGCTTATATGAGCTACTGCAAATCCCCAAAACATTTTCATATGCTTTACCCATAACAGGAATCAGAAAATTATGAGTCATGTATTAGGGCAAATATGGATCCTGTAGCTGGGAAATACTTGGCTAGGTAAGGATGTTCCACTGTACCACGTGGGCTCAGATCCTCACTGATTTGGTACCAGGGCACGTATCACAGGAGCCATGGGATGGTCACCTGGAGGTTATGTGCTTGGACACCCAAGACACATCCGACTTCTCTTTGGTATTCATCTTATCATCTATCATTGTGTCACCCAGAATTCAGAATGGTTTAAAAAAAAGACTATATGGAGAAAATTAAAGCTGTAATAAAATGAAATCAAATTACCTGTACATGATGACGTTTACGTCTTCCTCTTTTTCTTTTCACTCCTGAAAAGTAGGGTGAAAAACACAGATTATGTAGACACTGGAATTCGTAAAGGAAAAGACTAATGCTTGACTGCATGAAGCGTACAAAGTCAAACTTGGATATGTCAGACTTAAGACTAAATGTATGAAAACAAACGACAAAAGGGCAAATTTTAAAATATAAAAAGACCATATAAATCAATATGAAAAAGGCAGCTTAGGTAGAAAAATGGGCAAATGGGGAGATATGGAGAAGAGGGTTCATTAAACAGAAAAACAAATTAGGTCACAGGACAACAGATGTAACTGATCAAAAGTAAGGGAAATACACTCAATTTCACCCAAAGTAAAGATATGCAGAGGAAAACAGAATTTTTCACTGGTCAGATTAAGATGAAGATGTCTAATATATAAAGTTTGCAAGGATTTGGGTCATTGTGTGAACTGCTGGTGTGGCCTCTAGAAGATAACTAGCCAACAGCTAACCCAGAGTTTCACTCTCCACACGCTCTGACCCAGCTATCTACTTAGAGGAAGTTGAATAGTACTATTACATACCTGCACAAGGATGATTCCAGAAGAATGTTAATTCTTCAGTATTTAATGTGATAGAAAAAGCTGGAAACAAGTGGTTCAGCTATACAACTGAGTAAGATACACAGTGGAAGACTATGAAGGCTATTTTAAAAAATGAAGTAAGATCTACTCACAGCCACTGACAGGGAAGAATCTCTAAGATAAACAAAGTGAAAAAAAGCAAAGTACAGTATATGTGTGTACACACAGAACACTTTTGGAAGAATTAAAAAAAAAAAAAAAGTTTCATCCAGGGAAAGGATTCATTACAAATGGTGTTACAATTTGCTTTTTGAAACACATTATGGTCATCTTTTCCTGTCAATAAACATTGATTGACAGCAGTATTTTTTATAGTATATCTGATAAGTTGAAAGGCTAATGGTTGAAGAATGAGGGTAACTCTTTGGTTACGAGCATTGTTTAACACCGCACAATGCAGCTGGCAGGACAGGGAACTAAGCCTTCACTGGAGAGGGCTGACTCCCATGCAGACAGCATTCCAGATAAGTGTTGGCAAGACAGCTGTTCCAGCAGTACACAAAGGCTACCTAACTAGGCAGCCAGGACCCAACTGTCCTCAGAACAGAAATGTAATCATGCATTCTTAGGAAAACTGCATTCAGGGAACATAGAGCACTTTGTCAGTTTTACCTACTGAAAATTGATACTCATTTTAGAAGATGAATCGGAGAAGGCAATGGCACCCCACTCTAGTAACTCTTGCCTGGAAAATCCCATGGAAGGAGGAGCCTGGTAGGCTGCATGCAGTCCATGGGGTCACTAAGAGTCAGATACAACTGAGCGACTTCACTTTCACTTTTCACTTTCCTGCATTGGAGAAGGAAATGGCAACCCACTCCAGTGTTCTTGCCTGGAGAATCCCAGGGACGGGGGAGCCTGGTGGGCTGCTGTCTATGGGGTCGCACAGAGTTGGACACGACTGAAGCGACTTAGCAGCAGCAGTTACAAGACGAATAGTCATAAAACCCACAGCTTTTACCGTGTCTTGGTTTGGTCTGCTCACTGTAGTGAGAATGGAAGACACCAGACAAAGGCTTCACCGATGGTAGATCTAGTTACAAAGAGAAATTTAGTCCATTATATACTGCACACTGCACAGGGACCAACAACTTAATTTTAAAAGTATTTAACATTTTAACTCAAAAACTTATATTTTAACTTACTGAGGCCAGTACATCAGATTATTTCATGTCTTACCTAAATGTTTACCTTTTTAAAACTCACAACACTGAATTTTAGATACTTACCATTTTGAGGGTCAGCATGTTGTTGGCACAACACTCTGAAAACATGAAATTTCAGAGAGTCAGATATTTTGATGTACACTTTTCAAATATTATACCTATTGCTTTGTAACTTAAAAAGGAACTAACCTGTTTTTCATGAGGGCTTACCCCTAAGTATTTATTTTAAAAACAAAATTGCTGGGCTTCCCTGGTGACTCAGTGGTAAAGAATCTGCCTGCCAATCCAGGAGACACAGGTTTGATTCTTGATCCAGGAAGATCCCACATGGCCTTGGAACAACGAAGCCTGTGTGCGCCAGAACTGCTAAGCCTGTGCTGTAGAGCCTGGGAGCCGCAGTTGCTGAGCCTTGTGCCCCAGCTGCTGCTGCCTGCTTGCCCTACAGCCTGTGCTCTGCAACAAGAGAAGCCGTCACAATGAGAAGCCCCCGCTCGCCACAACTGGAGAAAAGCCCGTGCAGCAACAACGATGCAGCACGGCCAAAAATAAATAAATAAAATTATTAAAAACAAAATTGCTGGGATTTCCCTGGGTGTCAAGTGGTTAGGACTCTGCGCTCCCAATGCAGGAGGTGAGGGTTTGATCCCTGGTCAAGAAACTCCGCATGCTACATAGCACAGCCAAGAAAAAAAACCCCAAACAAAAAATCACTGCTCAAGCCTGTATTCACGATTGATGCACATCAAGTGCAGATGGAGCCCATACCAGCGTCCCCGGTGCCCTTGAACCACATGGACCATCAACGTGTTCTCTGCAGGGGTGAGTGCTGATGACATATTTTAAACAATGTGTTTATTACGTAGGAGTAAGTGGGATTTTACTCTATAAAGATCCCGAGCAATCCAACAGCTAAGGCACACATTTTCATCTGACTATACAAAGTTCTGCTGCTTTTCCACAATAAGCACAAAATTGGACTTCCCTAGTGGTCCAGTGTTTAAGAACCCACCTGCCATTGCAGGGGACACGGGTTTAATTCCCGGTCCAGGAAGATCCCACATGCCATAGGACACTTAAGCCAGCATGCCACAACTACTGATCCTGCGCTCCCCCAGCCCACATGCTCCAGCTGCTGAGCCCATGCACCCAGAGCCCGTGCTCTGCAACAAGAAGAGTCACTGAGACGAGAAGCCCGTGCTCTCCACAGCCAGAGAAAAGCCTATGCAGCAACGAAGACCAGGCGCAGCCAGAAAGAAACGAGAAACTGAAACTGCAAACTGCATGCATTAATCTGCGGGGCGAGTCATTTTCTAACTCCACAGGCATCACCCCCAGAGCTTTGATTTGAGCTGCACAAGCCTGGAATTGATTAGCCATAGAAGAGAAGGAAGAAGTGAAGCTGCAGCAGAGGAGTGCTCTGAGTGAAGGAGTGCTCTGGCCCCATTTTTTTCTGCAGCCTTTGCTCCTCCTCTGCCCCCAGATCTTTAAGGTGCTGACCCTCAGATGCAGGGTCCCCCGCGCCCAGGAGAATGTATGAATTCTTCCCATCTTACTTAAACCAGTGCCCGCCTCCTCCATGCAGTTCTCCCAGCAAACCACCCTCCACCCCCAATCAATATTAATTTCATCCTTCGGATTCTGGTATCTCCGAGCACTTCTGTTTGCCAGGTATACTTAATTTTTTATGGAAAATTTCAAACATAGAGAAGTGGAGGAGATGTGATGAACTCCCATGCCCCCACCCATTTTCAACAATTATCACCTGAAGGCAAAGCCAGTTTCATGCAAGTCCTGTCCTGCCACAGGCTGATAGTTCTAACCTGGTCCTCCTATGAGGTGATGGGTTTAGTCCATGTCTGTTCCTCTTTATATCATAGTACCTAACAAGGGGTCTTGTGCGTGACAGGCACTCTGAATGTTTCAATTCAATAAAAAATCAATGAAAGTTCACCTGATACTTGATAGTGTTAGTCGCTCAGTTGTGTCTGACTTGTTGCGACCCCATGGACGATAGCCCGCCAGGCTCCTCTGTCCATGGGATTCTCCAGGCAAGAATACTGGAGCAGGTAGACATTCCCTTCTCCAGGGGATCTTCCTGACCCAGGGATCAAACCTGGGTCTCCTGCATCGCAGGCAGATTCTTTACTGTCTGAGCCACCACGGAAGCCTGATACTTGATAAAAACTATGACAAAAAGGATTATTTTATGGAGTCTCTCTTCAGTGGTTCTAATATATGATCAGTATTTTTTCAGACTTTAAGGTATAGCAGGAACTTCTTTTTGTTTGACCTTGTAGCTCTGCTAATGATAGTCTTTCACAGTGGGTGTTTCAGGACTTTGGAGAAGTCATAATAAAACAAGCTCTTTGGGAAGGTAAGTAATAAAAGTGAAATAGAATATTACAACCCATGGGTTTCTCTGTAAATCAAATATAAAAAGAATATGAAATTACATATTCATACATTTCCTGTCTAGTCTCAAGCAAGAAAATACCTATTTAACTTGTAAAATCAGATATCAAATTGTTTTATAAATTATTTTAAACTTCTTAGAATGTTAGGTTTGCCCATATTTTAGCATATATGGCCCCTAAGCTTAAAGAGGATGTGGTGGCAAAGAGCAATGTCTCTGGAGCCCTTTAGCCCAGCTCTGCTACTTGCCAAAAGTATGGTCTGGGTACAAAGTGCTGTCCCTCAGGGCCTCAGTCTCCTCATAATAGTATGGGAATAACAGTATCTACCTTATCGGGCTATTATATGAGTTTTAAATGAATTAACCTTTGCAAAGTACTTTGAAGTATTCCTGGCATAAAGTAAGTGGTTAATAAAGTAATAAAATAGTGTTGGAAGACTTTGATAAAATTGGGGGTGGGGTGGGGAATCTACCCTCCATATGGAATTTTAAAATATCATTTAGGAATGTAATAGATCTTATAAAAATCATATTAAAAGTAACCTTTCTCTGGGAGGGATAAATTAGGAGTTTGGGATTAGCATATACATACTACTATATATAAAACATAATCAGCAAGGACCTACTGTATAACACAGGGAACTCTGCTTACTATTATGTAGCAACCTGTAAGGGGAAAGAATCTGAGAAAGTCTGAGCTGACTCACCTTGCTGTACACCTGAAACGAACAACACTAAATCAACTATACTCTGATGATAAAATAATCATCCTCTCAGCACTGGTCCGATT
Source organism: Aepyceros melampus (assembly GCA_006408695.1). Classification (NCBI taxonomy): domain Eukaryota; kingdom Metazoa; phylum Chordata; class Mammalia; order Artiodactyla; family Bovidae; genus Aepyceros; species Aepyceros melampus. The sequence goes on from SJXQ01003524.1 coordinate 153,938, forward strand.
ATTCAGATACCATGACTGAAAAAAATGGACATATCTCCCTGAACTTTAAAATGTCCAGGACTTCCTTGGTGGTCCAGTGATACAGAATTCACCTGCCAATGCAGGGAACACATGTTCGATCCCTGGTCCGGGAAGAGTCCGCGTGCTGAGGGGCAACTAAGCCTGGGCCCCCCAACTACTGGGCCTGTGCTCTAGAGCCCGCGTACCCGGGGCCCGAGCTCTGCAACAAAAGGCCACCGCAAAGAGCAGCCCTCTCAGCAACTCGAGAGTGCCCCCATCGTCAACCAGAGAAAGCCCGTGTGCAGCAACGGAGACCCAGCACAGCGAAAATAAAGAAAACATCCAGTTCATTCAGAATCTATTCACATGCCCCAAAGAAGTGACAAAGTGTCTGCCTGGCTTGTCCACGCTAGACCATCAGTCTCTGTTTTATTCCATCTCATAACATTAAAAAGGTCAAAACCGTTAAGCCCATTATATAACTTTCTTCACCTTTATATAACATATTCTAGACGGCATCTATGTATGAAAGAGTTCACTTAAAATGACCTGAATCAATTAACAGCTGGCTTACTGATTTCCTCCGACTAAATTGTATAATAACTTAACTGACGTCTTTCATCAGAAGGAAGATCAAGTTTCTCCGGGTAAAACAAATACACTTGTAGTAGACCTGAAATACGCCTCACTGCATAAAAATTAACATGATGGAATTATTTAAAGACAAGGAGCAGGATTTCAAAGCCAAAACAAGTTTTTCTTCAAGGACTTGATGTCTGATAACTGTACTTGCTGCCTAGTTTATCATTTTCAGAGGCTGTTTATAGTGAAGAGGGTGGTGACATTAGTGGGAAAACGCATCCATTTGGAGACAAGATGGGCATAGTGGGGACCTGTGACTAAGAAGGCTCCTTTCCTATTTGCAGACAAGAGTGAGTGTGAACCGATTCCCAGCCTCGTGGCCACCTGTTAGGTCCCTAGTACCCCTATGACAAGCAGCACTTTCTACCAGGAAAGACCCGATGCAGGGAGAGCAAACTCCAGACGAAACCAACCTTGCTTCTTTTCTTCCTATGACTATTGTTGCTGTTTAGTCGCCAAGTTGTGTTCAACTCTTTGTGACTCCATGGACTGTAGCGTGCCAGGCCCTCTTGTCCGTGGGATTCTTTCTCCAGACAAGAATACTGGAGTGGCGGCCATGCCCTCCTTCAGGGGATCTTTCTGACCCAGAGACTGAACCCACATTCATACACTGGCAGGTGGGTTCTTTACCACTGAGCCACCTGGGAAGCCGGGATGGTCTTTTGAAGTCAGGTTCCTAACTGGGCACCTCCCAAACCACATTCCTACTTGGAAACAATTTGTATAAAACTAGCTTTAAAAAATCTTCTCTTAATCTAACCATTCCATATTCCAATCCACCCCGCCCCCAAATGTGGCTTTAAAACAGTTTTATTAAATACTTATAAACTCCTGTATGTCCATCAGCTTGCAGAACTGCGTGGTCATTCTTGGCACAGAAAAAGTGGTAATTCTTGAAACAGGATTTTAAGTCACATCCCACGGTGGCTCCTTTTTTCCCACAAAACGTGCATTTCTACAGAAGAGGAGATTTACTGAGTAAACACCTGCTTTTTTCAGTTTTTGATAAAAATTAAAAGGCAAGAGGTCATCAAATGCTATTTTTAAGCTGGCTGCCCTCATGTCCTCAGTTACAAACACTGGGTCCTGACATCTGGCTGCTTGTTTTGGAATCTCAGCACAATCTCAGCTAACTGGAATGTTTTATAATGATCTGATTAAAAGCAGAAAACTTCTGTCCCCTCTCTTTAAGAGATTTCTAAAAAGCAGGGCTGGCAACACTGCCTGGCTCTAGGCAAGAGGTTCTGCAGGTGACACTGAGCCTGTGGACAAGGGCAGCTCCAGGGGGTGCCCTAACAGCTGTGCTATCTCCAGCAGGCCCCTTCCCCTCTCCTAGACCTGCATTCTTCCCTGGGGATAACAGCATGTGTGTTATAGACGCTTGACTGAGGAGACTTGAGAGAAAGGAAGGGAAACCTCTTTGGCATCTATGCAGAAAGGCCAAAAATGTAAAAAAAAAACAAACATAAAAAGCTTCTGAAGAGTAAGTTTTTTCCTTACTTCAATTCATTTGATCTCTTGCCTCTGTATTAGTCTGTTGGCCTGATAGGAGGCTGGGGTAGAGATGGCTAAAAGGACAGAAAGCTAACCATTTGTGGGAATCTGAGCCATGACCAAGGCTGGTTTATATCACACTCTGGCTGCATGAAGTACAAGCTCAAGGTAACCACCTAGAAAACAGGAGAAAGCTCACACAGTATCTGAAGAGCAGCACAAACAACTCTCTAAATAAACAAAATGCAAATATGGGAGAGCCATTAGATTGTGCAAAAGGCAGGATGCAAAGTCAGAGTACAAAGAGCGACCATTTAACGCTGGGGGCATCTAACTAGATGCATAAAGAAATGAGAAGAAGATCTCGACCTCACAATACATTTCTCAATAAATTTCATGTGGAATAAGGCTTTATATAAAAAATAGGTTATTTTTAAAAACCTACGGAAATCTGGAAAATATAAGAAAGAAGAAAAAAGTATAGTACTGAGGTGAGGAAGGCTGTCTAAGCAAGGCAGGAAGCTCAGAAGCCACAAAGAAAAGACTGATCTGACTACATAAGATGATGTAAGCGCCACCTTTAAGGTGGTAAGATACCATAAAAAGAAGAAGGAAGACTGTTTGCTGCAGAGTTGGTAACGGGTTAAGAATCTACTAACCCACAGAAAAACAGGAAGAGGCAAATCACACCAGAAATACAAACAGCTAATAAACATCAAATTAGAAGACACTTGCTCTTGGAAGGAAAGCTATGACAAACCTAGACAGCATATTAAAAAGCAGAGACATCACTTTGCCGACAAAGGTCCACGTAGTCAAAACCATGTTTTTTTCCAGTAGTCATGCACAGATGTGGCAGTTGGACCAAAAAGAAGGCTGAGTGCTGAAGAACTGATGATTCTGAATTGTGGTACTGGAGGAGATTCTTGAGAGTCCCTGGGACAGCAAGGAGATCAAACCAGTCAATCCTAAAGGAAATCAACCCTGAATATTCATTGGAAGGAATGATGCTAAAGCTGAAACTCCAATACTTTGGCCACCTGATGTGAAGAGCTGACTCATTGGAAAAGACCCTGATGCTCAGAAAGATTGAGGGTAGGAGAAGGGGACGACAGACGATGAGGTGGTTGGATGGCATCATTAACTTAATGGACATGAATCTGAGCAAACTCCAGGAGATAGTGGAGGACAGAGGAGCCTATGTGCAATCCATGGGGTCACAGAGTCAGACATGTCTTAGCAACTGAACAACAATAAACACTGACTCACTGAAAGACCCCAGAGTGGCTGCTGACCTGGCAGGCTCTCTTCCAGGACAGGGGAAACAGGAGTGGATAAGGTACCTGCCATTATGAAGTAAGCTTTGTGGTGGCGACAGACGATGATCAAATAAAGCCAACTTTAAAACGATGGCATATGCTTTGTAGAGAATTAAGGCCACGTGACAGAGTGTCTCTGGTTCCCTACTTCAAATTGGGTGGTCAGTGATACACAAGGCCTCCCTAAGTGGGTGACATTATAAGGGCTCCTAGTCTACATCAAAGCAGAAAGGTAAGGACATTGTCAGCAGAAGGCCTTGTGTTCTTGTGACAGGAATGAGCTTCCATACTGGCCAGCTTACAAGAGGGACAGGTAGTGTTGCTGGAACAGAGGGGAGGCAAGGGGGAGAGTCTGAACTAAGATCCAGCGGGTAGCTGAGGGCTTGGACATATGGGCCTTATGAACCACAGTGATGAGCTGCGGTTTTATCTTTGTGCAAGG
>SJXQ01003524.1:158179-229642 GCA_006408695.1 Aepyceros melampus
TCAGCAACCGTCCGAGAGAGTGGGGTCAGACCCCACCCTGGTGGATGGGTGGTGGTGAGAGAGAAGAGGACGGCGCAAGGTCTATAGGGTGACGCTGATGGGCTGGATGCTGGGCTGAGGCTGCGGAGCAGATGATGGCGGACAAGCGATGTGCTGTTTGCAGAGGAGAAGCGGACAGGTGTGGATAGACCATGTGCAGATATGTGCAGGGGATGGAACTGTTTTTTTCTGGGCCAGTTTAATGGGAGATGCAATTAGACATCCAGCTAAGTATGTCAGGCTGGTCTTCAGGGCTGGAGATAAAAGAGTCCAGGGATAAGTGTGGTCCTGAAGCCATGGGAACTGGATGAGGTCATGGAGGAAGGATGTTCAGACTGATGAGGGAGCCCAGGCCAGGGCCTTGGGCACTCCAAACCACAGAGGGTGAGCAGAGGAGGAAAAACAGCCCAGACACCTGGGAAGAAGCAGCCCGAAAGGTAAGACATCCCAGCAGAGTGTGCCCAGAACGTGAGAAGAAGGAAGTGCTGCAAGACGCAGGGCAGGGACCAGTGTGTGAAGGTCCTGCCGGAAGGTCACCTAAGTCAGACAAGTGACCTTGTAACTGACCAGCTTTTGGTGTATGAGGGAGGATTTTTTTAAAAAAAGATGACATGATCAGTTGATCATATTTATATGTTGACAGGAATAATCAAGTAGAAAGAGGGGACACTGAGGGCGAGGGAGGAAAATGCAAGGAGGGGAAATGGTCAACCTCTCCAGGGGTAAGGGAAATGCAACGTAGAACTTGGTGAGACTGGCAAAAATCAACAAGGTCTGTGACACTCATTTTTGTCTAGGGCTGGGAGAAGCGCTCTTTCATCCACTAAGAACAGACGTATAAAATGGTACAGTCTTCCTGGGGGTCATTTTGTCAGCACGTTTCAAAGATTTTAAAGGGAATTCTGACTCAGTGGTTTCTAGGACTGTGCTGTACAGTACCCCTCACATCAGCACTAAGGGTAATGCACAAAGACGTTTACTGCGCTTTGCTGTTCCAGCGAAAACCAGAGTCAACTCACTATCTAAGGGCAAGGGAATGGCCTCACACCTTCTATTACATCTATGTAATTCTGTGAGGTCAGTAAAGAGAATGCCAGGGAGAGTCCTATGCTTGTGGTTCTATGAACACACCGCATCTTCTTTCCAGTTTTCCATAAGCTTTTGCACACCCTGTCCCCTCTCTCTGGAATTCCCCGTCTTCATTTTCACCTCCACCCCCAGTGCGGAAGGCTTCCTGAGCCCCAGCTGTGCTGAGCTGCCTGCTCACTGAGCACCCAGAGCAGGCATATCTCAAAGTGTATCTGGTGCTGCGGAAACCGCCCCCATATATGCTGACATTGCACAAGGACTAAAAGAATGTTGGCTCTGGATCACTAACCTGACTGAGTTGTGGTGGTGCTGAGCGTGTCAGTGCTTACACTTGCTGAACTGCTGACTAAGCTGTGAAGGGTGCTGTCACTGGGGGAGTCTCCTGCAGCAGCCCCGTGAGGGTAACCACCCAGGGTGCTTCCTTCCAAGGGAGCTGACCCCAGCTCCAAGGGTAATCCTGATTATGTACGGTCACCTCTAGCAAGTGGTGCAGAAAGAGAAATGTGGCCTAACTCAGCTTTCAGGAGGCCTCTTAAGCCATGCTTGGGGAAGAACTTTTTATAGACAGGAAGAGGAAAGCCTGATGCTTCAGCAGCTGCCTGTGGCCACCCTAGGATCACAAAGGGACCAGCTGATGCTGTGGACAGCAGGGTGGAAAGGATGATAGGCCCCTGATGATGTCATTGAGCCCCTGAATCAACCAACTCTGAAGCCAGTTTCTCCTCTGGCTAAGTGAGAAAATGAGCATTCTTTCTTTTAAAAGCCAGTCTCAGCTGGAGTTCCTTCTACTTTTAGCCAAAGCATTCTGACTTGTTATCTATTGATACCTTTTGCTGACGAAACACATTGTAGCTTATTTTAAAATATTACTATATTCAATTGAATGTAAGTTTCTAATACAGATCCTACTTCTTTCTCTCTCCAAGATATATCTGTCCCCCTGCTTTATTAATCAAACAGACTTTCTTTTGAAGGCATCCTCAAGGGTCTGTTCATCTTTCTAAGAAAAGCATTCATACTTACCAACTTCCTTCCTCTCTTGATTTCTTTCTTTACTGATTCCACATCAAAATTTCTATCATTATTAGGTGGATCACAGTCCTCACATTCCACAAGTGCAGAGGAATACAGCTGCAGATTGGGAAAAGAAAAACAATCCAGATTATGTAGAAAGAAATGGTTGAGGGCTACAAGTCAGAAAATGGTACCAAAAAAGTGTTCATCAGGAATGGAAGCTGACAACCTTTTGGGGTGTGTGAGCAGACCTCAAGCCAGCCAGCTTTTCTCTGGGAAGAGTCCTGATCCCCAGGCATGTTTCACACTGCCTAACCCTGACCCTCAGTGGCTAACTGGACTTGGTCAAGGCAGATCCCAAGCTGGGCCAACCAAAGTTCCTATTCTAGGAAAGTTAAATAGGCTCTGAGGCGCATGGTCAGAGAAGAGAAAGTCAGTCTACTGAGAGAGGGAAAACAAAAAATGAGGGCTAGACAGGACATCCCAGGTTCCTAAGGGCTTCTCAGCTCCTGTTTCTTGGCCGCACCTCTGGACCTGCCTTCAGGAGCCACAGAGGGACCCTGCAACTCATCACGAAGCCTCTTGGGTATTCAGGTTGGCTCAAGCTTCTGAGAGCTTCTTGAGACCAAAAGAATCCAAACTACTTCTTAATGAAAGACCAACATTACAGTATACTTAAATTATAAAGTGCATGAAAAACAAGAAAAATATTTTGACCTGACAAGGCAAAGATTTCTAATAAAAGCAGAAACTATAAAAAAGGTGTCAAGTTGGTTGGGACTTCCCTGGTGATCCAGCAGTTAAGAATCCGCCTTCCAACGCAGAGGACGTGAGAGGACAGGGATCGACCCTGGTCAGGGAACTAAGATACCACATGCCATGGAGCAACTAAGCCTGTGCGCTGCAAAAATAGGCTCCACATGTGCAACCAAGACTCAACACAGCCAAATAAATAGATAAATATTTTTAAAAGTTATCAAGTTGGAATTCATCAAAATTAAAAGTTTTTGCTCTTTGAAAGACATTGCTAAGAAAAAAGAAAGGCAAGCCAGAAATTGGGAGAAAATATTTGCAATTCATATACCTGACAAAAAGCTTATATCTAGGATATAGGAAAAACTGTTGCCACTCAGTAAGACAATACAATTAAAAATGGCCAAAAGATCTGGACAGACACTTCAGAGAAGAAGAGTTACAAATGGTGAATAAGCACATGAAAAGATGCTCAAAATCGGTAATCCGCAGCCACAGCCACAATGAGATACCAATAACACAGTCACCAGATTGGTTAGAATTAAAAAGACTGAAAAATAACCAAGTGTCAATGCAGGTATGGAGAAAACAAAACGTTTACACATCGTTGGTAGAAGTGTAAAATAATGCAGTCACCTTTAATGTTAAACATACTTTATGATCCAGCTTTCCTGTTCTAGGTATTCACCCAAGAAATAAAAGCGTATGTCCACATTTAAAGAAGGCAAGAATATACAATGGAGAAAAGACAGTCTCTTCAATAAGCAGTGATGGGAAACTTGGACAGCAACATGTTAAAAAATGAAATTTGAACATCTTCTCATCATACACAAAAGTAAATTCAAAATGGATTAAAGACCTAAGTGTAAGATGGGGCACCATAAAACTCCTAAAAGAAAACACAGGCAATATTCCTTTTAACCTCCAAATGCAAGGAAAATATAAACAAAAATAAACAAATGGGACCTAATTAAACTTAAAAGCTTTTGTATCAACAAACCATCAATAAGTGCTGGAAGCCACTGTGAGGAATCCCACCCGTGACAAGGTCATGCAGCAAGAGACCTCAATGGGCAAGGTGATTCGAGTCTCAGGGTTTCCCCCTGGCATTTCCTGAGCATGTACCCCCCAAAACTAAGAATCTGCCTGCTTTTCTACTCTTCTGACATTCTCTGGAAAAAGTCAATTCAGGGTTTAGTCTTCTGCATTTGAAAGGAGTGTTTCAGCTCAACCCCCTCTGATAACGCTCTAACTTAAAAGCTCTAACTTGCCTAACAGGTTCCCCGGACATTTTACAGCTTGTGAATTTCTTACAGCCCCCAACTGTGAGGGGCACAAAGCTTGAGTATCTTAAAGTTACAGAGCCTTTTCAAAAACATATTGGTGACAGGATTTCACTGTTGACTCAATGATTACTGCCAGACCTCCTTATTCTTTATCTTTTAGACACCTGGGAGGATGTTGGTCAATGTAAAGGGGATGTGGAAAAGGATATATGGTGGTTTTGATGTTGGCAACACTAAGACTTTTGAGTTAATTACTTTTCTTTTGTTATAAATCACTGTACTCCTTTTACTTGTTACAAATTGCTGTGTCCTTGCTATGTAAGAATGTAACTTTATTTAGTGCTTTCTGAGAATGGCACCAGACTTTGGAAAGAACAACACTTTTAACAAAAATAAGTCTTCTGGTTAACAAACCCTTATCAGAAAAGAGCCGTAAAATGTTAATTGGCCTCTTGGCCAGAAGATGATGTAAATCACCTAAGACTTGTGTATACAACTAGGTATGCAGAGAGAAAAGCCTGCTTTTGATAAAGAGTCTGGGCTGCTGACACTGCATAACTTTATATTACCCATTGATCTCTGTGTACAATCAAAAAGGGTATAAAAGGCCTTGAAGGACAATAGGGGCCGGAGCCAGTTATTGGAAGGACTGGTTTCCCCCGTGTCTCCTACTCTAATTTCAGGCTGAATTCCCATCTGGGGTGTGGAGGCTCGCCATGTCTACTTACTTGCCCTGGCTTCTAAGATCTGTGTGAAAGGGAGCCCAGGGCAGGGCACCCTTAGAGATTCAAGCAGGCACCAGTGGCCCCACGTAGATGGTGCAAGCTCCTTGTCTGGAACTTTATTGGCTTTCCACGTAAACCAAGTTATTCAGCCTCTTTTCTCCACTAAATTTTCCTACTATACTATTATTTCCTAATCTTATATATTAAATAAATAATTCTTTCTAAGACGCCACGCCGTCCCCGCTTCAAATCACCCTGGATCCACCGGGGCTGGACCCCAGCAAATAAGACAGAAAGACAACCTATTGAGTGGGAGAAAATATTTGTATATGATAGTGACCAGTAAGGGGTTAATATACAAACAGCTCATAAAACTGAAGATCAAAAAATAACCTGATTAAAAGATGGGCAGAAGATCTGAATGGATATTTTTCCAAAGAAGACATGCAGCTGGCCAAAAGGCACATGAAAAGATGCTCCATATCACTGATCATCAGAGAAGGGCAAATGAAAACCTGAAAGAGATGTCACCTCACAACTGTCAGAATGGCTGTCATCAAGAAGACACAAATGTTGGTGCGGATGTTGAGAAAAGGGAACCCTGCGCACAGATGGTGGGAATATAAGTTGGTGCAGCTGCTATGGAAATATGGAGGTTCCTAAAAAAAACTGAAAATAGAACTATGATCCAGTAATTCCACTCCTGGGTAAGCATCCAAAGAAAATGAAAACATTAATTCAACAAGATGCATGTACCACAATGTTCATAACAGTATTTACAATAGCCAAAGTATGGAAGCAGACAAGTGTCCATCAACAGATGAGCGGATGATAAAGATGTGTGGTGTGTGACTCTTTGTGGCCCCATGGACTGTAGCCTGTCATGCTTCTCTGTCCGTGGGATTCTCCAAGCAAGAATACTGGAGTGGGTAGCCACTTCAGAAGATCCCTCCTCCAGGGGATCTTCCAGATTCTTGGATCATACTCAAGTCTCTCACACTGCAGGCAGATTCTTTACTGTCTGAGCCACCAGGGAAGCTCCTATATATATACACACATATATGTATGTATGTATGTGTATATTTAGTATGTATACACACACACACACACACACAAAAACACATAATGAAATACTCTTCAGCCATAAAAAAGAATGAAATTTTGCCATTTCCAACAACATGGATGGATATGGAGGGTATTATCCTTAGTGAAATAAGTCAAAGAGAATAGTACATGTCATCACTTATATATGGAATCTAAAAAAAACAAACTAGTGATATAATACACAAAAAGCATGTCTACATGAAGACACATATTCAGGTGTTCACAGCAGAGTTATCTTAAAATCCCCAGGTGGTGCTGGTGGTAAAGGACCCACGTGCTAATGAAGGAGACACAAGAGAAGCAGATGCCATCCCTGGGGCTGGTAAGATCCCCTGAGGAGGGCATGGCAACCCACTCCAGTATTTTTGCCTGGAGAATCCCATGGACAGAGGAGCCTGGCGGGCTACAGTCCATGGGGTTGCAAATAGATAGACACGACTGAAGCAACTGAGCACAGCACATAGCATAGCCCCACAATGGAAATAATACCTATGTCTACCAACAGACAGATGAATAAACACATTACGATAGATCCATACAATGGAATACCATGCAGAAATAAAAAGGAACAAAATACAGATATGAGAAACAATCTCCAAAGACTGTTAATGAGCAAAAGATGCCAGACACAAAGCATACATACTGCTTCCTTTCATACGAGATGGAAAGACAGGCTCAACCTAGAGGTGCTGGGGCTAGTGGGGAAGTGGTTACAAGGAGGCATGAGAGAACCTTCTGGGGTAATAGAAATGTTCTACATCTTGGTGGTAGCAGTTACATTGGCAAATACGTGAATTAATACTCTCTGAACTGTACATTTAAAATGAGTGCTTTTTAATGTAAATTATACCAACAAAGTCAACTAAAAATAGAAAATGAACATTAAGAGTATATTAGGATAAACATCACAATCAAATAGTGTTATTCTAAAAATGGCTTAACAGCAGAAAATAAACAAGCACATATTTTATAGTAACAAATTAAAAGGAGAAAACTTGAGACATGAAAACCAAACATAACAGAATCTTCTATTATAAAGAAAGTTATTAGGACACTTGAACCTGAAACCTGAGTGGTCTGAGGATCAGGTGATGGTAATATATTAATGCTAAATCCCTGATTTTGATGGTTACATTGCGATTATTAAATATCCTTGTTTGTAGAAAAGACGCACTAAGTGTTCAGGAAAGACATTGTGTCTCAATTTCCAATAGTTCTGTCAATGAAAATAATCAATAAACAATCTATAATAAGAATGGATTTGAGCCAAATGAAGGCCTAGCCTGGAAGTCCATTTCCCAGATTACTCTAGGAAACTGCTTTGCAGAAGCACTGTTTCTAGTACAGTTTTATACCTTGTCAGAACAAAGAACGTTAAACAAGTCAGCGTTACATTTCTTCAAAATTATTTTAAAAAAAAAGAAGAAAAAGAACAAACCAGCACGTACGCAGTGAGTCAGTATGACCTTGGTACCTGGGAAGGGAGGTTTATCATCAAAGAAGGACCAGCGTTGGCATGCCAGGAAGAAAGACATTTAATCTTTATTTTTTTAACATGGACATTCTTTACTTCTGGTCAATGTGCCCTTATCTCTAACAAATAAATCAGATGTACAATGTATATTTGATAGGCCACAGAAAGACTATTTTAGTTAGCATAAAATTCAAGTTAACTCATGTATAAGCCAGAATGACTTTCCTTTATCTCAATATGTGAATATTTCTTTGATCAGTTCCAACAAAAAAGATTCTTTGTACTGTATGTGCTTTTGTACTGTATGTACTGTATGTGTATGTACTTTTCTATAAGTTTGAGATTTAAGAAAGTCAAAGTATGTATATAAAAAAGAAAGCATCTAGCATTGTGCATGGCCATGGAAAGAGAGGGAAAGAACCCAGAAGACCATTACAATAGATGCAGAAAAAAGCACTTCATAATATTCAATACTTTAACTTGTAGAAAACTAGAAATAAAACGGAGCTAATTTTTATAAATTGAAAGTATTAAAAACTTAAAGTAAATACAAATTTAATGATAAAACCTAGATGGATCCCAGTAATATAAGAACAATCAAGGCTCACTAAAATGCTTTTAATCACCAGTATAACATAATGTTCTAGAAAAATGTGGTAAAATAAGAAAAAGAAATTAAGAGGCCCAAAAATTAGGGAAAAAAATGTCTTCACTTATAGATGCTGCTAAGTCGCTTCAGTCATGTCCAACTCTGTGCGATCCCATAGACGGCAGCCCACCAGGCTCCCCCGTCCCTGGGATTCTCCAGGCAAGAACACTGGAGTGGGTTGCCATTTCCTTCAATGCATGAAAGTGAAAAGTGAAAGTGAAGTCGCTCAGTGGTGTCCGACTCTTAGTGACCCATGGACTGCAGCCCACGAGGCTCCTCCTTCCATGGGATTTTCCAGGCAAGAGTACTGGAGTGGGGTGCCATTGCCTTCTCCATCATTTATAGATGAGGACTGTCCAAATAAAATATCCAAGTAACTGATTTTTAGATGCAAGAGTTTGGCAAGATTTTTGGATGAATTAAAAAAAAAAATCAATAGTGTTTGTGTATATCAGTTATGTTGTTGTCTAGTTGCTAAGTCATATCCGACTCTTTTGCAACCCTGTGGACTATAGCCTCCTCTGTTCATGGGAATCTCCAAGTAAGAATATACTGGAGCAGGCTGTCATTTCATCTCCAGGAGATCTTTTTGACCCTCAGATTGAACCTGCGTCTCCTGTATTGGCACGTGGGTTCTTTACCACTGAGCCACCTGGGAAGCCTATATACCAATAATAGTCCATTTAAAAAACGTATTAACAAAAACAAAACAAAACCCACCCAGGAACAGATCTAACCGAAAGTTCTGACAAAAATTGTTGGACATTTTTGAAATTCATAAAAGACCTGGCTAATTGGAGAGACACTCCTGTTAATGGAAAGACATATTGTGAGGGTGTCTATTTTTTCCCAAATTTATCTATAAATTCTGTAGAATTCCAGTTAAAATTCCAATAGAAACTTCTGTGAAACCTGATAAGCTGATCTCAAATTCAAAGTGCAAAAAAAATAGCCAAGGCTTATCATAAAATCACAGTAATTAAGAGCATTGTACCAGCTCAGGGATACATAAGTGACCAGTGGAACAGAATGGACAGCCAGAAAGATCTGTGCCCATATGACAATCTATTAAGCGCAACAGGTAAGGATGAAGGTTCAAGAACTAGACATCCAGGTGACAGTCCTGGCTCAGTCACTTACAGCCCTGTGACCTTGGGCTAGTCACAATTTCTCTCTACCTCAGTTGTTCCACCTTTAGTTTGGGCGTAATTACAAAACCTCCATCTTAGGGTAGTTGTGAGGATGAATAGTTAAACACAGGTAAGCTCCCACCCAGAGTACTACCTTACACACAGTGGACACCAAATCATAATAACAATAGTTACTATTATTATCACTACAAATCAGTAAGGATAGTTTGTTTTTTTAAATACAGCGCAGGAAAGTGAAAGTGTTAGTTGCTCAGTTGTGTCTGACTCTTTGTAATCCCATGGACTGTAGCCCACCAGGCTCCTCTGTCCATGGGATTCTCCAGGGAAGAATACCGGAGTGGGTAGCCATTTCCTTCTTCAGGGGACCTTTCCAACCCAGGGATCAAACCTGGGTCTCCCGCACTGCAGGAAAGATACAGCTGGGAGTAGTAGTTAATCACATGGAAAAAACAAAAAGAGGTGAGAGAGTCAATTCCTAGGTAGGTTGATAAGAAGTCTGGGGTACTCAAGGAGGAGAGAGGGGTCTGGAGTTCCCAAAGAGGAGAAAAGGACAAATGTTTTTTCCTACATTGCTTTGTCTTAGTCAATGTAACAATGAATCTTGCTCAAAGACATGTTTCTCCTTAACAAGAACCTTCTGACTAATCTTGTTATCTTAAGATGTATGTTGTTGGGAGTGCATCTGGTAAGACCCTTTACTGTAATAAGGTATATTAGCACCCTTGCAAAGACCAGTGAGTGGGGTACTCTCCACCTCTCTTCTGATGTCTGTGTCAGAAGCTTTCTCTGTCCCTTTTTCACTTTAATAAAACTCTGCTACACAAAAGTTCTTGAGTGATCAAGCTTGTCTCTTGGTCCCAACACTAAATCATCTTCAGATACCACAAATTCAACACTGTTCACCATAAGCTGTCAAAAGTAGATCCCTGCTTTATAGGTGATCCAGATAAATTTAGTTGCATCAAAAATATCACTTCCCTTAATTATTTCAATCTTTCCTTTAGATTTCTAATATGTTGTTGTTTAGTAGATAAGTTGTATCCAACTCGTTTGTGACCCACAGACTGTAGCCCAACAGGCTGCTCAGTCCATGGCGTTTCCCAGGCAGGAATACTAGAGATAGTTGCCATTTCCTTCTCCAGGGGATCTTCTCAACTAGTGATCAAACCCACATCTCCTACATTGTCAGGTGGGTTCTTTACCAGTGAGCCACCTGGGAAGCCCATAGCTTTCTAATTTATCTCAGTCCTAAATGAGCTGTTTCTAAATCCAAAGGCATTCTTATTATCAACAATAAACTGATTAGCATAATTTTTTAAAAAAGCTAAATGAGAACAACACAATTTTTAAACTTTTTGGGAAACAGAAACTTAATATGGAAAAGAAATTCTTAGGGTGAAAATCTTCCAAATTATAAAGGAAAATGATGAATGTTAATTACATTACAAGCTTCCATGCAACAGGAAGCACCATAAATAAAATCAAAAGCCAAATATATAATAAAGCATTGAATGTATTTTTATGTAAATAAACATATGTAAGTGAAATTAAGATCTCAAAAATAAAATGTAGTTCTCTGAACAGAAGTCACAGAATTAACAAACAGAACTGCAAAAAGAAAGCAAAACAGAAGCACAGCAAGGGAGGTGCAAGCCCACTAAGTCATCCAGGAACTGCAAACACAAGAGACTATCTCACACCCATCTGAAAGGAAAACATTAAATTTCATAGTATCACGACAGACACCAAGCCATAGACCCAAGGAGGAACTGTGAAGAGAAAAAAGAAGAGCTACAGGTTGGGGGCAAATACATAAAATATATCTGTCCAAGGACCTCTATCCAAGATATAAAGAGCTCTTAAAACTTAACAACAATAACAAGCTCATTAAAAACTGGACAAAAGATCTGAACAGACAACACCAAAGATACAGATGGCAAATAAATACATGAAAAGATTTCAAAATCTCACGTCATCAGGCCATTACTGATTAAAATACAAACAACATGAACTCTCACTCATTTCGGGTGGGAGTGTAAAATGGTATAGCCACCATGGACGACAGTTTGGCAATTTTCTACAAAATTACGCACACTTTTACCAGTCCAAAATGAATAAATCAATCAATCACACAGAATTAAGTGTTGACAAAGAAGCAAAAACAGTGGAAGTTAAACTTGGCGCAATCCCTTTGGAGAGCAGTTTGACACATTTTGTGAGGTGCAGAACGCACTCTTCCTGAGCCCAGCAGTTCTGCTGTTTGCTAAGTGCCCCCTGGATCAGAGGAAAGCTCCCATGAATTAGGAGACCCATCCAAGGATATTCATGGCAGCTGGTCAGTCACACAAAAAACTGGAAAACCCCAAATGATCATTCACTTTAACAGTGATTATGGGGACTTCCCTGAGGGTTCAGTGACTAAGAATGTGCCTGCCAATGCAGGGGACTTGGGTTCAATCCCTGATCCGGGAAGATCCCACATGTCTTGCAACTAAGCCTGTGCACAACTGCTGAGCCTGCGTCCTCCGGAGTCCTGCTCTGCAACAAGAGAAGCCCCAGCACTTAGCAGCCCACCCGCCGCCAACTAGAGCAGCCCTGCTTGCTGCAACCAGAGAAAGCCCAGGCGCAGCAACAAAGACCCAGCACAGGCCAGAGATAAATAAACACTAAAGAAAGAAAAACAAAATCATTTTAAAAAGATAGCAATTACAGTCATAAAATGGAATACTGTAATATTTAAAATTAAAGATTGGAGCTCCTATCAACATGGATAAGTCTCAATAATCCACAGAATTTGACAGAAATTCTGTAAAGTCCAAGAACATGTAAAACAGTATATTATTGTTTAGAAATAATTAAATATGTGGTGGAAGCATAAAATTAAAAAGACAAGATAATAATAAGTTCCAAATTTGTGTTGGTGAAGGAATGCCGCAAATGGGACAGAGAAGGGAGAGTCCTTAACTATCTACGTTGTTTTCCTTAAAAAAAAAGCTGAAGTGAGTATCATATAATATCATTTTATAAATCTAGGGTAGACATTTTATAAATGTCTATGGGTATCTGTTATATTTGAAATATTTAAAATATCTTTAAAGAAGCTTCTTCACCATAATTCCTTATGTTTGATCAGTTATAAATAAAACCAAAAGTAATCAAAAAGTATTACTATCTGACACTTTAAAAACAGAAAAATATGCTCCCCAAATCCCCACTTCAAAGCCCAAACCATGGGCACCCAATGTGTTGTTCTTTGTTGTATTCAAAGTACATTTATCTATTTTGGGATGTCCTTCCCTGAAAAGACTCATGTGTGTTCAAACTTACCAAACAGTTTTCATGAGCAGCTATATTCTCTGACTGTGCAAAGTACAGGACACTACACTCGAGGTCTTTGGGGCAGAGCGCGCATATCCTTTTTTGCAACCTTTCTGCAACCTGGAAGACACCTACAAAGTAACATCCCTCATGAGAAATGGAAAAGTGGAATTTCTTGGTCTGTAACTCCTCCACCCATCTTAAAGGAGAGGGCCGGGCACTTGTTTTTAGAAGAGAGTCTCAGCTCCCAGGGAGAAAAAATTGGGGACCCAAGTAGAAAAGCACCTTTGCAATTTTTTAAATTTTACTTTTGCATTTTTTAATGGATTAATAAAAAAGAAAATGTTTTATTTAAAATGTCCAGGGACTTTCTAAAACAAAAAAAATAAATAAAAGATTGAAACATGAGGAGCAATGAGGTTCCCAGATGGTGCTAGTGGTAAAGAACCCGCCTGCCAATGCAGGAGACATTAGAGACACGGTCTGACCCCTGGATTGGAGAGACTCCCATGGAGGAGGGAATGACAACCCACTCCAGTCTTCCTGCCAGGAGAATCCCATGGACAGAGGAGCCTGGTGAGCTGAGAGTCCACAGGGTCACAGAGTCAGACACGACTGAAAAGCCTGAGCACACACAGGAGGAAACCCTCTGCCCAACAAACAGAAGTAGGAATTTAAACACAAGTTCTCACATCACTTCCCTGCCCACAGGAAGCTCTCAATTATAACCACTGACATTATAAAGCAATTGTATTCAAGAAATAATGCTCTGATTAACTACCTGTGAAAAAGAATTTATATCCTTATACTATATTCAAAAATAAATTTGGGGTGAATTAAAGAAGTAAATGAACAATGTACTTTAATGTGATGTAATCTAGCATTACAAAAAATTAGGAAAGATACATGATAGGATGCAGTTTTGTTTTTTTTTTTTAAAGAGAAGAATGAAGAAAGGAAAGAAACAGAGAAGGAGAGCTAGGAAGAATAGGGAAGAGTCAGAGATGGAGAAAAAAGCCAGCTGTTCCCAACATCCCACTTGGACGCACCAGGGGGAGACAACCTTTACTCTCTAATCTATTAGTTTGCTGTTAATTTGGCCACAAGCATCCATGTAATATTTCTTTGCCCTTTCCAGTGCTCACCCTCTTTATTCATCTGGTTTTCCATAGCAGAAAGCACTTTCAATTTTACCTTCAAATTTTAGTTGTGAAACAAAACTTCATTTAACAGTGAAAGGGTTTAAATGAGGTTAAACTGCTTAAGCGCTTCTTAAAAGTCTTTTTGGTTACTCCAAAGTGTAAGATCTCTCAGCACCTCTCTTAAGTTAGATTTTGCATCTCACACTGTCTGAAGACCTCACTCTGGAGCTAGCATTTGTTTCACGTTCAGATGAGTTTCTTCTTTAATTATCATCTGTTTCCTGGATTGGAGTCCTGCTTAGTGGGGCTACAAATGAGTGATCCTCCTGCTCCTATCAACCAAGAAAACAGAAGTAGGGGAGACTGAGAGAAAATGCCTCAGATGAAATGGAACCGGTGAACTGCTGCTTTGCATTCCTCTCAAACTACCACTGAGTTGGGAGTGCCTCTTTGTATAAGAGTCACTGTGTTGAGGGCTCTAGACCAGCGCTATCCGTAAAAACACCATGTGAGCCACAGGTGCAGATGAAGAATTTCTAGAAGCCTCGTTTTAAAAAGCAAAGGGGGACTTCCCTGGTGGTCCAGTGGTTAACACTCTGCTCTTCATGCAGGGGGCACGAGTTTGATCCCATTGGGGATCTAAGATTCCACATGCTGCATGGCAGGTCCCCCTCAAAAGGAAGTTGGTGAAATTAATTTTAATAGGCTTTATTCCATCAAATATATCCAAAATACTACCCTTCAACATTTAATCAATAAAACAATTAATTCATCCTTTGTACTGAGTTTTGAAACCCAGTGTGTTTGGTGGTTACTGCACGTCTCAACTGGACAATCCACATTTTCAATGCTTCAGAGGCATAGGCAGAGAGTGGCTACCATATGGAAGATATGGTACAGATGGAAGAAGGTACAGCAGAGGATATAAAAGAAACATGAGACAGAACTTTTGCCTGCAAGAAGCTTATAAGGTAAACAAGGAGACGAAGTAGCAACTAGGAAAGGAAAATAACAGAATACATGGCACAGAGTAATGTAGCTGCTGAGTAGGAAATAAAATACATGCTATGGTCAGAGGAGGAAGTGCTCCCTGTGGGATGGGGTACTGTCAAGGAGCCGGTACAACCTTGAGATGGAAAGGGGAGTCAGGCGGGAGGGACACTGCAACAGAAGCACAGATGGGGGAAGAGGCCAAGAGGTCTGACTGGGAGACAGCTGATTGGAGAGTTCGTGCAAAGAAAGCGGGAAAAGAATTTGAGAAACAGATGGTGAAAGGCTGCCAGGAAGGATTTTTGAGGAGGGGAATAACATGATGAAAGAGTCGTTTTAAGCTCCATTTCAGTACAAGGAGAGAAATACAGTGAACCTGGAGAGAAGGCTGGATGTCATAATGCTGTCTGTTTATCTCAAATAAGGGCAAACAAAAACAGGCTGCCTGCCATCAAGCCACCAGCCACTGCAACAATCCCCACCCCCTAAAAATGGGATGCCCTCAGGGGATTCAGGATGGTGAAAACAGAATGCTTGCTCTAAATACTTATGATGCATTACTAAGGAATAATTTCCATGAGCCCAGATTCTTGCATTTACCATACTTAGAAAAGCTCTAAAATCATTAACTTAGCAGTAGTCTTCTGATGTTCAACCACATGTTTGTTTTCAGCAAAAACTATATATCCTGGCTCCTCCCTCACCTCTTCAAAGCAGTTCCTCAGAGTCTGACTCCCAGACTACAGTTCTGAGTAAGGTCCCCGCATGAAATAAAACTTGCAGTTTTTAGGTTGTGTTTTTCTTTGGTTGGCATAAGTTTTAGATTTAATGTCATTTCAAGTTAAATCTCAAGGTTATTTTAAAGAGGTTGAAAAATATATTATTTGGAAGAATAAATGATTATGGGCAGTGAACAAAACTTAGGGGAAAATGAGAGAGTGTCTGTCTGATTTTAAAACATACTATAAAGGTACAGCTGGGACAGAAAGTTAGATGACTGAGTCAAAAAAGAATTCAAAGTGCAGAGAGAAATGAATCATCATCTCTAACTGTGAATATAGGATATCACAAGGTGGCATCTGCATTTCTTCTCTGGCACTGACATCCTTAGCCCATTTTTCTACTGGGTTATTCACTGTTTCCTTCCTATTTCCTGATTTATAAGAGCTGTACTATCTCCTGATTTACCCAGGCTCACCATCACACACAGGAATGACCCCCAGCAGACATGTTTGTACTAAGTGACTCTTTCCCTATGCACAGCTTGACAGTCCTAGAGGACCTACCTGCCCGTCCCAGATATACAGAATTCAGAATAGAAGATTTTAGTTCAGACTGGGCTGGCTTCTTGAAGGAGATGTAAAAAACTGAGAAGCTGTGAGTGTGGCCATCTTCTATCCCATTAGCAGGAAAACTGGACCAAAGAAAGAGAAGAACAAAGCAGATATGCTGAGTGCTGTCAAAGTGTATGAGGACTTTTCAGGCCCTGGTTCCTGGCTCTTTCTGGAAAACACAACAGCATCCATGCTCCTGGGATGAGTCTGGTCTCCCTGCTTTCCACTAACAAGCATCCCCGTTGCTTAAATGGTATCAGGTTGATTTTGCGCTATTTGCAGCCACAGGCCCTGATTAACACTGGCACTACCATGACCTGATCTCTGTGTGTAGGCACACGTGCACCTGAGAGTGAGCTCTGGCAGCAGTGTGGGAAAGGGGACTGCCTTGCCCTCACTGTCTTCTATCTGGTCCATTCTGATAAGCTCATGTCCCTCCTCCTGCTTTCCCTTGTCACGCCTCCACTTCCTTCTTCACACTGCTGCCAGAGTGGGCTATCTAAAATGTCCACTGTCCATGTTTCTCTCCTGCTAAAAACCCTTCTCTATCACCTGGAGAATAGAAGCCAAGCTCTTTACGTGCAGACTCACTGGTTTCTTCAATACATGATGAGCACCTATTAAGCATCCTTTTAGGCACTAGAGGTAAAGCAGGGAATAAGATGTGAATTTCAACACTCATGAAACTTATATCCTAGTAGTAGAGAAAGACCCTCAAACACATTATTTTCAGGTAGTAGTAAGTGCCATGAAGAAAAAACAAGCAAGGGAAGGAGGGTGAGATTGATGAGGGTCGGGGGAGGGCTCTTCTGAACAGGGTGGGCAGGCAAGGCTATCTGTGGAGGTTACCGCTGAGCAGAGATTTGAATATGGTGGGGGTTTAGAGGACTCACAAGGCAGCAAGGGGTGGCAGTCATCAAGATGGGCAGGGACTGGATCAGATCAGGACATGGGGTACACAGTAGCCACAGTAAGATTATTAGGAAAGCAATGAGACTACTGGAGGGCTTTGAGCGGGAGAATCACATTTGCTTTTTGTTTTATAAGGCCCTTTTGGCTTCTGTGCAGTCACAGGAGGAGTATGAGGCTACAGTGGAAGCCAGGAAACCCACAGTCTAGGCCTGAGATGATGGTGGCTTGGATGGTAGTGATAGAAGCGGCAAGTAAGAGGTCAGGCTCGAGATATATTTTGGAGACAGAACTGACTGGTCTGACTAACACGTGAGGTGGGAGGCAAGGAGGAAAGAGCGGCACCGAGTGTGGCACTAGGGTCTTGGCCTGAGCACCTGGGTGAACGGAATGGGAAGCTACTAGTGGTTGAACAGGTCTGGAGAATGTGGGTGTGTGCAGGCAAACAGGAGTTTGAGATCGCTCCAAGCATTGATTAAATTGGTGATAGGAGTCTAGAGTTTGGGGAAAAGGTCGGGAAACAACCTTATCTCCAGTAACTCATCTTGCATTCTGTATAATCAGTAGTGCTAGTCTTGTCGCTCAGCTGAGTCCAACTCTTTGTGACCTCATGAACTGTATGCAGCCCACCAAGCTCCTCTGTCTATGGGATTCTCCAGGCAAGAATAATGGGGTGGGTAGCCATTCCCTTCTCCAGGGGATCTTCCCAACCAGGGATCAAACCCAGCTCTCCTGCATTGCTGAGAGTCTTTACCATTTGAGCCACCAGGGACGCCCGCTAGCTAAATGCTCGCTGGCTAAAATGAAACAGTCAACATGTTGCTTCACTTGTGGCTGCCACATTTGATGCTTTGTGGCTGGCGCCTTTACTCGAGTCTTCCATCTCTGGACTGCCCTTTCACCCTTTCTACCCCGGGTGACGGACTCTTGCCTTTTAAAACGAAGACAGGGTGTCCCCTGAACACCAGGCTGAGCTGAAGGAGCCCCTCATTTGTGCCTCTGTGGTTCTCAGCAGCTCACACACGAGTTGCCTATTAGATTCTCTAGGGCAGGGTCTGCCTAGCTCATCTCTGTATCCCTGGCACCTGGTCCTGAGCCTGCATTGGGAAGAAGGTCTACACGGGTGAGAAGATCCACACCTCTTGAACTGCAAGAAAGGTGCCCCCTCAAGAGGCTGCTGTCTCACTTAAAGACAGGGCCACAGACTTGAACTACTAAATGGAAAGGGGGGCATGGTTCCAAACCATCGCATTCTCTGTGGAAAGTTTCCAAACTGCTTCCTTAAACCCAGTCAGCCCGCCCCCACCCCCCCTCCACGCCCGGCTTCTCCGGTGGCTCAGCGGTTAAAAAAACAACAACAACAAAAATCCGCCTGCGAAGATCCCCTGGAGGAGGGCATGGCTACCTACTCCAGTATTCTGCCCGGGGAATCCCTTAGACAGAGGAGCCTGGCAGGCTACAGTCCATTGGGTCACAAAGAGTCGGACGCGATTTAGCGACTAAACAACTGATCCTGAGACCCAACTGACTAGTCCTCTTCAAAATGGGTCCACCTCCAGCCTAGCTCCCCTCTCCCTGGGGCACTTCTCCGAATGCATTGTCTTAGAAGCGGGTGGAGCCGCGCTGGGAAAAGAAACCCACAGGCTTTTCTTTCGCTTTCCCCAGCTGGCTGCATTCCTAGCGCAGTAGGACCGCAGCAATGGGCTTTCCCATCTGCAGTGGGGGGAGGCAAGGCACACGGTTAACGGAGGCAAACGATCGCCCCTCCGAGAGGCCCCGGGTAGTGTCCGGGCGCGGGGCCGAAGGCGGTGGACGCCCGGGGGCCGCGGGGCAAAGACTTCAGCGCGGTCTCGGATACGGGGCCGGCGACTCCCATAAGGCGGCGACCGGAGAGCGGCCCTGGGCCCCTACCGAGCCCCACTCGACCGCCCCCGGCGCGGTACTCACCGGTCGGGAGCGGGACTATGTCCCGCGCGGCCTGGGCCTCGGACCAGCTAGCGCCGCGGGTCGACTCGGGCGCGGAAGGCCCCGCCGGATCCATGTCTGCGCGCTGCGTCCCCGCCGCCGGAAGTCAGCTTTGGCGAAATCAAGCTGATGGGATTTCCCCTACCGGGGAAGCGCACCGAGGCTTTGCAGACGGCTTCTTTACCTCCGAGTCTGAATTCGAACTGCTTTAAAAAGAAAAAACGAATCACGCCAGGCGCTCCCCACCCTGCGCCCACTTATCCGATGGTCGGAGGGAAGGTGGCCAAAGCCCCTGGACTCAGCTGGAGAAGTGATGGGTCTTCCTGAAGGATTACCCGTTATTTTTAAAAAGCCGTTATCACGTGGGGCTTCCCTGGCGGTCCAGGATTGAGACTCCACACTTCCACTGCAGGGGGCCCGGATTCAATCCCTGGTTGGGGAACCAAAATCCCACATGCCATGCGGCACAATCAAGAAACATTCCACACACACACACATACCCAAGTATTAACTGAGTGCAATGCCAGTTTCCAGTGGTAATCCTTTATTTAGCACCCATAGTGTACACAGCACCATACAAGATGAGGTTTCTGGCGCACGGAACAAATACACAAAAGAACACAGACGCGGGTAATTAAATCGCAGTTACAAAACAAGTTGCTCTGTAAAAAGAAACATGTAATAGCTGGTGGTTTGCTGAGGCAATCAAAAGAAAAACTTCTCGAAGTCTTGCTTTTTGAGCAGGTTTTAAAGAGGAAAGGAGGCAAATTGGGGACAGAAAAGAGAAACTGTTAAAAAGGATAACTTAGTCTTGACCAACACACATGAATCACAGAAGCAGATGTGCGAAGCAGCAAAACGAGAGAAAAAGGGCAGGCTCTGGCAGCAGTGTTTTGCCTTCAAGCAGTAAGACTGGCTCATTGCCAGGCCAAAAAGAAAGTCCTAAAGACACTGAATAAGAGATTGAATAGCTCAGCTGGGCCAAGGGAAGCAGGTGAAGGGCCCCTTCCCCACTCTCAGATCATAATCTCAGCTTTTCAGTGTTCCACTCTTAGCGACGAGCAGACTGCCAAGATAACTAAGGAAAGCCTAAAACCTGAAAGACAAAGACCAAAGGAAACACACAAAGAAAACATATCTTGCAGGTCACAGATACTCAGGAAGAAAATACAGGCACGAATGCCTGTGTGTGATGTACCATATAAACAGTGTTTTCCAAGAGACAAGATACTGCAACCATGAACCAAAAATAGGATACTACTGAAGAAAAACAAAATGTTCAGAGCTCTAGAAATAAATAAATGAGACCCTGCTCCCAAATAAACTAAGAAACCGAAAAACCCACCACAATAGACAAATTGGAAGATTACGTTGAGCAAATCTCCCAGAAAGTAGAGCAAGAAGACAGAGCTGGAAATTAACAGAGAAGGTAAGAAAATCAGAGAACCAATCCTGGAGGTCTACTGTCTGGGTAACAGGAATTCTACAAAGTGAGAACGATAAGGTATCATTAAAGAAACACTTCAAGAAAAGTTCTCTGAACTAAAAACAAGGTTTTCAGATTGAAAGACCCCACCAAGCACCTAGTATCAGGTATAATAATAGATCTTTACTGGGAATAGAACACTGGGTCAAAGAGATTGCTGTAAGGTTCAAGACAGAGAAAGACTGGTCACAAATATAAAAGAGAAAAAATGGCCTCTGACTTCCAACAGTCACTCTGAAGGCCAGAGGTGAGAACACTTTCAGGTTTCAAAGCAGCAGCACTGGAATGTAGCAGGTATGTTCAAAATTGGGTATGAAAGCTACTCACGAACTCTCTGCCCTGCCAAAACAGCAATCAAGTGTAAGGGCAAAAGAACATATTGAAACATACAGTCTCATTTTTTCCCTTTCAAAAGGTGACTGGAGGAGGTGCTTCACCCATAAAGTGAAAGTCATTCAGTTGTATCCAACTCTTTGTGACCCCATGCCTATATGTGGCAGTAAATCAATGAAAGGAGAAATAAGGGGATTTAACTAGAAATAGACCTGACATCGGAAAGACAAAGGCAATCTCTAGGATGCTGATGGGAGATGACAACTGGGAACCAGTACAGATGGAGGAGATCAAGATGTCAGATCTCTGTACAAATTACCCATACTTTTCAAGTGTCTTCATTTTATTTCACTGTGTTGCCTAAAATTCCTGCATCTTTAATGTGAATAAATGAACTTCTCAGCTTTCCCCATTTGTCTATGGCTGTCTGGTTACAATTTCTTGCTCCCTTTCCTAGCTCTTCGGTTTCCCACTCTCTAAACCACCTTCAAGTTAAATTTTTATATAGTTCAATATTTTTAAGAAATTAAATGTGGTACAAATTTAGATTCTTGTTTGAAAGGTGCTTCTGCTGCTGCTAAGTCACATCAGTCGTGTCCGACTCTGTGCGACCCCACAGACGGCAGCCCACCAGGCTCCTCTGTCCCTGGGATTCTCCAAGCAAGAATACTGGAGTGGGTTGCTATTTCCTTCTCCAATACTGCATGCTAAGTCGCTTCAGTCATGTTCGACTCTGTGTGACCCCATGGGCAGCAGCCCACCAGGCTCCCCTGTCCACAGGATTCTCCAGGCAAGAATACTGTAGTGGGTTGCCATTTCCTTCTCCATTGTCTGAAAGGTAACCAAAGGTAATTAAACCCAGAAGCTGAGAAAAACACAAACCCTAAAAAACCCAGAACTACTTCAATTACTCCTTTTTGAGCTAGTATTCCCATACTGGTTCCAAGGGTGAGGAGAATTTCCTGACAGCCAAATGTACATCTTTGTTTTAACTCTTGGAGACTCTCACTCCCTTTTCACTAGATGATCATGGTCAGGAAACCTACAGCAGAGAAAATCTTTCCCTTTTTCTCTAGGAAAATAATTTGCACATCATGCCCAGGAAACTCCAACGGTCTGTTTCAGACTCTTTCAACAGAATTGTTTTAAGTAAAATTCTTACCCAGCACCATCTCTTCTGGCAATAAATAAGCCATGTCTGACTATTCGCTTAAGTTTCCTTTTCTTACAGTTCTACTCTGTCTAGAACAAAAATATTTCAGCTCATCCAAGTTTCTATTCCCTCTTTTCCTGTGTTTGTATAGAAGGAGTGAAGAGAATCTGTGGAAACAGAAGTTTCATTTCAAAAAATGTGCCAAAACTTTCCCCTAGAATTTCTCTTCTTTCTCATTCAAGTGGACTGATGGGACACTATTTCATAGAGCTTATCCAATTAACTTAAAATACTTGGAAGTAATTTGCATAATATTAATATTCTTCAGGCTCTGATGCCCATCTTATGGCTCGCAATGGTAAATTATTTGCCAGGAACTAAACAGAAATAAATTTTGTAGGTAAAGAGGTGAAATTTGGCCCTCTGGGGCCTTGAAAGTCAAAGATAATAATTACAAAAGCAGTAAGAAGTGCTGAAATCAACTGTGACATTTGTTCTTCTGAATATATAATTTACAAATAAGTTACAAATTATATAGTGGTATTTCATATAAAATATATACATCCATTCACTCATGTATAGTTGAAGAGCAGTAAGAATAAAGAGATAGACTATGCATATGAAAATGTCCTTATTTTGTTCCAAGCATTTCTAAGTAATGCAAATAAACACTCCCGATAAGGGTAAACTGAGAGGAGTTCTCCTGACAGACTGTAATGTAAATTAATTCCACTGGCCACAGGGGTTTCTTTTGCATGGCCCTAGTTTCAGCTTGATCAGCTGATTTCATGAGCAGGTATTAACTACAGATTTATAGTATTTTTTTTCTACACTTATTAACCCCACATTGGCAGAGGATTTCTTTCTCAGGCATAGTCCCAGCTTCATAACCATAATCCCATGTTAGTTCTGTTCTTGCTTTCACATACCTAGAAAGTAAAAAATTTTAAAAATAATCATAAATTATCCTGAATGAACCAAATTTGATTATAATCAATTATCATATTAACATCATTAACCCTTCTCAACAATATGATTTTCTCTCTCCAATATCCACTACTTAGGAATGCTCTTTTTGAGTTTTATTTCAAATCTACTAAAATCCCAAATAAGAAGAAACTTGTCAATATCCACAAGGGAGGAAGTGTGTTTTTAAAAAGAGCAGGCCCCAGCAATGCACTGAGGCCCTGGAAGTAATCGGGGGTAGTTTTGACTTAAAGATGTAGCATTCTGCATCATTTATTCTCTGAACTGAACTGGCTGAGACCTGTCATTCTTAGCCTTTTTGGACATTAATAAGAGGAAACAAGAATTAAAATTTCAACTATTTAAAACTTTATCGTCTCTAAACAGTTTGGGATGACTGAGTATTCCAGGGTACCAGAGAGTTGGGGCTATAGCATGTATTTTAATATTTTTGTACTGTTATTTTTAAAGTCACAACTTCAAAATTAATCATATTAAAAAAATTTTCAAACCTGTTGGTGAAGAACGCCACCAAGGGAAAATTTCTGTCATGTGTTTCTACAAAAACATTCTGTACCAAAAGATTTGGGCAACAACTATGCTGTTAACAAAAATAGACAAACACAGTTAGATATAGTATAAAGTTAGATATAATATAAAGTCTGATACATTGTTCTTTGAAGCATTAGAATACCATTCTGTTTCCAACACATCTTTTTTTTTTTCTCTTTTTCTGACTAGTATGCAAAATACCATAGCTTATTAAAATTTTGTTGATGGTAGGAATTAATTCAGAAAGCCCTGTTTTGACATTCTTACATCTTGCCAGTAGAAATGCAAAATAGTAAAAACTCCCATTTATCATTATTATAAATGCATTTATCTTTTGATTCAACAATCCATTATCTGGGAGTGTATTCAACAGATATATCTGCATATGTATCCGCATAAGATTATTTACTGAACATTGTTTTCAACAGTAGAGGTTTTGAAGCAATGCATATGTCTATCTAAAGAGGATTATTTAAACTTCTGGATAGCCACACATTGGAATCATATGCACCTATAAACAAAAAAAAATGAGCTCTGTGTACTCATACAGAAAGATCTCCAGGGTATATTGTTAACTTAAAACACAAGGTGTAGGACACTGAATGTAATATGCTGTCTTTTACGTAAGGGGTAGGAATAAGAACACATCGTTACGTTTACTTCTATTTGCATAAAGAAACACTGTAAGAATATACCAAAAAGTAATAAAAAATGATTTTACTATAGAGGGTGGATTGAGGGCAGGATGAACAGGGGCAGAGTACATTATTTTTAAAACAAAACAAAAAGTTTAATATGAAGAATATGTTATGACCTGAATTTTACATCAAACAGATACTTTGGAAAGGGTATCTGTGTAAGTAATTGATTTCTCTCCTGAACACAAGCATTATTTATTGCTTTCCAAGGCTTCTAAGATGGTGATAACTATCTCCTATCAGCACCATTTCAGTGTTATTTTGCTGCATATGAGCTGTTATTGCTACACAGTCATCTATCACCAGATTCATAAAGGGATCAAATCCCAGCAATACTCCTCAGACACATTTACCACTGTTAGATTTCAATGATAACTTCCTATCATCCATACATTTTTTTTCAGTTTGAGCCTGGTGAGCTTTATTCAGGGTACCTACTTGGCAGGGTCACAGCTGCTGTGAAACAATTCTGTTTGTATGTATTTTCTAAGGTGTTTTATTTTATTTAAGTTTTTAAATCATGAGAATCAATTACCTATGTAGAAAATTAAATTTAAAAAGACAGAAAAGCCTTGTTTTTCGCTTCCTATAAATAAGGGGAGACCCAGCTAGTGAGACCAACCATATCATTCCAGTGCAGCCACTATTCAACATAACTGACTGGAAAGAAAGCCACAACAGTCCTTTGCCAGGGATCATTCTTTACTGATTTCCTGGCTCTCCTGGCATGTTTAGTAGCTTCCAGCATGTTTGGCAATAGTGCAGAAATAGTGAAAGTGTAGGAGACCCAGGTTCGATCCCTGGGTCAGGAAGATCCCATGAAGGGAATGGCAACCTGCTCCAGTATTCAGAGAGGCTTCTCTTGTTAACCAAGTATCCTTCTAACTAGGAGAGAGAAAAAGAAAAGGCCAAACAGATTTCTCTAGCAAGGAAAAAAAGTTCTTCGGTTTCAAAGATTTTCTGACTTGAGAGTACTTTTTCTTCTGATGGCACATGAATTACATGGAAAATTATCACTGAACAGCAATTTCAAACCATTCAAAAGTCACATTTTAAAGAGGTGTTGAGGAAATTCCCTGGTGGTTCAGTTCTTAGGACTCTACTTTCACTGCAGAGGGCACAGGTTTGATCCCTGGTCAGTGAACTAAGATCCTTTGAGCCAAGTAGTACAGCCACAAATAAATAAATAAATAGGTCTTGAGTTTAGCAAAGGAAATACATAAAAGAATCTTGGGCTATGCATGCTTCCCATTATTTTAACGGAAAAGTCAAAGCTGCCCATCCCACTAACTGAACCCCCCAGAGACGAAGAAGAGCTCTGATACAAAGCAAAGAGAAAAATTAAGGCCACATCTGGAAATCAGTGAACCTGAACGGACTTTTCCAAAGGACGTGCAGAGGTTATCATAAAGTTCCTGTCTGCTTCCACGACTCCTCGTCACTCTCCTGGGTAGGATAAGTCAGAACAAAGTGGAGCCCAGAGAGGAGGAGGAATGCAGGTGGCTTCTGCACGGTCCGGCTGGCCAAAGACAGGACAGTCTATACAGATCCTGGGACTAGTGGCAAAGGTATTTCTCTTTTTTCCCCTGGAAAATTTCTGGGACTATATACATTCTTTGAAAAGCATGTATGACAGTAGGAGACAGGAGAGGCCAGACTGGCAGTCTGACGGGAAAAGCTAACTCCAACTCCACCCTACACAGGAGTTATGGCCAATAATGCAGAGTGTCCCTCTCATCATGAAGACGCCGGGAGGCTTTAAGTGTCAATGAACCTTGTGAAGCGAAAGTCGCTCAGTCGTGTCTGACTCTTTGCAACCCCACGGGCTGTACAGTTCGTGGAATTCTCCAGGCCAGAATATTGGAGTGGGTAGCCTTTCCCTTCTCCAGGGGATCTTTCCAATCCAGGGATCGAACCCAGGTCTCCCGCATTGCAGGCAGATTCTTTATCAGCTGAGCCACAAGGGAAGCCCAAGAATACTGGAGTGGGTAGCCTATCCCTTTTCCAGCGGATCTTCTAGAACCAGGAATAGAACTGGGGTTTCCTGCACTGCAGGCGGATTCTTTTCCAACTGAGCTAACAGGGAAGCCCAATGAACCTTAAATCAGAGAAATCATAAATATTCCTCTATATAAATGAAAATAAGTCTCATTACATATATCCCAAACATACACAGAAACAGCAAATGACTATGACTTAGGAATAAAAAAAGAGTAAGATAGTAAAATGCAATATTCTGATAAATGTACTGGTTTTCTGTACTAAGCCACTACTGCTGCTGCTAAGTTGCTTCAGTCCTGTCTGACTCTGTGCGACTCCATAGATGGCAGCCCACCAGGCTTCCCTGTCCCTGGGATTCTCCAGGCAAGAACACTGGAGTGGGATGCAATTTCCTTCTCCAATGCATGAAAGTGAAAAGTGAAAGTGAAGTTGCTCAGTTGTTCTGATTCTTAGCGACCCCATGGACTGCAGCCTACCAGGCTCCTCTGTCCATGGGATTTTCCAGGCAAGAGTACTAGAGGAGGTTGCCATTGCTTTCTCTGGTACTAAGCCACTAAATCACTCAAAATTTAGTGAGAGTAGTAAAACATAAGTGCTCCCAACTAAATTTTTTTAATAGAGGTATTTCTGAATAAGACATTCTATTGTATGAAACACAAAAGAAAAACTTATTCTATGCGCCCCGTTGTTTTTTTTTAAGGGATGCATCTTAAAAGCCTTTCAATAAATATATATGATTTTCTTATAATTTCTTATAGTTTCTTTAAGCAAATGTTTACTGTGTGCTAGACAGTTTTAAGCACTTTATATATAATACATTTAATCTTCACAACATTCTGGACAGTTATTAACTCCATATTATTGAAGTCGGAAATACAGCATGGAGGTCAAGTAAGATGTCCAAGGTCATGTAAGTAGAGGCCTGGCATTCTAATCCAGGTAGTGTGGCTTTGGAATCTGTCAGTCATATTTTCCTCATGATTTTGTGAAGAAGCCTAGGGAAAAAAATGTGTTTAGATATAGGAATCTCAGCCCACATACTCACATTAAGGAAGCGGCCCACATTTCCTTCTTTTGTGGCATCCAATAAAAACACATTCCCTTTATTGAACTTCTCTAGAGAATCAGATGAGGCATCCTTGATTTCATTTGGTAACTCTTTACCACAAAAGACCTGCTGGTTTTGACATGCTGGAGATTTTTCCTCTTGGGGCTTTTGTATTTGAACCTCATTCTTGTTATCCAGTGTGACTGCTTGGTGACATGTGTCCCCTGGTGGAGTGTCTTCTCTACACTTGGTTATATCTATCACATCGGATTCAATCACAGGGTTGTCTTCACAATCTTCAACTTGGTTTGAGCTTGAGTCCTCTAATAAACATTTTGGAAGGAATTGTCAGGGAATATAAATGGCTGAGCAATTCTGCTGAGAGTAACAATACTAATTAAGTGCAAGTTGTGTTATTATTGCTAATCCGTACAATGTATTAAGGTACACAGTACTTCAATTTTACAAATGAAAACTCTGAGCTTCTGAAGGCTTAAGGGATTCACTCAACTAACTAACAATAATAATGAGATCTGGGGTTAGGAACCCAGAAATATCTGATTCTGAAGTCTACCTTCTTTCTACTACCTAACAATGCCTTTTAATGAATCTGTATACATGTTGCTTCCTGTTACTATAGTTAAGCTGTACTCCTTACAAACTGACTTCTCTTCAACTTTGTATTCTGCATTTAAATATATTCTAAACAGCTATAACAGAAAGGGTTTAGGGAGCATTTTAGGCCTTTATGATACCAATGAAAGGCTGGGGAGACCCTGATTAAGAGTTACCCGCTCTAAGGCCCAGTAGCAATAACTACTGCTATGGGTTTTGTATACGTGTTTTTGCTAGATGATAATTCAGTAATCACACTGTTACAAACAACAATTTACTTTAGAAGATGAACTGCTTATTTTTCTTATCCAAGAATGCAATTAATTTTCCAAAATATTCAAAAGTATGGACGCATGTCAAATGGAATAAGTAAAATTATTTATTGTTAAAAAGTCATTTGTGCCTCCTAATTCAGTGGCAGAAAGAAATTACACTTTTCTAAAATTAATGTTTTTGATGTAATCATCACTGTTTCTGGCTGCTTTTTCCTATCATAGGTTACTTGCAGTAATATTAATAGTACATAACTAATTTTGTAGTGCCTGCTATATGTACTGTAGTGGTCAATGAAAACAACAAAAGAACCAAGAACAGTACTCAGATGACTTTCATGCATTAAACAGTGATATATCAGAATGTTGTCCCAAAATACACATCTTTGACATAAGAACTATTTTGAGCTAAGGATAATTTGAGCTAAGCAGTAATACAGGAAAAGCTCCAAGTCCTCTCCCCTCTCTGCCTAAAAACAGGATATAAATTTACAAAGGTGTCCCTCTTTCTATTAATACTAGGAAGGTGGGGAGTTGGGGTGTATATGCCAGGAAGCCCAAAGGGAGAAAAGGCCACAGTCAATCAGTTCTTCACAAAGGGTCATGTCTCAGCAACATCTCTCCACTGAGGGATATACTGAAATGCAAATAAACTAAAGTCCAGTTTTGTCAGGTTTTAATATTAAATTGGGCTTCCCTTGTGGCTCAGCTGGTAAAGAATCTGCCTGCAGTGCAGGAGACCTGAGTTTGATCCCTGGGTAGGGAAGATCCCTGGAGAAGGGAAAGGCTACCTACTCCAGTATTATAGCCTGGAGAACTCCATGGACTGTATAGTCTATACCATGGCAAAACTGGTAACACTGAAAGATGAGCACTCAGGGTAGCAATATTTTCACTTTCTGCTAAGCATCCTCTGGGGCAGCACTGGCTGGAATACTGCAGGAGAATGTCATGTCTTTATTTTTAAAGGAGCCTAAACAGAGTCAGGAAATGGCTGCGCTGGGCAGGGCTTCCAAAGCTGGAGATGGACTGTGAGTTGCCCACGCTATTCTCCTGCCCAGCATCAGGTCACAGCTGGCATCTAGACCAGGGGTCAGCAAACTTCTTCTGTAAGGGGCCAAACAGTAAACACTGTGGGCTACACCATCTCTGTTGTGAGTATTCAGCTCTGCTACTATAGTGTGAAAGTAGAGACAATATGTCAATCAAAGAGTGTGGCTATCTTCCGATACAATTTATTTAGCAACACTGAAATTATAATTTCCTGTAAGTTTCGAGTGTCACAAAGTATTATTTATCTTCTTATCTCTTCTCAGTTATTTTAAAAGGTAAAAATTATCTTAGCCTACAGGCCATACATAAACCAGTGGTGGGCTGGATGTGGCCCACAGATCACAGTTTGTCGACCTCTGATCTAGACATACAGAAAGCCTTGTGATGAATGCAGCATTTTTGTAATGGTGTCTGAAAAAATGAGCTACGAGTATTAAGCATGAGAGATAAAAAGGCAGAAGAGGCAGGCAACCACAGAATGAAACAAAGCCTACTTCTCATTTCCTTGGCTTTAGAGTTAGATGTACTTGAGCTGGATTAAGTTCCCCATTATCTTCTGAGGTGACAGACTCTGAGGAAGTAAATCCCTTAAAAGAAAACAAGGAAGATGTCTTTACTTTCTAGGTTAGGAAAAACATTTAAGTTAGCAGTAAGGCCTCTTTCATCAAGTATCAATCTCCATAGGCTGCAGCAATTAGATTAGTTTTCAAAGACTCAAAGCTGATAGCCTGAGGAATCTATGGCACAATGGAGCCCTTTTAGCTGTGTTCTACTCCCAGGCACTTTCGACTGTCAAGACATTCTCAAGGCATTATAAATTCAAAATAAAATACAAATATATCTGTCAGTATCCCTCAATTCTGATACCAGATGATAAATTTGGCTTCCACTACAAGACATGCAAAGATTAAAAACACTCTTTGGCTAGTTACTTGAAAGAAAAGGTTAAAGGAGCTGCCTACCTCCATGAGCTGAGGACACTGCAGTCACTTTATATGGTAATGATAACTTTCAAAAAGGAGTATTAGGTTTAGCACAATGCTTGGCATGCAACACATTTGATCATTATTCTTCTTATCCATGTACTTCAACGGTCAACATGTGTTGAGCACTTAGCTGGGTGTCAAGCATTGTGCTACACTAAGTTTCTGATGTTATTTCATTTAACCCTCTTAATTCTGAGATAGATACTAGTATTCTGATTTTTCAGAAAAAGAAATGCAGACAGAAGATGTTAACCAGCTAGTTAAGGTGCAGTGTTGGATGTCAAACCAGGTCTATGTGATCTCCTGGCCCAATCTTTGCATAATGATGTGGTATTAAGGAGTTATCTTCTGTATGTTACTAGGCAGAAGGCAAGTACTTGTGTATCACCTCTGTTAGTATTTTTCACCAACAAGCCATGAACTACCGTTTTGTCTGCCTGTTCTGTTTCTTGCACCATTCTCTTAAGTTACAGTCTCTGACTAGCAAGTCTTCTCAGGACAGACTGAAAAGTCTATCTTCAGAGGCTGTCATATAAAGTGCTGCTTTCTGGATGACCTCTCATTAGACTGCTTCTGTGCTTTCTCCTACATCTCACAACCGTATCTCCTCAACCTAAATTACTCCATCCTTCTTTCTTATGTAGTACTATCACTTTAGCTTCTTCCATGAATTCTTCAACTGTATAGCTCTCAGTCTCAGTGGAATACACGGTCAGATCATGATCAACATTCTCTTTCTATATCTAAGCTGGGAACATGCCAACCGTTACTTAGGATACAAAGTCATTAAAAAACATAGTACTAACACTTCAACAGCACATTGCAAACTAATAAAAGAAATCCCACACATTATTAAGTAATACAAACAATTTGAATTAAGTAGTAGTTAATGTTCTCAGAAGGGCACCATCTATGTTTTGCACTTTTTACCATATTTTTCCCATTGTGTTGAATAATGACCGTCTTGGTTTTAGGACTTCTAATGACTGAATGATATCGAATTCTTGAAATGCTGTTATATTTCATTCCTCTGAAAAGGAAAACAAAGTTATTCTGTAGATCACTAAAAATGGTCTTTACTGTGCCCTGAAATATAGACAGCATCACTGTTATGTAAATATTCATTAGAAATTAATCTAAGTTATAATACCTATGCCTACTCCTCACTAGAATAATCATATTTTAAAGTCAATCATTCTGGAAGTATATTTAAAAAAACTAAGAAAATCTAAGAAAACCTTTGCAAATAAAATGGTGATAGAAAATAAAAAGAACTGCCAAAGTCATGACATCCATAAACAATCTGATTAAAGTCAAAGTTTTTAAAGATAAAGTTCTATAGATGGAAACTGAGGAAATACAGTATGTTGGTTAGATTTTTAAATTTAAGTGCCCTAAATTTCTCAGTATGAAACTTACAACTGGGAAGCAAATTGATATATAGGAGATACAGAAGTTAGAGTGGAAAGTAAGAAAGAAAAAAAGAAAGAACTACTCTTAATTGGTATTAAACAGTATAGATCAATCTTGACTGGGTTCCTATGATCTCACTCACATAATAGGCTCTTTGGTATTATATGGAACTTAGGTGGATACTCCTGAGTCTCCATACTTCTAGGACGTGCTTCCAGTTCTATTGGGATAACTTCAACCTCACAATCTGAAACTTCTATTTTCCTCTTTTTGGAAAACATATTTTTCATAATATTCTCTTCTTTTCCATTTTCATCAATAGCATCAGGTTTCTCAGTGTCAGATCTGCTTAGTAATCTTCCTAAAAGAAAAAGTAAAAGAGCTAAATATGACAAAAAGTAATACAGTTACTAAGCAACAAAAGGGCATCTCTTCTGCTCTATTAGAACCGTGTATAGTGTACCTCATTTCTAGAATGAAGATAAACATTAATTCATCCCAGAAAACTACTGTGAGAAATAATAAAAATAAAAGACCAAGAAGAGATTTCGTATCTTCCAGTACATGAAAAAACACAGGAACAAGTATTTGTCTGAAGTGGAATAACACAGAAGACAAGAGATTCGGCTACAATAATATAAAACAAAAATACAGATCAGAAAGCACTCTAGAAAATTAGAGAGGTGAACTGTAGTCTTACAATTACAGCTTTTGTGTCTAGTTATGAATGCTTTATCATTTAAAAACTTTATAAAGTGATGTATTTAAATCTGTGGTGATATGTGCCTATTCTTATCT
Organism: Aepyceros melampus; assembly: GCA_006408695.1. Lineage (NCBI taxonomy): Eukaryota > Metazoa > Chordata > Mammalia > Artiodactyla > Bovidae > Aepyceros > Aepyceros melampus. Next base: position 190,496 of record SJXQ01003524.1, read on the forward strand.
TAAGCCTTAATGTAATCAAAATGTTAGTCTGAAGTTTATGCATTTTCTTTCAAGGAACTTCAAATTACAGTTAACAAGTCAAAGTTAACAGCTAGATTAGAGAGATACCCTTAGGTGCATTTTAAAGTCAGTAAATGATACTTCCTGGACACCATCTGGCATTTCATGGTAAGCTAACTTTTATCAAAGAGTTATTTTGAGAAATATGAGAGACAAATGTCCAGGCAAGTTGTGCAGTATTTGTGTCTGTAAGTGGGATGTGGCAGGGATCCAGCTGTGACTGTTCTGAACTCTGAGGATTCTTGCCCTCACTAAAGGGAACCTGGAATTCCAGATGAGGAGGACTGCTCTGGTCCCTGCTGCCTGGCACATTTCCTTCAGACTGCCTGAGAGCTACATTTCACCAACCTTTCTCACTTTGTGGTACACACAGAAAGTGAGGACTTTTGCATGACACTCGGGGGTGAAAGGAAGAGACTACTAGAGATGGACCTGTCTGGCCTGTGGGCTATGGCCTGAAAGAATCAGTGATTTCCACAACCATGACACACAGTGGGGAGGCTTTGCTCAGAACATGGGCAACTCTCTATAGAATCCCTGAAATGGAGTGAACTGCCTTGACTGACTTGGAGAAGGCAATGGCAACCCACTCCAATACTCTTGCTTGGAAAATCCCAGGGACAGAGGAGCCTGGTGGGCTGCCGTCTATGGGACAGCACAAAGTCAGACATGACTGAAGCGACTTGGTAGCAGCAGCAGCCGCCGCAGCAGCAGCCGCCACAGCAGCAGCCTTGACTGAATCATCACCTAAAGGTATTCATTATAACATTAACTTGTTAAATTCTAATAGCTCAAGATGTTGACGAAGACAGTCTCTGACCAATAATCTTTACCTTAGTAAATCAGTCATTTTTCTATTTAAAAGTTTTCTTACTTTACCCCAAAGCATCTGCAGCCACAGAGACTAAAAGACACATCTCACGCAGTAACCCAAGTTTTATCCTTTAGCCTTTCTTTTCTGGAACACCTGGTACCTCCTTACACATGTCATCCCTTCAGGGTTCAATTTCCCAGTCACCTGCCTTCCTCTGATAGTCCTCCTATATTGTCGCTCTTGTCCTTGCTATAAGATTCTGGTGGCCCTGACTAGTAAATGGAGATTCAGAAATGTCGATCGTACCACAGCGTAATGTGAAAGTAAACCTTTGCTTTACCTGAATAAATGCAAACAAACGTCCCTCTGTCAATGTCATCTAGACAGCGCACTCCCCATCCCTTCTTCTCAGTTTTGAACACTTGTAGCCTCACTTGAGGTCCGTGCTGGACAACTCGGTTTTGACATATTCGTCGATCACACTTGCATAACAGGCTGCATTCATAAATGCTTGTCAATAAAATATACAAGAGAAATCAATTAGACAAATTAAAAGCAAAAGCGCTTTCTATTGCTACCTCGCTAATCATCACTGAGGGAAAGAGACTAAGTGTGAAGGCTCCCAGGGCTAGACTGCCTAGTTCCCATCACAGCTCCAGCACTCATTAGCTGCGTGCCCATGGATTTAATTTCTTTGTGCTTCAATTTTCCATTTTTAAAAATGAGGATTATATGGTACTACCATATAATATGGATTATATAGCATAGGGTGGTTTTGTGAAGATTAAATGAATTGGGTAAGTCAGACAGAGAAAGACAAGTATCACATGATATTGTTTATATGTGGAATCTAAGAAAATGGTATAAATGAACTTATTCACAAAGTGGAAATAGAGTCAGAGATGTAGAAAACAAACTTAAGGTTACCAAAGGGGAAAGTTGGGGGGCGGGGGGGGAGGGTGTAAATCAGAGATCAGGGGTGACATATACACACTACTATATATAAAACAGACAACGAATAAGGACTTACTGTATAGCACGGGAACTCTACTCAGTACTCTATAATGACCTATATGGGAATAGAATCTAAAAGCAAGTGGATAGATGTATAACAATCACATTGCTGTATAGCCGCAACTAAGATAACATGGAAATCAACTACATTTCAATAAAATTTAATTTTAAAAAAAGATTAAATAAGTCTATTTACAAGGTGCTTGAGACAATGCATGACACACAATAAGGGTTAGCTCTTTTAAAATGTCTCCTAATGTCTAAGAAGGGAAAGTCTAGGAAGAATACTTTTCTGTTTGTCTTTTAGCAATAACAACCTTGAAAAGAAGAAAATTCCCAATTCTCAGACGACCTCTGCACAGTATATGTCTTAATGGGGAAACATCTACCCAAAGTAAGCTAACCCAACAGGGCTAACAGTCAGAGGCAAAGCAGATGAGTGTCAAGTAAGTCTGCATGTTACATGTGTGCACTCTGACTTCCATTTCCAAAAATGATATACAGGCTTTTAAAAAAATTCTTTAATTTAGATTTTTGGTATAAGAATTAATTCCAGCTGAACTATTTAAAATCCTAAAAGATGATACTGCTAAAGTGCTGCACTCAATATGTCAGCAAATTTGGAAACTTGCCAGTGCCACAGGACTAGAAAAGGTCCACTTTCATTCCAATCCCAAAGAAGGCCAATACCAAAGAATCTTCAAATTACTGTACAAATGTGCTCATTTCACAGGCTAGTAAGGTAATGCTCAAAATCCTTCAAGTCAGACTTCAGCAATACAGGAACCAAGAACTTTCAGATGTACAAGCTGGATTTAGAAAAGGCAGAGGAACCAGAGATCAAATTGCCAACATCTGTTGTTGGAAAGCAAGAGAATTCCAGAAAAACATCTACTTCTGCTTCATTGACTGTACCAAAGCCTTTGACTGTGTGGATCACAACAAACTGTGGAAAATTCTTAAAGAGATGCAAATATCAGACCACCTTACGTGTCTCCTGAGAAACCTGTATGCAGATCAAGGAGCAACAGTTAGAACCAGATATGGAACAACGGACTGGTTTCAAAGTGGGGAAGGAGTTATGTCAAGGCTGTATATTTTCACCCTGCTTATTTAACTTACATGCAAAGTGTATCATGAGAAGTGTCAGGCTGGATGAGTCATCAGCAGGAATTAAGAATGCCAGGGGAAATACCAACAACCTCACATATTGCAGATGATACAACTTTAAAAGCAGAAAGCAAAGAGGAATTAAAGAGCCTCCTGATGAGGGTGAAAGAGGAGAATGAAAAAGCTGTTTTGAAACTCAAAACCCAACGAAGATCATGGCATCTGGTCCCATCACTTCATAACAAATAGATAGGGAAAAAGTGGGAACACTGACAGACTTTATTTTCTTGGGCTCCAAAACCTCTGTGGACGGTGACTGCAGTCATGAAATTAAAAGATACTTTCTCCTTCAAAGGAAAGCGGTGAAAAACCTAGACAGTGTAATCAAAAAGCAGAGACATCACTCTGCCAACAAAGTCTGTATAGTCAAAGCTATGGTTTTTCCAGTAGTCATGATGGATGTGAGAGGTGGACCATAAAGAAGGCTGAGGGCCAAAGAATTGATGCTTAAAGAATTGATGCCTTTGAATTGTGCTGTTGGAGAAGACTAGAGAGTCCTTCGGACTGTAAGGAGAGCAAACCAGTCAAATCCTAAAGGAAATCAACCCTCAATATTCAATGGAAGGACTGATGCTGAAGCTGAAGCTCCAATACTTTGGCCACCTAATGCGAAGAGCCAACTCAATGGAAAAGACCTTGATGCTGAGAAAGACTGAAAGCAAAAGGAGAAGGGGGCAGCAGAGGTTGAGATGGTTAGATGGCATTACTGACTCAATGGATATGAATTTGAGCAAACTCACGGAGACAGTGAAGGACAGGAGTGTGCTGCAGTCCATGGAGTTGCAGAGTCAGAAACTTAGCAACTGAACAACAAATAGGAAATTAAGCATTCAGTTCAGTTGCTCAGTCATGTCCGACTTCTTTGCAACCCCATGAACCGCAGCATGCCAGGCCTCCCTGTCCATCACCAACTCCCAGAGTCCACCCAAACCCATGTCCCTGGAGTTGGTGATGCCATCCAACCATCTCATCCTCTGTCGTCCCCTTCTCCATCTGCCCTCAATCTTTCCCAGCATCAGGGTCTTTTCTAATGAGTCACCTCCTCACATCAGGTGGCCAAAGTACTGGAGTTTCAGCTTCAACATCAGTCCTTCCAATGAACACCCAGGACTGATCTCCTTTAGGATGGACTGGTTGGATCTCCTTGCAATCCAAGGGACTCTCAAGAGTCTTCTCCAACACCACAGTTCAAAAGCATCAATTCTTTGGCGCTCGGCTTTCTTTATAGTCCAACTCTCACATTAAGAACATTTAGAAGACTAAACAGGCCACAATGATAAAGCACCCTCCTTCAAAGGTATAAACACCCTGCAGCAAATCCACAGTGTATCTTACCCAGTAGGTATCTGTCTCTCTAGTCTTTTATATTTATATCCAGTGGTTATTTTATTACTTGACAAGGGGCAAGTTTTGGCATTCTTGCTGTCAGTTGAAGACATGCACATTTTGTTCTAAGAGGAAGACAATGGATGGAGAAGTCAGAATAAAAAAGCATCAAGTTATGAGACTCTCTTGACAAAAGCATTAAGAATATAATTGTATTTAAAACAGTTGTTTGGCTCATGGACTGTCAGGACTTCTTCCCTAAATAAAACAGACCTCTTTGAAAGACAACATTTACCAAAAGTTTATAAATAATTATAAACTGCCCTGTACCTCAACTTGCTCATAAAATAGTTAACTATATGAGTTTTAACATTTCAAAATGAATTCATTTCCTATTCGGCAGAAGCTTCATTGTGAGAATTTTCCCAGGTTTGCTCTCCTACAATGGATAAACTTAAACATGTCAAGCTCAAAAGAACTTAACATAGTTTTGTGTATGTTTTATATTATTTCTCTCTCCAATGACATAAAAATAGATTGACGAGACTGATGCCACATATCCGGGTGTTTTTCATAGCACTGCTAAGCAGTAAACATGAACACCTAAAAACAAATTTCCTAACTACTGAGATGACTATCTAACATGACAGGGACTTAACACTCGATAGGAGTACGGAACCTGGGTATCTCAGTTATAAACCAGATGTGTGACTACTGGTTAAAAATCTCTGAATCTCATTTCCTGTGCTAAATGGCAAGTGAGTTTAAGATCGTTTCCTCTATGATTCGCTTCAGTATTTTTCTGTATATATACAATACATGTCAGAGTGGTAACTACCGTTTGCAACAGAAAAAATAATAAATTGATTGACTTGGATTCTATTTACAGATGTAGAAATCTATTGTTGCTTTTTCAATATGAGTTTGTTTGCAAAGTTTACAAAGTACAGGCAACACAAACAATAACAAATACTCATTTTGACCAGACAGAATCAGCTGTCATTATTTTGTCTAGTCCTTTCTCTTATGTATATACAGCTGACCCTTGATCAGCACAGGTTTGAACTACACAGGTCCACTTATATGTGGATATTTTTCAATAGTAAATAACATATACTACATACATGTGGTCATGTATGGATGTGAGAGTTGGACTGTGAAGAAGGCTGAGCGCCGAAGAATGATACTTTTTAACTGTGGTGTTGGAGAAGACTCTTGAGAGTCCCTTGGACTACAAGGAGATCCAACCAGTCCATTCTGAAGGAGATCAGCTCTGGGATTTCTTTGGAAGGAATGATGCTAAAGCTGAAACTCCAGTACTCTGGCCACCTCATGGGAAGAGGTGAATCATTGGAAAAGACCCTGATGCTGGGAGGGATTGGGGGCAGGAGGAGAAGGGGACGACCGAGGATGAGATGGCTGGAAGGCATCACGGACTCGATGGATGTGAGTCTGAGTGAACTCCAGGAGTTGGTGATGGACAGGGAGGCCCAGCGTGCTGCGATTCATGGGGTTGCAAACAGTCGGACACGACTGAGCGGCTGAACTGAACTGAACATAATCTACAGTTGTATGAAAACTTGGCTGTGGAATTATGGATGTGGAACTGCATATGTGGAGGGCCAATTATGTTACATATTATATTTTCGAGGGCTGGCACCCCTAACCCCTGCATTGTTCAAAGGTCAACTATAATTTGCAACATATATACTGCATATATGATCTTCCTTAAAAAAAATAGATAAAACTAAGCGCTCAAGAGGTTTGGTGAGGCATCCTTTATACTTTCACATATATATTTATCCACAAACAATACACTGTATTGTTTTAAAAAATTACTATAGTTATTACCCTACAACTTGTCTTTTCATTCAATATAATGCTTTTGAGATCTACCTTTTTAACTTTTCGACAGCATTTAGAATCACAATTAAACTGCTTCTAGTTTTCAATACAACAATGCTGCAACATCCTTATTCTTATGTCCCTGTCTAAGCATCTCTTGGGTAGCAGCTTTCAAATATTTTTAACTATGACTCACAGCAAGAAATGTCTTACATTTCTAAGAAAAGATCCTACAGAGGCAGCATATTTATATGTGTGTATATATGTAAAGTAAGAAATAGCAGTCACATAAAGTACCTTATCACTGTACTTCCTGTACACATGGTACTTTCTGTACAATTTAATTTTTAAGATTCTAGTTACAACCCTTTAAGTGATTTTACATCCTACTAAACTTACAGCTTGGAAAACAATGCTCTAGGTATAAAAATACTATTGCTGAAAAATAGGAAAGCTTATCTTCAACTGCTGTGTAATTGTTTGAATACCCTTTTAACCCCCCCCACCCCCCACCATATAACTGTCTGGCTTGTTACAGAATTCTAGTTTTATATTTATTTTCCTTCAGCATTTAAGTTAATATGCCTTTTTGTCTTCTATTACTTTTGATGAAAACTGCCATGTCAATATATTTTTTCTCTTTTCCATCTGCTAGCATATTTATTCTTTGCCCTAGATACTTGCCAAGTTGCATCATGACATATTTAGATGTACAGTTATCTTATTTTCCCTTCCTAGTACACAGTAGGCTTTTTCACTCTGAGGACTCCTGTCTTTCTTCAGTTTTGGAAAACTCTCAGCTATTATCTCTTTGAATGATGCTCTCTTCTCAGAGGTATGTTGAAATTTCTCACTGACCTTTCATATTTTTCAACCTGTAAATTTTTTTCCTCATATCTTTCTCTCTTTGCATTCTGGGAGAACCCTTTAGTTTTGTTTTGCTTTTCACTGATTGTTCCTCCAGCTGTACCAACGCTACCACTTAGTCCATCTACTTAGTTTTTTATTTCCATAACCATATGCTTTATTTCCCATATTTCTAAATGGCTCCTTTACTTATATAGTATAGTTAAAAGTAATCACCTCCTCGTTTCATGGATATTAATATTTTATCTCTTTGGACATTTTAAACATACCCATTTTAAAGTCTCTTTCAGTCATTTTCTACATTTATCTCTGATTCCTCAGGTGTGAACTCTGCTATTTGCTGGAACCTACGCTGCCTTCATGGTCCTAAATGCCTCTGTGTGCTCTGACTATGCAAGGTTATACTTCTGTACAGGTTACTCCCAGGTGCTCCTCTACACTGGCTGTCTGGCTCCGACCTACAGGTTTCACAGCTCTAAGCCTGGTTGTTATCAATACAATTATACAATTGCAGGCCCTCTGAGTTATTAGCCAACCTCCTAGTCTTGGGTAGGTCCCTGTTTCTGGCCCCTTTCCCTGAGAGCTTGGTGCCCACTCTCCACCATGCATGGGACACGTTTAATTCACCATTCCCGTCAGGATTAGAATCCCTGGCCACAGTGCTCGTGTCCAATTCCAGATTCCTGTGAGCCTCAGCTTTTGCTTATTTTGTGACTTCTCTTGTAATTTGTGACCAAAAAATGAACATATGTGTGCTGGTGGTACATGTTACATGGGGATTAGTTTCTATGGTCTAAGGCAAAAATCACACACCGTCAAAATTATTCTTAAAAAAAATCTTGTTAAACTAACCATAAAGTTCAGTAAACACTGTCCAACCCAACAGTTAGTTTTCTCCTTTAGCACTGAAGGACACTGGGCTTGGCCAGATGTAGACAGGTTAGAGGCAATGCTTAAAAACAACAATCTATATTTAAACAGAATAAAACTTGGCACAGTGAGAGGTTTCCTCTAGGACAAAACCTAAAGGAACTGGGCCAAACTATATTTATGTATCTCATCTCACACTCCTAACTGACAGAATGGTTAAAAACTACTATCTATACAATTTAAATTAATTCTCTTTATCTCTGTCATGCATTTTCTTTTTCCTAGTATAAGCAGCTAAATTTGCATTAAGTTAAATGTACATATAATGCAACTCTGCTCTACCGATGCAGACCTACAAATACCAGTAAATTATACACCTTTAAAATAAAATGGTTTTCAAAGTCTTAATATATTAGAATATGTTTTCATTTTTTTATGGAATGTCAATTTTAGGATCAGGACAGGCAGGCACCATTAACTGTCTAAAAAACGAGCAAGGAAAAGATATGTGAAAGTAAAACATGACATGTAACAGTTAAGAGCATAGGAGAAGGCAATGGCAACCCACTCAAGTACTCTTGCCTAGAGAATCTCGTCCTGGCCAGAGGAGGCTGGTGGGCTGCTGTCCACAGGGTCACATAGAGTCAGACACGGACTGAAGCAACTTAGTGTGCATTCGTGCACTGGAGAAGGCAATGGCAACCCACTCCAGTACTCTCGCCTGGAGAATCCCAGGGACGGAGGAGCCTGGTGGGCTTACGACTATGGGGTTGCACAGAGTCGGACACGACTGAAGCAACTTAGCAGCGGAGCAGCATAGGTTCAAATCCTGGTGCTTAAATTTGTTGACCTTACATTTAGTTTCTCAACTTCTTCATTTGCAACATGGAAATAATATTAACTACTCCATAAGACTTAGAACTAAACAAGAAAATAGACAGAAAGCACTTGTCACAATGCACAGTTACTTGGCATTAGCTCTAATTGTGCTATTAAGAGTTACAGTAACAGATTAATGGAAAAACTTATCTCTGTAAGAAATAATTCCCCAATAAATAAAATAATAGGTGAAGAGTTTCCTTCCTACTGCTAAAGGAGAGTGCATCTTTCTATTTTCAATTCTTGATGAACTGGTTTTAGATAAGACAGACAGACAAACTGATACACAGCAGGATTTCTTGACAAGTACCTCTACATTCAGAAGATTTTTTTAAAATGGCATGTTCTTCTACTCACATGTCTACGCAGCCCTCAGAACAGTCACATGAATCAGTAAACATGTTGGAAAAGCTGTTTAGATAATATGCTCGTGGCCACATAGTCTTTCTGTACTTAAACTGTGGAAGTTTTTTATTGTCAATTTCATTACAGAAAGAAATGGGCACCGATTCCACTCCATTGCTAATATCCACATCACAAACAATTTCTTCTTCCTTTGGGTAATTCCGAATCAACTGAACATAGGTATTGAAAGAAAAGTTATCTGGAAATAGAAAGTTACACTCTGTCTCAAGCAGGTAACGAAAAACTTCCTCCATGTTCCGTAGACTCCTTCCACAAGGGGTTTTATAACTCACGTGGAGTGCTGAAGAATGAGAGTTTGTCTTTGCGTGTCGTCTTGGAAATGGCATTTGATTGGTAGCTGCAGAGGGTTTTCCCCCTTGAAGGTAAATGGCATTTTCATCAGACAGGTGCCAGAGCACTCATGCTTTTGGTAAGATAAATTTAAAGAAGATTCTTTTTCTCTAAAGTCTGCATCTTTATTTTCCATAAAGGGAATTTCCTGGTTTTCTGTAGATCTGTTTAAAATTAATTATTTATTAGAACCTCAAATTTATAGCACAATTCCCCATATTTAAAAAAAAAATCCACTAAGATGGTATTTAATTCCTATATTAGTTTCTTCTCAGACAACATGAAAATAAGCCAGACCCTGAAATAAAACATCTATGTTTTGCAGTTATATAAAGTTATCTAAGTGTTTTCTTTAATCTTCTTCTGAGCACCAAATACATGGTGTTTTTTTTCTAGCACCACTTCTTCAATGAGTGTCCAATAATTCAGTTCAATTCTGGCATTATCTACTTGAAGTCAATATCAGATTCCACAAATTATACGGTTCAGTCCCATAAAACTGCCCCCAATCCAGATGTGAAATGCAATTTCCAGGTCACCACACTTCTGACCAATCCATGAGTTCCCACAACCTCCTCCTCTTTGTTAATGGGCTGGAAAGACTCACAGACTTCAGGACAGCATTTTAACTACTATTACCAGTTTATAATAAAGATGCACTCAGGAACAGCCAAATGGGAGAGAGGCATAGGGCAATGTAGGTAAGAAGGGATATGGAATTCCCATATGCCCTCTCCAAATGCACCCCGCTCCCAGCACCTCAAAGTGTCTGCCAACCAGGAAGCTCCAAGAGCCCTGTTGTTTTTTATAGTGGTTTAACTGCTTAAGCATGAAAGATTAAATCACTTGCGACTGGTGATTATCTCCACCTGCAGCCTTTCTCCCCTCCCTGGAGGCTGGGAGGTAGGGCTGCAAGGGCATCAAAGATTTCTTGAATGCCTGCTACGTGCCAGGTGCTATGGAGACAAAGATGAGAGTTCTGTAATCAAGGAACTTACATTCGAGGCGAGAATTAAGTATTTATAATAAAGTATAAACGATATTATGAATAATGCTATGTTAGATAATGTTATGGAAAGATATCTTTTATTGTTCTGATTTTAAGGGTTCTAATTTTATAATTAATTTTTTAGGTTTGAGAGTTCAATTTCATCTGGAGTTTATATTGATGTAACATGAATATCTAACTTAAATTCTCCAAATGATATCCAATTGTTCTAGAGTCTTTTACTGAATACTGTAAAGAGTCCTTTCACCTAACTTTGACTTACTAGCTTAATATCTCAAGTTTTTATAAATACACAAAAATGTTCTCTTATTTTCTAGACTCATTCTGCCTTTCGATTGAATTCTTTTTTTTCTTTTGGCCATGCTTGTATGGCATGTAGATCTCAGTTCCCCAATCAGGGAAAGAACTCATATCCCCTGCACTGGGAACATGCGTCTTAATCACTGGATGATCAGGGCATTCCCTAAAGAACAAATTTTTAAATGAAAAACATGTATTTTCATTTTCTAGTTGCTAGAACCATCTTGAAGCCTAGTTTAGATACTGTGATTTCCTTCACTGGAGCTATGAGCAGCAGCACAGTGGCCCTAACTCTTATCATCTTAGCTTGAAGCTCTTAACATTTCCTAAAAAAACATTATAACATGGATAATCCAGAAAATATTTCTATAGTGTTCATTAAAATCATTGGTTTTCTGGTAATGGTTTCTTTTTTAAGAACACTATTCATCATTCTCTTCTTTTTCTCATCCATTTGCCCTTTTCGTCTACATTTTGGGTAATCTAATAGATTCCAAACTATACCTTTGAGTTCCTTAATAACAACTTTCACAATGAATACTTCCTTAAAAGAAAGTTTGGGGTAAAACTGATCACTGTACTACTATTTACTACTAGGTAATATTTGGAATGATCCATCCATCCTTAAAGGGATGAATAAATAAAATGTATTTTCACATTATAGAAATCCAAACAACAGTTAAAGGGAATGAAACAGATCTATAACACAGCAAGCAACATATTAGATCTCAAAACTAATGCTGAGTAAAGTAAGAAGATACATATATGAATATTTATGTAAAATTTAAGAACTATAAGTAATAGCACTAAATATTACTTATGGCTATGTAAATATTTATAAAATGAACTAGAGAAATAACTGATGACAGCGACTGCTCTTAGAAAGGCAGAGAGGAGAACAGAACTTCTCAGGGTGAGAAGTTAGATATGGCTCAGAGAGACTAAAGTGTTTTGTTTTCTTTTAAAAAAAGACACTGGAAGCAAATACAATGAAATGTTAATAGCTGTTAGTTCTGGCTGGTGTTAGTATAGTTTTTGCTATATTCTTTTATATGTTTCAATCTTAAAAATTCTCAAAAAGATAGTAAAAAATATTGAATGAGAATGCAGCTAAAAGATCAATGCAAATCTATCATATCCATGGATTACAATGCAATAGCACCTAACACATTAAAAATGAGGGAAGAAACAAAAAAAAAGAAGGTTATGTTTTCCCTTAAATAATTTCAATATATTTTAGTAGTTTTTGAATAATACTGGGGGTACATTCCATAGTAAAAATATAGTCTATAATGCATTTTTTGCTTTGTTCTTCCATTTTGCTTTGTTTTTCCATTTAACTTCTATCTTCTTAGCCTAGTCCACTTTAATAAGTTTTTTATTTGTTTACTTTGGTATTCAGTATTTCCTTCTTTTTTTAAAGACTGTGCCTGGAATTACTCTTTCCTTATTATTAAATGCCAAGTTCCTTTCTACCACTTTTTCTTATAAAGTATTATAGTATATTCTGAGCTATGAACACCACTATTTGTCTACCTGGGATATATATACCTTTGGTTTCATTCATTACTTACTGAAATAAATTCTCTTGAGCTCTCATAGCTTGTTCTTTGTTTTGTTCTAGACTAATTTACTCTTGAGTGATTTACATAGCTACAGTGTGGCTGAGAAGGTAAAGTGTCTGTCTGCAACGCAGGAGACCTGGGTTTTATTCCTGGGGTGGGAAGATCCCCTAGAGAAGGAATGGTAACCCACTCCAGTATTCTTGCCTGGAAAATTCCATGGATGGAGGACCGTGGTAGGCTACAGTCCATGGGGTCGCAGAGTCAGACACAACTAAGTGATTCCACTAGTGTTGTATAACCAGTAAACTGAGTGCTTCATTTCCCTTTTCAACTTGATTTTGAACTTTAAAACAAATAAATTACGTTTCAAGCTGGGTTCTGTGGCATTCTTTTCTACAAAATGTCATCAATTTATTTCCCCTGTTTTTGGGGAAAGGGAATATGAAATACTGATGATTCAAGAAGTTCTTTGTTATGAAGGGATTAACTCTGCATATATTCAAGAGAAAAAATTTTATCTGGGCTATCTTTAGTTCTAAAGTTTATTAAAAGATTTTATTACTTACAGATTTAACAAATAACCTATGTAGAGAATTATGAAGCTACATAAAATACACAACTTTTAAAACTTTTCAGAAAGGGTAGGGGAAATGGATAGTTAGTTTGGGATGGACAGGTATACACTGCTATATTTAAAATGGATAACCAACAAGGACCTATTGTAAAGCACAGGCTCAATGTTATATGGAAGCCTGGATGGGAGGGAGTTTGGGGGAGAATGGATACATGTATATGTATGGCTGAGTACCTTTGCCATCCACCTGAAACTATCTCAGCATTGTTAATCAGCTATACTCCAATACAAAATAAAGAAGATTAAAAAAAAAAAAAATTTCATGGGAAAGAATCCTTTTTAAATATATTTTATCTACTCTTACATCAAATGATTAGCAATAATAAATCATTTTCTGGGAGCAAAAGCACTAACAACATAAATAAATTTAACTTCTATACATACAGATAGGTGCAGTCTTTTGGAAAGAAGTCTTCATATGATGTCGAGGGCAATGAACGTAATTTGTTTTCTTCTGCGTTCTGGGTCACAGATGTATGATCTACATGAAAAATTACAAACAAGTTAAAAATGAGTCACTGTAATATCTAAATAATAACTTTATTGACTAGAGCTATAAGGATCCTTAAATCTGAAACCATTAAGGTTTCAAAACTGAGGCAAAAATTAGGTATCAACATTTTCAAAAATATTAAGAAAATAAGATAGGATAAAATAAGATGCAGAAGAAATTTCTACTGCAGGAATTCTAATTTGGCCCAAACTTTATCTGAATTTTAATCATCCTTTGAAGCAAACATCAAGTATCCCTATTTCTGCTTGTATTTTACAGAAAAAATAGTGTAACTCTCAGAGACTCTATTAAGGTCGCAAAACGGGAAGCCTTTACGTTTCTCTTGCTTTCTCATTATTCTATTACTTTCTATTTTTGTAGAGGATGGAAAAGTATTTGGGTTGCTCTTTTTGTCTTTTCATTTGTTAATTCATAGTTCTCTTAGTTTCCCCTATATCTTTCTGCACTTAATTTCATCTGGAGCTAGGATGTCCCTGGTTCATTCTTGTCTCTGTGTTTTCCAACTTCACCTATTCTTACTCTCTAACATAACTTCACTATACAAATAAGCTATGCTGTTCATGAAAAAAAGTTATAGATTTCCTGCTCTTATTTTGGAAAAAAAATAAGTGAATATGCAGAATAGTCTGTTTTTAAAAAAATTGTTTTTAATCATGCTTTTTCCTATGCAGTGGTGGACCTTAATAAAAAAGTGATTCTCTTCTTGCCTTATTATTAACTTGCATTGGTCCTTTAGTGTAGACCAGTCTTATTAAACAGAAAAAAAAAAAAGTTTAAGAAAATAAAGAAATAGTTTAAGTTATAATCCAGGGTCATGTGTGTAGATAAACGTGTCACTTCAGTCATGTCCAACTTTTTGTGTCCTTAGGCCACCAGGCTCCTCTGTCCAGGGGATTCTCCAGGCAAGAATATTGGAGATGAACACAAGAATATTTGCCATGCTCTACTCCAGGGGATATTCCTGACCTAGGGATCAAATCTGCGTCTCATGTTTCCTGCGTTGGGAAGCAGGTTCTTTACCACTAGTGCCACATGGGAAGCCCTAATCCAAGGTCATCCTTGGCTAACTGGAAGCAAATATCCCTCTTTAGTTATTGAAGTAAAGAAAGAAGATTTAAAATCTGATAGATGAGAGCTACAATAACTGATTAATAAATAAGTTTCGGCCAGTGGTTAAGACTCTGTGTCTTTGTCAATGTAGTAGGGGGCAAAAGTTCAATCCCTGGTTGGGGAAGTAACAACCCAATGCCACATGGCATAGCCTTTAAAAAAAAAGTAAGTTTTCAAATTAACAATTTCTGATTTTTCCCAGCAAATTTCTTTGAATGAGCCATATAAAGCCATACTAACAGATACAAATATAACAAAGGTATATAAGCATAGTCAGAAACAAGATTTACTAAAAAACATGGAGATTTTATATTAACCATTAGATAAGAGAAGAAAGGAGTAATAATTTCTTTCAAGAAAACAGTATCCAGTTTTTTTGTATAGGGATACAGCAAATATTTCTAGAATTATACACAAGCAAAGAAAAATCAAATGTAAATTAGTGGTTTGGGGAATTCAGGCTGGATCTGGGATGGCTTGTTTGACCTGAACACCAAGTCCTTTTGTTTCTCCCAGTCTTAGTATTCCTTTTAAAATAAATACTAATATGAAGCCTAAAGTTTAATAAAATTACTATGAAGTGTTTAATCCCTACATTTGCTAGCAATGTCACTACATAATCTCCTGATTACTTTAAAAATATTTGCTAGCTCTACCACTAGCAAACATATACTTCTATTTTGATAAATTCATTACACTTCAGATAAACATATAAAAATATGAAACTAGAATACTCTGCATTTCTACTAATGAAATCATTACTTTAAAAGAACCAAGATAAAAACCCAACTTACTTTCTTTTACTGGGAAAGATTATTTAGCAAGAAAAAAGCTGTTTAGAATTATTTCTTCTTACCACCTCTTGCACTTATAGGCTTCTCTCTTAGAAAACTAATCTAACCCCTTAAGGGTATGTTGATTCTAAGTGCTACTGTAGGCTACTAGGAGAAAGACCGTTTTCTTGAAAGAATGTACTCTCTTCTAAACTTTACGTTAGTTACTGAAACTAAAAACATTTCTGAATAACAAAACCTTGCTTTAAAATAAACTGATGCATACACACAATGGAGTATTACTCAGCTATTAAAAAGAATACATTTGAATCAGTTCTAATGAGGTGGATGAAACTGGAGCCTATTATACAGAGTGAAGTAAGCCAGAAAGAGAAACACCAATACAGTACCGCATATATATGCAATTAAGAAAGATTGTAACGATAACCCTGTATGAGAGACAGCAAAAGAGACCAGTCTTTTGGACTCTGTGGGAGAGGACGAGGGTGGGCTGATTTGGGAGAATGGCATTGAAACATGTATAATATCATATGTGAAAAGAATCGCCAGTCCAGGCTCGATGCATGATACAGGATGCTCGGGGCTGGTGCACTGGGATGACCAAGAGGGATGGGATGGGGAAGGAGGTGGGAGGGGGGTTCAGGATGGGGAACACGTGTACACCTGTGGCGGATTCATGCTGATGTATGGCAAAACCAATACAATACTGTAAAGTAATTAGCCTCCAATTAAAATAAATAAATGTATATTAAAAAAATAAAATAAACTGATGATGTTAAACCATGTTTTCAGAGATTTAAAACTCTAAGGCTCCAAATCATGACAGTTAAAATGATTACAATCTGTTGAAAATATTTAGCAGTATTAATTAAAATTTAGAAAATGTACTTCCTTAACACTTTAGCAAATTGGTGACAGTCTAAGATTTATAGGCTAGTGATTCTGATAACTTTTTAATTAAAAAAAGTTTTTAAATTGAAGGATAATTGATCGACAGTGTTGTGTTTGTTATATAGCAATGTGATTCAGTTATATATACACACACACACGTATGTTCTTCTTCATATTCTTCTCCATTATGGACTATTATAGCATATTGAACATAGTTCCCTGTACTATACAGTACGACCTTGTTGTTTACCTAAAATAACTTCTCAATTTTTCTTTTTCTAATCCTAGTACGTTATCTTTGTTCAATTCCTTTAAAGTTGATCACTGATGTTCTAATAATAATCTATAAATGAAAAAAGTTTCCCTCAATTTATCTATACCAAAATATATCTTTCTAGCATTGTTCTTTACACAAAGCATTTACAGTGGTTTGGAGTCTTGGAATTCTGTTTGTGCTTCTTATAGGAGAACATTTTTTGAAGAAGAGATACATTTGTTCTTCCTGAGAAGTTTAATAGGGTGTGTATTTCCTATCTCTGGATTGGGCAGGACTTTTCATTGACTAGGAACACTGATTTCCATAACTTACCTATATGGATCTTGCAGTTTTATTTTAAACTGTCTTTGCTTAACACAACATAATTAAGGCTGGCTTCCTTCAAAGCAAGAAAACAGCAGAGAATATTCTGGGTTAGGATTAGAAATGTACATACCCTTTATCAATGCTGAATTGTGGTTTATAGTTGCATCTTTTACTAGAATCATTGCTTGGATGTATTCTGTTAAGGAAGGGAAAAAATGATGAAAACCATCAGCAGCAGCATCACCTTTATTCAAGATGTCAGCTACTGTGCTATGCAATTCACTGATACATACTTTATCTCATTCAATCTTTGTAACTCCTCTGAGAGGTTTTTATGAGTATCTACTTTAAAGACAAAGAAATTGAAGCTTATAGGTTAAGCTGTTTACTTCAGGTCAATCAGATAGGAACAGGTAGAAGTGAATTCAAAACTACATATATCAGATTCATGAAGGAATGAGAATATTAAAATTAAAGACAGTATTAATTTTGTAGACAAACACACAACAGATTAATGTCATAAAATATCCAAAAAGAATTAAGAATATCCTGGGGAAAACAAAGAATAGGAGGGGGGAAATTTTGCTTGAAAATCATATATTCTGATGGAATGAAGTTTCTATATAAAAGTCTATTTTCTACAACTACCTGGGCTGAAGACAAAGAAATAGAAAAAATAAAAACGTGGATGACTGAACTGCCTGCCCGTGTAAAACACAAAATTTGTTTTCTGAAGACTACTAAGACAAATTCTGTTTAAACAGGCAAAACATATCCATATATGTCTAAGCTGTCTCTGAAAGACTGGGTGATGGATAATCTGTTATATTTTACTGTATGTACCAAATGTTCTACAAGGAGCACATACTAGTTTTGTAATACGCCCCCTCTACCCCCGCATAAAGATACAATGAGGGAGAGAAAAGTAGCCTGAGACAAAGAGAGATTTATTTATTTATAATTTATTTACTATTCAAAATCATCATCTCCATCCACTTTTACAAATGTTCATAGTATGATAAAAATGAGTTTTTATAGAAACAGAGCATATACACAAAAAAAGCAAACAGGACTGATGTCAGGTTCTTAGAAAACAAAAGAAAATATTTTGACTTTTAAAACAAACAGCAATACTGGAATTAGAACTAAACTGTATTGCCAGTGGGCAATATTTAGCATTAAATGTGTTGAAAGTTTTTATTGCTTCATACCTTTATTTGTGGCAGACCCGTCTTTGATCTTTTGTTTCAGTGACTGTAGCACATCTTGCACTTGTTCAAATATGAAATCCACTTTCCCATCATCTTCCAGCTCCATCCAGAAGGTTTTTGCATCACCTAAAGAAAAAATAAGTGAATAGCTTAAGAGCTCAACAGACATAGACTGTAACTTTCCTAAGGCACATGCTATTAAAAATCCACTTGGTTTCTAAATAAAATCACGATTTAATTGGGCTATTACTTTCCTTCAGGAAAAAAGATTTTTGTCCCTGTTTCTTTTCTCTTTTGGCCACATGATCTTAGTTACCTGACCAGGGACTGAACCCGGGTCCTTGGCAGTGGAAGTATGGAGGCCTAACCACTGGAGTCCTTGGTCACTACCTCTTTAGAAAGAATGTAAAACAAAGAAGATGACCTAGACATCTCCCTTATATCTGCTAACTGAAAAAAACAGTGTTGAAAACTTTAGTGAAAACTATTTCTTGACTGGAAAACAGAAGGAATGACTTCATTCTGCGGTGGAAGTGGGCCTACTTATGGACAACTATACATTTAAAATTTTTAAGGACATAACCTCCAATGAGTATGCAAGTGGATGGTTTCAGAATGAAACATCTCAACAACTGCTGAAATATCTAACACTAATGCTTTTAAAAATATCTTTGCTACCAACTTTTTAATAGTTATGTTGACTGAAGAAAAACAATCTAAAAGCTGCAAATTATGTTTTATTTGGGGACCTACTTTGGACTACAGTCTGGCAGAGAGCCTCTGAGATAGCTCTGAGAAACGGCTCCCAAGAGGTAAGGGAGGAGTCAGGATAAACAGTTTTTGCTAAGAGGAAAAAAATAAAACATGTAATTAAAGACTGAATGATTACTGCCAATCACAAAGAACAGATGTCTCAATTTAACAATGTTAGTGCTTTTTTATGTCTAGGGAGATACAAGAGTCTGGGCTCACTGAAATTATTCTTCAGATATGCATCTTAACTATCTACGGTCAGTATCTAGTTTTTCTACCTTCTCAATTCTCCTCAGGGAGTGCCACTGGGGGTGGATGTAGATGTTGGCTTGATGGCAGGCAGCACTATTTTCTGAAGTGGCAGGCAATATTTTTTGTTCACAGTGACATGAGGCAAAATGATGTTTAAAGCTTTTATAAAGTTATATAGATAAACTAACATTTCAGATGCTCAGCAAACAAACACTGTAATCAAAAATTTCCATCCTTTCACAGTTGAAAACAGAAATATGAGAAATGCAATGAAAATAAACTGACAAAAGTCAAATCTCACACCATGTTTCAAAGTAACAAAAATACCCAAAATGTTAAACATAAACTATTTCTAAAATAGATAACATTAATGTATAAAATGCTTAAAGTGAATAGGGACTTAAGCAAAGGAGGAAGTGCACTGTAGACAGGTCACTTGAGAAGCCACTGGGAGGATTAATGAGCAGACAGCACAGTAAGTTCACCAAAAAATACATTTTCCTTCATAAAAATTAAACCTAGAACCTCCCAGTTATAACGGTGGGGAATTCTTCAAAAGAGGCTTAGACTTAAAAGTCCCAACTCTCCTGGCAGTCATCTTACCCCAAGGGGACCTCTGGCTAATGAAGCCGCTGCTCTCCAGCAGCCTCAGGAGGAGCACTGCTTCCCTGCTAACTCTCTGGCCCATTGTGTACTACACAAGACTAAGCCTACTTTTAATTCCCCAAAGTGCAGTTCAGACAAAGGTTTCAACAACTGAAAAAAAAACATAATGTGAAAAGGCAAAAGGGATGAGAAATTATGTTTCAGAGAAAGGTAGGGACTGTGACATGGAGGGCCTTGTGTGCCATATTAAGCAATCTTATTTTTATATGGAAGGCAATGGGGAGCCACTTAAGAGGCTTAAGCATCTTATCATTATGTCATTAATTTGTTTTTAAAAATATCACTCATAGGGCAGTGGGAAAAGGGAGTCAAGACTGATTTCTCTTTGTTTCTGATTTGTCAACCATATGTGATTTCCCTGGTGGCTCAGAGGTTAAAGCGTCTGCCTGCAATGCGGGAGACCTGGGTTCGATCCCTGAGTCGGGAGGATTCCCTGGAGAAGGAAATGGCAACCCACTCCAGTATTCATGCCTGGGAAATCCCATGGACAGAGGAGCCTGGTGGGCTACAGTCCATGGGGTCGCAAAGAGTGGGACACAACTGAGCGACTTCACTTTCGCTTTCATGTATAATACTGGTATTATTTGCAATAGTGAATAAAGGTAGAGCAACAAGTGAGAAATTCCAGCAGCATAGGTAAAGTGGATACATAGGTCTCCCTGTCCATCAACAACTCCTGAAGTTCACCCAAACTCATGTCCATTGAGTCGATGATGCCATCTAATCATCTCTGTCGTGCCCTTCTCCTCCTGCCCTCAATCTTTCCCAGCATCAGGGTCTTTTCCAATGAGTCAGCTCTTTACATCAGGTGGCCAAAGTACTGGAATTTCAGCTTCAACATCAGTTCTTCCAATGAACACCCAGGACTGATGTCCTTTAGGATGGACTGGTTGGATCTCCCTGCAGTCCAAGGGACTCTCAAGAGTCTTCTCCAACACCACAGTTAAAAGCATCAATTCTTTGGCACTCAGCTTTCTTCACAGTCCAATTCTCACATCCATACATGACCACTGGAAAAACCATAGCCTTGACTAGATGGACCTTGGTTGGCAAAGTAATGTCCCTGCTTTTTAGTATGCTGTCTACGTTGGTCATAACTTTCCTTCCAAGGAGAGTAAGCGTCTTTTAATTTCATGGCTGCAATCACCATCTGCAGTGATTTTGGAGCCTAAAAAAATAAAGTCAGCCACTGTTTCCCCATCTATTCACCAGGAAGTGATGGGACCAGATGCCATGATCTTAGTTTTCTGAATGTTGAGCTTTAAGCCAACTTTTTCACTGTCCTTTCACTTTCATCAATAGGCTCTTTAGTTCTTCACTTTCTGCCATAAGGGTGGTGTCATCTGCATATCTGAGGTTATTGATATTTCTCCTGGCAATCTTGATTCTAGCTTGTGCTTCCTCCAGCCCAGCATTTCTTATGACCATGGAAAACCATTTTTACTTAAAAGAAACACTAATAAAAATTATGGTTTTCTGACTGGGTGTTTGGTACACATTTTCTCAAACTTGAAGGACAAAACTAACTGTAGTCATTGCTAATGATAAAATTCAAGCTTCCAAATTACAATTGAAAATGTAGAAAACTTGTATCTGCCATGATAAGTTTGAAAGGTTCTCACTAATTCATCAATTTTACATGACTGTTGGCGATATTAACAAATGTAATTTTAAAATATTGTGATTAAATGTCAACATTTAGAAAAATCTGCATAATTCATTGCACCAATGTTTTCCAAGTGGCCAATGTATGATGTTATAAAATCATACGTGTGTAAGAGACCCATTCAAAGTACAAGACAAATCTATGGATTTTAACATAACAGTGTAAAGAAAACTCACTGATATGAATTCAGATTCCACACTATAACTAACCCTGAAGGAATGACTACTTGTTGAGTTTTGTAGTTGTATCAAATAAAAATTTCCACGATTATCTGAGAGACTATTAAAATATTCTTCCTTTTCCAACTTCTTGTCTGTGTGAAGCTTCATTTTCTTTATACATTTACACCAAAGCCTCATTTCACAACAGACTGAAGGCAGAAGCAGATATGAGAATCTCTCTTCTATTAAGCCAACTATCAAAGAGATTTGTAAAAATAAAAAAGTGATTTTCTAATTTTTTTGTTTCAAATAGTTCTCAGAAAATAGTTCTCTCTCACGTAATTTATATTATTATGTTGGGTTTATTTTAAAAATATAGGTCAACTACCATTTTTGAAGCTTCTCAATTTTCTTAATATAAGTAAGTAAAGTCAGTCAGTCGTGTCCAACTCTTTGTGACCCCATGGACTGCAGCCCACCAGGCTCCTCAGTCCATGAGATTCTCCAAGCAAGAATACTGGAGTGGGTTGCCATTTCCTTCTCCAGGGGATCTTCCCGACCCAGGGATCAAACCCAGATCTCCGGCATTGGAGGCAGATGCTTTAACCTCTGAGCCACCAGGGAAGTAAATACGAAAAGATATGAACTGCCGGGAGCCACCACAGGAGATCCCAACCATGACAAGGTCATGTGGAAGAGAACTGTTAAGCAGGGCTTCAGAACTCAATGGGCTCACTAGGCTTTCCCGAGCATCTACCCCAAAATTAGAATCTGTCTGTTTTACTATTTCATGACTTTCACCAACTCCTCTGACATTAACAGGGGGCTAACCCTGACCACCTTTCTCTAGAGAAAATCAACTTAGGGCTATAGCTAGTAAGTCTCTTGGACTTGAGAGGAATACTTCAAATCAAACCCCCTCTGTTAACATTCTATCTTGTTTGACAGGTATATCCAGACTCTTGCAGCTATGCATATGATTATTTACAGCCTCCCAACTGTGAGAGGGATGGAAAGCCTAAAACATAGAGCCTTTCAAAGAGTTAAAAGTTATTAGAGTAGTGCTGGTGTAAGACTTCATTATTGGGCCAATGCTTGTTGCTAAGTTCCCATATCTCTTATCCACTGTGCACCTGGGAGTGCATTAGTTAACATAGTTGGAAGTAAGAAAAACAAAATAGTAGCCTTGAAATTAACCACATCCGACTTTTGAGCTAATTGGTTCTTTCTTGTAACTCACTACACTTTTGCTCTGTGAGAAATGTAACTTGTTTAATACTTTCTGAGGCTGACATAGATTAGAAATACAGAGAAAAAACATTTCAAGAGAAAATAAGTTTTTTGGTTGAGCAGTCTTTATCAAAAGAAGGTCATAAAATGTTCACAGGCCTCCAAGGCCAGAAGATAACATACACAACATTGTCTATGGGAAAGGTTTGCAGAAAAAATCCTGGTTTTGATAAAGACAAAACAGATGTAATGTTTGGGCTGACTCTGTATGACTTTGCATCTTTCATTTCCCTCTGTGTACAAGTAAAGGTATAAAAGACCCTTTTGAAAATAAAAACAATGGGCCTTGCTTGAAGAAGCTTGGTCACCCTGTGTTTTTCTCTTTTTCAGGCTGATCCCTTGGAGCATAGAGGCTCCCTGCGTTCACTTTCCTGCCTGAGCTTCTAAGACTTTATTAGCTTTCTATGTAAACCAAAGAATATCAGCCTCTTTCTCTCCTCTATTTTCTTATCTACAATATTCTTTCCTTATCTCCCTCTAAATCAATCGCCGAGGCCATTTTTCCTTCAGGTTCCCCTGGATGGGGCTGGACCCCAGCAATGAACCACATAAACAAAAGCTATTGAGGGTTTTAAATACTTTTAAGAGTATAAAGTAGGCTTTATACTCTTTATACTCTGAAACCAAAAGAAGGCTTAAAGCCACTGGCCTAGATAACTGTCCAGTGAAATAGGTACTACAATCTGTATACCAATTCACCTATTACACACATGTTAAAGGGTGGTGAAACTATTCTGTATAATACTGTAATGGTGTATACATAACATTATGCATTCATCAAAACCCATAGTACTTGAAAGCACAAAGAGGGAAGCTTAATGTACGCAATATCATTTAAGAGATCAGGGATCCCAGGAAGGCATGTATACACAACTTTGCTGAAGGGCTCAGTGGAAAGATGGTGATTGAAACAACTTTGGAAATAAGTGGACTCTGTAAAACTACAGGCAAAAGGATGCACAAGCACTGAGGTTTCCCACCTCAGAATGAGTTTATACTTCTGATACTGCTATACATATATATTGGAATTAAGCAAATAAATAAGTGGATAACAGATAATGGGAATTTACAGATAAGCAAGGAGACTAGGTGAGCATACCCATGTGGTAATAGATCAGAGCCAGAAACATCAGTATAGACTCCTGTTCAACTTAATATAGTTAGAGACAGTTACATACAGGAATATTTATAGATACGTGTAAATACAATTTATATACATCTTGCTCTATCAGTGGAGAGGGCCTATAATCAAGACACCCCAAGAGCAACAAACACACATACTGCCCAGATCTTGGTTGGTAATACCATTCTCCAATAAAAGGAACTAGGTAGGCTCACTCAAGAAATGGCTCATTCTAGGAGGATGGCAGGAAATACATGAGATTAACTTGGAGCATCTTTTAGTACCAGAAAATAAGAAAGTGCTAAAAACCAAAAACAAACTACAAAACAAAAACCACCTGCACTGATGGAGTATGTCAAAGGGGGAGGAGACTGACTGAAAGAGCTCCAAATGCCCAATCCTAGGATAATTTGAATAACAAAATAAAAAAGTACTGGATTATAACCCAAAATATAAAATATATATCCATGAATCTATACTGATATAAATACATGACTGAATAAATACATATATCAGGGAGAGGAGACCAATCTCCCTTCCAGAAGAATTTTGAATAGTAGTGTGAGTATCCTGCTCTCACCAGAGGACTTTCTGCTCCTTAAGTATGGGCTGCACATAGTGATTTCCTGTCAAAGAGTAAGTAGGGAAATGGAGGGAAAAGAGAGCAATAATTTACACTGGAGAAATCACTGAACATGATTCAGCCAGGATCAACATCAATAGACGAGAAATCATGTTAATAACATGTACCCTTGACACCATTTGGTAAAAAATGACACTTTACCTCTATGGTTTCCTCCCCCAGATAAACAACCCCAGGTCTAACCATGAGAAGAAAAAAATCACTCAATAATTCCGATAGAGGGGCATCTTATAAGACACTTGGATACAAAATCTTACAAAAACAAGAAATGTCTGAGAAACTGTTATATCCAAGAGGACTCTAAGGAGACATAAGTAAATGTAATGTGGTATCCTGAATGGGACCCTGGAATAGAAAAAGACATCATGTAAGGAAATAAGAATAAACTATGAACTTTAGTTAACAATAATGTGTCAGTAACAATAACTGTAACAAATGTATCAGTCAAATGTTAGATTTTAATCACAGGCAGTACTGGGTGCAGGGAACTCTACAATTTTCAATTTTTCTGTAAAGTTGAAAGTTTTCTAAAAAAATAAAGAAAAAATTTAAAATATATATATTTTAAAATATATACTTTAAAAAATATATTTTTTAAAAGTACATTTAAGTACTCACTAAGCATTACAGATACACAATTAATTATAAAGAGTCAAAACTGTTGTTCCATGAGAATAAATCCTTAACTGTAATTCAGGAAAGTCACGTGCAATGAAAAAACTTGAAAATTCGACAATTCAACTTCATTAAGAAGTCTATATACTTTTAAACATAAAGTTTAACAATGGTTTTTCAACCTACCATTTTTTTCTCCCATCTTTTGGCGCTGTTTACAAACATCAAATTCTTCGAAATTAACTGTATCAAAGAACTGAATCACTTTGATTGTAGACTATAACTGGAATCCAACTGTGGTCTCTGAAACTTGCAGTACTCAGAGAAAATATATGATTATACTGTTTTAAGCCAAATATTCTTTGACACCTGAATTTTAAACTGTGCTTGAAGAAACTTTCAGAAATGATTACTAGTCCAACTTAATGATCACTCCATGAATCTTTATCAAGTGAATACGTACAGTTGTAACAAATCATCAACAGTATCTTTTTAAAAACAAAAATCAACTCCATCTTTTGGTCCATGAATACATGAAACATTCTGTAAGGAAAACATAAGGAATGGTAAATGGCATATTTGAAAATAATAAAATATATCAGAAAAAGAGGGTTGTTGTAACAATAGCACTATCTTTTAAAATAGCATGAACTATCATGAAAAAAGAATACATATTAACTGGAAAAACATGTAAAATATCAATATTAGGAATATCATAGAAAAATTCAAAATTACCTATTTAAAATATATGTTAGTATAAAATATCTCCATTTCATAAACCTTTAAAAACTTTTAAATGGGGCTAATAATGTTAACTACTTTAAAAGACTGTTGTGAGGCTGACTTAATCCCTTAGAATAATACCTGGCACATTACAAAGGACTCAATAAATGCTAAGTTATTATTTTTCTTTCTGTATATATACTTTAAAAACAAAATTTGAATTTTAGTATATATATAAATTTTTATAATCTTTCATTGATAATATATCTTGCACTTTCTTTCATCATTAATGTTTTTCTATAATACGACCTTTTAAGTGATTGTACAATATACTTTGGTCAATAATCCATTAAATTATACTAAAGAATTTTAATAATTAAAATGTAGTAAGTTATTAAGTCAACCTCCATATCAGACATTTAGATTATTTCTATTTTTCCAATACAATAAATAATGATGGAATATACTTTATGCTTATCTCTGATTACTTCCTTAAGATACACACCTAGAGGCCGAACTAAAGGTCACAAAGAGGTCAGCACATATAAGTCTCAGGATGTTAGTCAACACATGATAAATTCTCCTACTCCCACACCAAATTCACAGAAACCTTAATTTTTTTAATTAAAAATATAGAATCATGCTGAAAATAAAAGGAAATTATCTATAGACTGAGTCTGTGGGAACTCTCTGTGGAAAGGAAACAGATGGGAAGTTGCAAAGATAATGCCAACCACAAACGTATCATGGCAAAATAAAGAGCAGATCCTCTCAGAGGAGATGAGTACGTACAACCAAAAGTCATCAAACATCTGAAAAAAGTTACACCATGCAAGAGACTTAACAAGCCCACCAACTGATGAATTGAATTAAAGAGAACTGAGCATCCTAAAAATAATTTTAAAACAAATATTATTGCATTTAATATCAAAGAGCTAAAGAAATAACATACAACTCTGAAAAATAATTAACTGGATATCTTGGATATAAAAGTAGTTGTTAAATAAACTCAATAATTAACATTCATAGTAACAGATTCAGATAAAGAGCCAGGAGACACAGATGAGTAACTCACTCAGAATACAGAGCAAAGAACTGGCAAAAAGAGGGGTAAGTAGAAAGAAGACAAGGCAATAATGATCAAAAAATTCTTGTAACTGGAAAACACATAGGCCACTAAGGGTCCATTGAATAACAAAATAAACTTATTAATACAAACCACTAGACAAACCATGGGTAAACTTCAGAATATCAAGAATAAAGACAAAGCCTCAGAAACTTTCAGAAAATCTAGATGATCTAAAATGAACATTTATCAAACTGGTAATCAAACTTCTCATCAGAAATGTCGATGCAAAATGTTAAGGGAAAATAAGTCTGAATCCAGAATACTATTTCAGCCACCTTATGTTTCAATAGCAAGAGTTAAAAAAAAAAAGACTCTTACAGACATTCAAAGAGCCATCAGAGGCTCTGAAAGAAATGTAGGAGCACTTCATTAATAAAAACTAACCTAGAAGGAAGTACTGAGGTAAAAGAAACAAAAGTGAGCAAATACATAAATAAAACACATTAATACTAGATAAAAAGAGATTAAAAGTGGGCTTTAATGACAAATGAAATAATGCTAGAAAATAAAATCCGCAGGAAATTAACGGGTTTTTTTTTGGAGGAGGGATGGAAGGGGACTGTTGTAAGATTACAGAAAGTAAAGTAAATCATACTAAGTTCTTTGTAGAGAGAATATCAATATGAACTAAATGTATGACTTGCACTAAAAATATAAAGGTGACACATTGTAAAGCAATTATCCTCCAATAAAAATTTTTAAAAATGTAAAGGTACAGTACGAAAAAGAAAACAGAACAAAGATAACTTGGGGCTAAGCCCATTTAAAAAGAAAAATGGAAAAATACAAGATACAAAAGATACGAATAGAAACATGGTAAATAAAGAGGAAGCGAAAAAGGCCAATTATGTTAGTAATCACAAAAAAGGTTTTCTTCAGTAAATTTGCAGAATATTGTAAAGCATAGAGAAGAAAATTTAAATCATTCATAATCTCAGCATCCAAAGACTACCAATTTAACTTTAGATTGTAACAGTATTTAAAAATTTGTTCATATTTTTCTCCCTTCTCACTTTTTCATTTTGGTAGAAAAATACTGTTTCGCTTCGATTTATGGTTCGTTTTCACCAAAAGGCTTTTGTGAAACTGTGACCATTTCTTCTGTTATGTTTTAACAGTGATGACAGTAATGAACATTCACTGAGTATAAACCATGTGTCAGGCAGGCTTCTAAACACTTCCCGTGTTCTTACTAACCTGCATTAACAATCACGAGGGACAAATTGCAGCATGCCTGGGTTTTTCTCACAAAGAAGCTAAAGCATGTTACACTGTAAATAGCAAAGACAAACTAAGGAACCAAGCGGCCTGGTTTCTGAACCCGTTTTTGATCCTTCTAATCTACCGCCTCATCCTTAACACACACAGAACTCACTGCAGGGTTCCACTTGCTGATGAGCACAGTTACGTATTGTTTCTTATTTCCTACCTATTGGGAATAACTACTTACTGGGTTGTGGTTAATGAAAGGAGCCCTGAGCACTGCTCTCAACTCCGTGATCTTGGGGAAATGATTTTACTTACTCAGCGTAGTCTTACCTGTGAAATGGGTCAGTGGTTAGTTAAACCGTCAAGTTCTGCTTCTGGATTTTGGACCGCAGTTCATTTTCCGCAGCCCCTTTTACAGCTTCAGGTTCGCAGCTTCTTTAGGAATCTACCTCTCTTGGTGTGCAACCGGATGTCAAGAGACTGAAATGCCGGGGGCGGGAACTCAGGGCGCCCGCGGTCCCTCTCTTCAGCCCGGGACTGTACGCGGGTGAAAGGGAGATGGGAAGTCCCAAGGGCTGGGATCCAGGCGGCAGTCACTTCCGCCGCGTTCCCTGGTCCTGGGCCGAAAGAGGCTTCGGGAGGGCGACCCACAGCAGCTACACTAGCTCAGCTAACGGTTTTCACGCAGCCCGCGACAGCCGAGAGCTGCGCTCCGCCCGCCCCGCTGGCGAGGCTGAGCTCCCCGCGGGTCGGACTCCTCTCCCACTCCACGCCGCCGAGAACCCGCGGCCTCAGGAGCCCCCTAGCCGGGAAGTACTTCACCGTTTACTAGCCCTCACCTCAGCCAACAGTCCCGCCTCGCCTAAGCTGGGTAGGGAGGACCGCCCATATTTCTAAGGTCCGTGAACCGAAACGGGAGGAGTAGAACACCGACAGCTCCCATTTCCCAGCCCCTAGCTCATTGGCTGCACACCCCTACCGGGTTCACGCCTTAGAGGTTGCGAGCGCGTACAGCCTGCAACGCGACGGCGCTTCAGCGCGCCGTCTTCCGATTGGCTGTCAGAGTTCTCGTGTTGTCTCGCGCTCTCCGACTGGACCAATGCGGATATCCACAGTCGAGAGGCCGGCATCGCTGGAGTGGTGGTTCGTCTGTTTCCTCTGGTAGGTGTTTGGCTGCCATCTTGTGTGTGGCTGGGACTGGGCTGCTGAGCCTTTGGAATCTTATTACTTAGCGGCTCAAGCTGTAGAGATGTCCTGAAGAAGCAATGGAGGAAAGAAGGGACCCGAGGAAACAGCCTGGAAGCTTCTTACTTCCCTGAAAGGGAAAGGTTTTCCTGGTCTGAGTCTCAGCCCTGGCTGGAAAGAGATAAGTGATGGAGGTGATTAGGATCATAGGCTTTGGTTGGTTATTGTCAGGGCTTGGCGTGGACTCTGATGCTTTAGCAGTGATCCCTTGGGTTCCAGGGAACTATTCTAGTAATCGTTGTCTGTGAAAGATTCTGACCATCAACCGTCTATACTGACAAGGAAAGTTGTCTGATGGACTGCCTGATTGAGAAAGGAACAAGACTGGTGATGGAAGAGGAGAGAGGGAAATAACGACTATCTTTACTAGTCGAAAGAGACGTCTTCCACTCATGTGTTTTGCTTAACTTCTAAGGCCATCCTTTGAAGCCATGCCCCAGCTTCTGCGTTAGGGCAGTTTTATTCATTAGTGTACAGCCGACACTCCTGCAGTGTTTTGTTTTGTTTTGTTTTTTAAGCTAGAACGTGGATGGCCTTTGCAGAAACAGTGGAAGCGAAGGAAGAATTTTGTCAAATCTTGGTTTTCCTGATTACGATCTGCTGAAGATTTGGGAATCTCAGGGTTTGCTTTGGCATGCTTGGTGGCTTCGTCCTGGGTAGGCAGAAGTTTGTGTAAAAGAAAGCATTTTTAACTCCCAAGCTTTTTGAGATGGGAGGACGCAGGCAGGAATTACCTCCTTGTCCTCTTTATTATTTTTAAAAATCAAAGTAGAAAGCTTGCTTGGTTATTCATTTGAGGGGGAAATTATCAGATCCGAAAACCTAGCTAAAAGACTAGTATTTTATGATTAACGTTACCAGTTTTGATACTCATGAGAAGAAGCAAAGATACTGCCTTGAGTTTAGAAATCATTTATCAAGGTTAACTGGTAACTGAATCAAGTCAACAGTGCCTTGTATTTTGTGGCAGGAGTATCAAGGAGAACAGCAGTAAAATGTACAATAAACAATTGAAAATTAATTTTCTTTAAAAATTTTACTTTTTATCCATGAATCTTAAAAGCTTAAGTTACAGTTCAGTTCAGTCAGTTCAGTCACTCAGTCTTGTCCGACTCTTTGCGACCCTATGAATCGCAGCACGCCAGGCCTCCCTGTCCATCACCATCTCCCGGAGTTCACTCAGACTCACGTCCAGTGAGTCCGTGATGCCATCCAGCCATCTCATCCTTGGTTGTCCCCTTCTCCTCCTGCCCCCAATCCCTCCCAGCATCAGTCTTTTCCAGTGAGTCAACTCTTCGCATGAGGTGGCCAAAGTACTGGAGTTTCAGCTTCAACATCAGTCCTTCCAAAGAAATCCCAGGGCCGATCTCCTTCAGAATGGACTGGTTGGATCTCCTTGCAGTCCAAGGGACTCTCAAGAGTCTTCTCCAACACCACAGTTCAAAAGCATCAATTCTTCGGTGCTCAGCCTTCTTCACAGTCCAACTCTCACATCCATACATGACCACAGGAAAAACCATAGCCTTGACTAGACGGACCTTAGTCGGCAAAGTAATGTCTCTGCTTTTGAATATACTATCTAGGTTGGTCATAACTTTTCTTCCAAGGAGTAAGCGCCTTTTAATTTCATGGCTGCAGTCACCATCTGCAGTGATTTTGGAGCCCAAAAAAACAAAGTCTGACACTGTTTCTACTGTTTCCCCATCTATTTCCCATGAAGTGATGGGGCCAGATGCCATGATCTTCGTTTTCTGAATGTTGAGCTTTAAGCCAACTTTTTCACTCTCCTCTTTCACTTTCAACAAGAGGCTTTTTAGCTCCTCCTCACTTTCTGCCATAAGGGTGGTGTCATCTGCATATCTGAGGTTATTGATATTTCTCCCAGCAATCTTGATTCCAGCTTGTGTTTCTTCCAGTCCAGCGTTTCTCATGATGTACTCTGCATAGAAGTTAAATAAGCAGGGTGACAATATACAGCCTTGATGTACTCCGTTTCCTATTTGGAACCAGTCTGTTGTTCCATGTCCAGTTCTAACTGTTGCTTCCTGACCTGCATACAGATTTCTCAAGAGGCAAGTCAGGTGGTCTGGTATTCCCATCTCTTTCAGAATTTTCTACAGTTTACTGTGATCCACACAGTCAAAGGCTTTGGCATAGTCAATAAAGCAGAAATATATGTTTTTCTGGAACTCTCTTGCTTTTTCCATGATCCAGCGGATGTTGGCAATTTGATCTCTGGTTCCTCTGCCTTTTCTAAAACCAGCTTGAACATCAGAGAGTTCACGGTTCACATATTGCTGAAGTCCGGCTTGGAGAATTTTGAGCATTAGTTTACTACCATGTGAGATGAGTGCAATTGTGCGGTAGTTTGAGCATTCTTTGGCATTGCCTTTGAAATAATGTCATTTGCAGCAACATGAATTCAAATAGAGAGTACCATACCAAGTGAAATAAGTCAGAAAGAGAAAGAGAAATACTATATCACTTACATTTGAAATCTGAAACATGGCAAAATGAACCTATCTTCCAAAGAGAAACATACTCATAAACATAGAGAATAGACCAGACTTGTGGTTGCCAAGGGGGAGGTATGGACTGGGAGTTTGGGGTTAGTAGATGCAAACTATACATTTAGAATGGATAAAAACAAGGTTCAACTCTATAGCACAGGGAACTATATCTAATCTCTTAGGATAAACCATAATGGAAAAGAATATAAAAAAGAGTATGTATGTGTATAACTGAGTCATTTTGCTATACAACAGAAATTAACACAGCATTGTTACACAACTATACCTCAATTAAAAGAAAAAAATTGTAATGGCTAAACACTGTAGCTGACATCATAGCTAATGATGATGATGAAGATCAGTGACCTGTGATGACCATGAAGACTGGAAGGGGAAGAAGAAATATCAAGGGTTTACAGAGGTATAAAAATCATAGTCTTCACTGAAAAGTATACACAAAGGTCTTAGAAAAAGTTCTTTTATAACAAATTTCTTCTGCTGGAGATACTTTATTCACATATTTTTAAACACATAATTTATTATGTGCAAAAATATTCTGTACTAATGGTGAAATAGGAAAGAAATAAGATAATTTTAAGGAAATTTCAAAAGAGTGCACATAAAATTAACTGTTAAAATAAATTTTATTAAAATATACTTCATATACAATAAAGTTCATCTTTTGTAAGCAGTAATTCAATGTTTTCTAGTCCCTAAAATGTCAGATATGACTCAGCAGCTAAACAACAACAAAAAGTATATTCACAGGGTTATACATTCATCATCACTAATTCTAAAATATTTTGCTTACCACAGAAAAAATAGGTATGAACCATTAAAAAGTCTTACCCATTTAAAGTCACTCCCAATAATTCCCATTTGTCCCCTTAAGCCACTGACAAACATAAACCTACTTTCTGTCTCTACAGATTTGTCTAGTGTGGACATTTCACATAAAAGGCATTATATAATATGTGACATCTTATGTCTGGTTCCTTTCATTTGAAACAATGTTGTCAAGTTTCATCCTTATTGCACCAATATCAAAATTATGTTTTCTTTTATTATTGAATAATATTCCATTGATTGTGGCTATATCACATATTGTTTATCCATTCATTAGTTGATGGACACATGCATTGTGTCTATAACTTGGCTGTTATAAATAGTGCTTCTATAAACATTTATGTACATGCTTTTCTGTGGATATATATTTTCATTTATCTTGGGTGTATACCTAGGATTAGAATTACTTGTTTATGGAGCAACTATTACATTGTAAGACATACTATTAAATTTAATTCAAATATCTAACCCCATAAATACTAATATTTTCTGAATTAAATAATTTACCTAATAAATAAAAACAATTGATAGTATAAAATATAAACTACAACAGTAACAAGAATTAAATATTACTTGTTTATGGAGCAACTATTACATTGTAAGACATACTATTAAATTTAATTCAAATATCTAACCCCATAAATACTAATATTTTCTGAATTAAATAATTTACCTAATAAATAAAAACAATTGATAGTATAAAATATAAACTACAACAGTGACAAGAATTAAAACTGCTATAATAAATGGGAAAAGATCTGTGTTCTTGAGGAGCTTGAAGTCCTAGTGTAGACAGGCACATAATGAGGAGAAAAGGTCCTTCAATAAAATCATTTCTCTTTCTATAAAGCAGAAATATTTCCTGTTCTAAAAATGCCTTCAGATATCTAAAAAAAATGCATGTTAAATCAGAGGACTTTTCCTCATATTGATGAATAAAATGGATATACATTCATGATTCATATGAAAGTTACTGTCATCATCCTGAGGTTACAATCTGTCACATGTTAGTCATAAAAATAAAACAATGCAAAAGAAGTGTAGAATTTCATGACACATATTGGAGAAACAAAGTTAAAGATGCTATGGAACATCAAGCCCCTCATATACGGGTTTCATATGGCCTCAAACTCATGAATATTCTACATGTAGGCTAGTTGTTTTCTTTCCCAGGGTGGAGGTCACCTGTTCCCAGATGCTTCTTGGTTTACCAGTTTTCTTCACCTCTCAAGTGGAATTCCATCACATCCACTAGCTTTGTTCGTAGTGATCCTTCCTAAGGCCCACTTGACTTCACATTCCAAGATGTCTGGCTCTAGATGAGTCATCACATCATCATGATTATCTGTCGTGAAGATATTGTACAGTTCTGTGTATTTTTGCCACCTCTTCTGAATATCTTCTGCTTCTGTTAGGTCCATACCATTTCTGTCCTTTATCGAGCCCATCTTTGCATGAAATGTTCCCTTGGTATCTCTAATTTTCTTGAAGAGATCTCTAGTCTTTCCCATTCTGTTGTTTTCCTCTATTTCTTTGCATTGATCACTGAAGAAGGCTTTCTTATCTCTTCTTGCTATTCTTTGGAACTCTGCATTCAGATGCTTATATCTTTCCTTTTCTCCTTGGCTTTTCACCTCTCTTTTCACAGCTATTTGCAAGGCCTCCCCGGACAGTCATTTTGCCTTTTTGCATTTCTTTTCCATGGGGATGGTCTTGATCCCTATCTCCTGTACAATGTCACGAACCTCATTCCATAGTTCATCAGGCACTCTATCTATCAGATCTAGGCCCTTAAATCTATTTCTCACTTCCACTGTATAATCATAAGGGATTTGATTTGGGTCATACCTAAATGGTCTAGCAGGTTTCCCTACTTTCTTCAATTTAAGTCTGAATTTGGCAATAAGGACTTCATGATCTGAGCCACAGTCAGCTCCCGGTCTTGTTTTTGTTGACTGTATAGAGCTTCTCCATCATTGCCTGCAAAGAATATAATCAGATTTCTGTGTTGACCATCTGGTGATGTCCATGTGTAGAGTCTTCTCTTGTGTCATTGGAAGAGGGTGTTTGCTATGACCAGTGCATTTTCTTGGCAAAACTCTGTTAGTCTTTGCCCTGCTTCATTCCGCATTCCAAAGCCAAATTTGCCTGTCACTCCAGGTGTTTCTTGACTTCCTACTTTTTCATTCCAGTCCCCTAGAATGAAAAGGACATCTTTTTTGAGTGTTACTTCTAAAAGATCTTCTAGGTCTTCATAAAACCGTTCAACTTCAGTTTCTTCAGTGTTACTGGTTGGGGCATAGACTTGGATAACTGTGATATTGAATGGTTTGCCTTGGAGACAAACAGAGATCATTCTGTCATTTTTGACATTGCATCCAAGTACTGCATTTCAGACTCTTTTGTTGACTATGATGGCTACTCCATTTCTTCTGAGGGATTCCTTCCTGCAGTAGTAGATATAATGGTCATCTGAGTTAAATTCACCCATTCCAGTCCATTTTAGTTCGCTGATTCCTAGAATGTCGACGTTCACCCTTGCCATCTCTTGTTTGACCACTTCCAATTTACCTTGATTCATGGACCTGACATTCCAGGTTCCTATGCAATATTGCTCTTTATAGCATTGGATCTTGCTTCTATCACCAGTCACATCAACAACTGGGTATTGTTTTTGCTTTGGCTCCATCCCTTCATTCTTTCTGGAGTTATTTCTCCACTATCTCCAGTAGCATATTGGGCACCTACTGACCTCGGGAGTTCCTCTTTTGATATCCTATCATTTTGCCTTTTCATACTGTTCATGGGGTTCTCAAGGCAAGAATACTGAACAGAATGTGGTCCACTGGAGAAGCTTAAGTTATAAGAGTTCAAATATCAGTAATTTAGTATGGAGTTGATGGCATAGGTACTAGGTGCCTAAGGAATTTTGGTATCTATGGGGAGTTTTGGATCCAATCCTTGGCTCTAGAGAACTATATAGGCTATCAAAGGGATTGATGGCTAACAAACACCAATAACAAAGTAGCTGTTCAGTAAATGTTTGTGAAAGCCTTTGGATAATGATAACACGGTAATAGTTCTTGGCATATATCAAAAATATAATTGTTGAATGAATTAATTAAAAATACAGCAATTGGGAGGTATGGATATGCTTTTTTTTTTTTCAGTTCAGTTCAGTCACTCAGTCGTGTCTGACTCTGCGATCCCATGGACTGCAGCACACCAGACCTCCCTGTCCATCACCAACTCCCAGAGTTTACTCAAACTCATGTTCATTTTTTTTTTCTTTAGCCTAACTAAAAAATAACTTTTTAATCTGCTTTTCAGAAAACTTGACCTTCAGTTTGTTTTTCTCTTCCAGTTTATACATTCAGTTCAGTTCAGTCGCTCAGTCGTGTCTGACTCTTTGTGACCCCATGAATCGCAGCATGCCAGGCCTCCCTGTCCATCACCAACTCCTGGAGTTCACTCAGACTCACCCCCATCGAGTCAGTGATGCCATCCAGCCATCTCATCCTCTGTCGTCCCCTTCTCCTCCTGCCCCCAATCCCTCCCAGCATCAGAGTCTTTTCCAATGAGTCAACTCTTCGCATGAGGTGGCCAAAGTACTGGGGTTTCAGCTTTAGCATCATTCCTTCCAAAGAAATCCCAGGGCTGATCTCCTTCAGAATGGACTGGTTGGATAACTTCTATTAAAAGTTAAAGCCCTGATAGATTGCAGTCCATGGGGTCGCTAAAGTGGACACGACTGAGCGACTTCACTTTCATGCATTGGAGAGGAAAATGGCAACCCACTCCAGTGTTCTTGGCTGGAGAATCCCAGGGACGGAGGAGTCTGGTGGGCTGCCGTCTATGGGGTCACACAGAGTCGGACATGACTGAAGCGACTTAGCAGCAGCAGCAGCAGCATATATACAAATTTAGATTTTTTCCCATTATCAAGTGATACATAGTTTGTAAAAGAAAAAATTTGATGACACCTTTTAAATGTTTTGTGACTGAATGTAGATTAGACTCTATCTAACACAGCATTTTAAAAAGTAAATAAAAATTGTTTTCAGAACTTGTTTGGAATTCTTGCATTTGGTACTTAAAAATGCCAAAAGGTTTTATGAGTGAAGGTTTTAGAGTGATGATAAGCATTTCTTTTATATTACTATTAAAGTAGAGTTGACTTAAATATATAGTTTCAGGTGTTCGTTGCAATTCAATATTTTTATATAAAATACTTTATACAAAGTTAATATAAAATATTGACTATATCTTTTACTGAACCAAACGTGAGTCTGCTCACCTGCCATACAGCAAAGCCAATTTATTGACAGTGCCGGAACAGAGAAGGCAATGGCACCCCACTCCAGTACTCTTGCCTGGAAAATCCCATGGATGGAGGAGCCTGGTGGGCTGTAGTCCATGGGGTTGCTAAGAGTTGGACACAACTGAGCGACTTCACTTTCACTTTTCACTTTCATGCATTGGAGAGGAAATGCCAACCAACTCCAATGCTCCTGCCTGAAGAATCCCAGGGATGGGAGAGCCTGGTGGGCTGCCGTCTATGGGGTCGTACAGAGTTGGACACAACTGAAGTGACTTAGCAGCAGCAGCAGCAGCATGGTAAAGGAAAATGCAGGGATTATTGCCGGCCCTAATAAGAAGTATGGGCAGCTCATGTTAAAAAGAGCCAAACTTTTGGGTGGTTGTCAGGGGATCGGATTTAAAGACAACATTTCAGGGTGAGGGCTGCAGAATTCATGACTTTCTTTGATTGGTTGGTAGTGAGGAAACAGAGTGATGCTTCAGAAGTCTCAATCGTCAGCCTTCTGGCCCTAGCTCATCTGGGGTCTAGTGCTTGAGGATGTAGTCACCATCCTCCACCTGGGTGGGGAGTTGGGTGGGGGGCTTGCAATTTGCTTCAGTCGTGTCCGACTCTATGCGACCCCATAGATGGCAGCCCACCAGGCTCCCCCATCCCTGGGATTCTCCAGGCAAGAACACTGGAGTGGGTTGCCATTTCCTTCTCCAATGCGTGAAAGTGAAAAGCGAAAGTGAAGTCGCTCAGTCGTGCCCAACTCTTAGCGACCCCATGGACTGCAGCCTACCAGGCTCCTCTGCCCATGGGATTTTCCAGGCAAGAGTACTGGAGTGGGATGCCATTGCCTTCTCCGGGTGGGGGGCTTAGTTCCCTATAAAGATATACGTCAGATTGTTATGTCTATCCCTTGAGGAGGAACTAAGACTCTGCTTTATTACTGAATTATTGTCGTTACTTTTCTTGGTTAACTGCTTTTCCTTTGTTTCTGCATTCCCTCATTTCCATAATTAGTAACTGCCTGTGCCTGCTCTTTGGAACTCATTGAAAGCCTGGAAGACTAAAGCCTTTTTCTGCAAACACAGAAATGGGAAACACAGAGGGGGCTTTAGTACCAAGGAGGGCCCCCAGGAACCTGTTTTGTTTCAGAACCTCCTTTTCTTTGAACTGCTTAATCTTGAGGGGAACAGGTGGGGACAAGAAAGGAAATAAAGTTCTGGTTGGAGAGGTCAATCATAAACTAGCAGAGGAACTCAGTTTTAGGGGGACTCAGTTTCATATTCCCTGTGCTATACATTACATTCTTGTAACTTTTTGGTTTTATACCTAGCAGTTTGTACCTCTTAATCGCCTTCACCTGTTTTGCTGCTTACCCATACCTCTCCTCTTTGGTAACCACTAGTTTGTTCTTTGTATATTATCTTTGAGTCTCTTTCTGCCTTGTTACATTTGTTTTATTTTTCAGATTCCATATAAAGTGAAAATACAAGCACTTTTTTATTAAAAAAAAAACATTAAAATGATAGGTTTTCCTCTCTGTAACTAAATTGCACTCAATTTGCCAGCAAATCTGGAAAACTCAGCAGTGGCCACAGGACTGGAAAAGGTCAGTTTTCATCCCAATTCCAAAGAAAGGCAATGCCAAAGAATGCTCCAACTACCGAACAATTGCACTCATCTCACATGCTAGTAAAGTAATGCTCAAAATTCTCCAAGCCAGACTTCAGCAATATGTGAACCGTGAACTCCCTGATGTTCAAGCTGGTTTTAGAAAAGGCAGAGGAACCAGAGA
>SJXQ01003525.1:0-96069 GCA_006408695.1 Aepyceros melampus
TGCTTCTATCACCAGTCACATCCACAACTGGGTGTTGTTTTTGCTTTGGCTCTGTCTCTTCATTCTTTCTGGAGTTATTCCTCCACTGATCTCCAGTAGCATATTGGACACCTACTGACCTGGGGAGTTCATCTTTTAGTGTCCTATCTAATTCCAGAGGGGAGAGGTCTCCCCAGGGGAGCTGTGATGAAAGGGCTGCTGGTCCTCCCCATCCCACCCTCCACCTCCTGGGCTCACTTGCCTGTTGTGGCCAGGAGCCCTGTGAACCAGGCAGGTTTCCAGAAGCCCCAGATGGGGTGATAGGGGAGGAAACAAAACTTAAATCCGCCAAATGAGACTGGAGGAAAATAAAGGAAGCTGAGCAACCTCAAAAATCGTGTTTCATTTAGTTCACAGAATATTTGCTAAACTCTGAGCTTTCCCCAGAGGCTAGAGAGGCGGGGAGGCAAGAGTTCCCTAGCATGGGCAGAATGCAAAGGTCCCCTGGAGCCTGCATTCCCACCCTTGGTTATTCAATCCAATGCTAACCTACATGCTGCCCAAAGGGGACTTTGCGTGTATAACTAAGTTTCTACATAAACAGCCTTAAAGAAGGAAGATTCCTAGGTCATTCACATGAGCCTGGCATCATCACCTAAATCATGGATATTACAAGAGGCAGCAGAAGAGACTGTCTGAGAACTGTGGCAGAAGAGAGATGCAGAGGGTAGAGGAAGCAGAAGGGGAGGTGAGGGAACTTCTAATGGTGAGATGAACTGCCGGGAGCCAGTGTGAGGAATCCGACCCGTGACAAGGTCATGTGGCAGAGATTTGATGGGCAAGGTCGAGTCAGATCTCAGGTTTTCCCCCTGGCATTTCCTGAGCATGTACACGCCCCCCCCCCCCCAAAATAAGAATCTGCCTGCTTTTCCACTCTTCTGACATTCTCTGGAAAAAGTCAACTCAGGGCTTTAGTCTTCTGCATTTGAAAGGGTTTTTTCAATCCTAAAACCTCTCTGATGGCTTTCTAGCCTGCCTGTAGACTTGTACAGCTGCACATGTGATTGTTTGAGGCCTCCCGACTGCAGGAGGCACAGGAAGCTTAAAACATCCTAGGAACGTAGGGGCTTCTGAGGAGTCAAAATCATTAGAATGGGACTGATTAAAGGTTTCACTTGTTGAGCCAATACTTGCTGCCAAACTTTTATATCTTTTGTTTGTAAGATATAGTTGGTATATAGAAAAACAGGAAGTAGACCTGGTATTAGCAATATTAGATCTTTGAGTTAAGTACTTTCTTTGTTATAACCCACTGCACCTTTGTTCTACAGGAATGTAACTTGATTTAGTACTTTGAGGGTGATGCAGAGTAAAGAAAAAAACACTTCTAGGGAAAAGGAGTTTTCTGGTTGGTAGACAATTATCCAGGAAGGGATCCATAAAAATGTTAACAGGCCTCTTGGCCAGAAGATAATGTGAACCACCTGAGACCTTTTGTATACGGGAGGGTATGCAAAAGGAAAGCCTGGTTTCTGGGCTGCTAACGCTGCATAATATTGTATTACCCATTGATCTCTATGTACAATCAAAAAGGTATAAAAGGCCTTTCTAGACAATAGAGGAGGATCTAGTCATTGGAAGGACTGGTTTTCCCCGTGTCTCCTCTTCACTCTAATTTCAGGCTGAATTCCCATCTGGGGCGTGGAGGCTCGCCATGTCTACTTACTTGCCCTGGCTTTTAAGTTCCATGTGAGAGGGAGTCCAAGGTGGGCCACCCTCTGATATTCAAGAGGACGCTGGTGGCCTAACATAGATGGTGCAAACTTCTTGTCTCAAA
The DNA here is from genome assembly GCA_006408695.1 of Aepyceros melampus. Taxonomy (NCBI): domain Eukaryota; kingdom Metazoa; phylum Chordata; class Mammalia; order Artiodactyla; family Bovidae; genus Aepyceros; species Aepyceros melampus. The sequence goes on from SJXQ01003525.1 coordinate 1,817, forward strand.
GTTTTATTAGTTCTCCATGTAAACCAAGTTATTCAGCCTCTTTTCTCCACTGAATTTTCCAACTATACTATTATTTCCTAATCTAATCTTATATTTCTAATTAAATAAATAAGTTTTCCTTGCCTATCCATCTCCCCTTCAAATCACCCTGGATCCACCGGGGCTGGACCCTGGCAAAGAACCTGATTCATCACACTGGGAAGATGGAGGAAGAGGACCACACACACTTCAACAGAGAACAACGGCCACCCAACAGCCAGCGAGGACACAGGGACCTGAGACCTACGACTGCAAGGAGCTGAAGCCGGCCGCCAGCTTGCATGAGTTTGGAAGTGAATTCCCTCCCAGAGCCAAATGAGGAATATTTTGTCTCTAGGATCCAAATAGGCCACTAGGCTTTGTCCTTCTTTGGGGGGTTGCAGGAGGCCCAGATGCAGCCCCTGATCCTTCACCTTACCAGGGGTTCTTCGACATGGCCCCCACACCCTGGACCCTAGGCATTTCATTGGAGGAAAAGGCCCTTGAATTTCTGTTGGATATATTTTCCACCCTCCAACATGCAATTGTCTTGCTGTAAGTCTGGAGGGGTTTCCACTTCTTGCTCACTAGGTCCAATTAGGACAATCACCAATGGAGTGGCCCAGCATGACAGCTTGTGCAGAGCTGATAGTATATTTCCAGCCCGAATGATGGCAGACTCAAGATTCAGGAAGAACCCAAGTTTCTCAAATGTCTGGGCACTCTGTGTGCCCCAGTCAAGTTGACATAAAAAAAATCTGCCATCACATTAGTGTATTATAGGCTTCCCTTGTGGTTCAGACCATAAAGAATCTATTTGCTTGCATTGTGGGAGACCCAGTTTCACCCCTGGGTCAGAAAGATCCCCTGGAAAAGGAAATAGCTACCCACTTCAGTATTCTTGCTGGGAAATCCCATGGACAGAGAAGACTAGTGAGCTACAGCCCATGGGATCACAAAGAGTTGGACACAACTGAGAGACAGCACACGCATGCAGTCTCATGGGACACGCTTGTAAGACACCTTATGAACTTCAGCACTGCAGCAAAGTCAGTGTAGCAGGAAGAGAAAAGTTTCATCTCCTCACCCAGGCTCCCCTTTGTCAAAAGTGTTGATCTTTAGCAGTAACTCCTAAGTGAAGACATTCTTAGGATATTATTTTTCATAATATACATGACATAATAACCTCCTAGCTAACACAGAGTTACAAGATGGTGGGGTTGTCAACATCCTTTCTTACTCTAAATAAATTAACATAATTGGAAGGAAAGTCTACTGCAAAACATGCAGTAAAAATGCTAAATAAACTTACAAGTGACCTGTCATAATCATTACCACTATGAGTAAAGCTCTGTGCAAAATAATTAGAAAGTGACATGGGAGAAAACTGTTTACAGATTAGGTGAGTGTAACCATAAATTTCCATATTAGTACAAATGAAGTGTATTCTTTATGCATATTATTTTGACAGTTTTAATCACAGAATGCCAAAATGTTCTTTTTCCAAATTAAAACTAATTAAAAACTCTCTAAAGAACAATCTGCAACAAACTTAAAATAACTAGAACTACTCAGCAAAAGAGCTCAAGCAGTTGAAAAAGAGAAGTTGCAAAATGTAATGAAAACAATGTAACTCATCAGGAAACATCATTCTCAGCTTATTTTTAATTTAATAATATTTCTGTGCTGGCAGATATTATTTTTATTAGCTAGCTGTGTTTTATTGTTGTTTATAGCTATGTTTATTGTTGTTATGTCTTATTTTCAGTCACTCAGTTGTGTCTGAATCTTTGCAACCCCATGAACTGCAGTATGCAAGGATTCCCTGTCCTTCACTATTTCACAGAGCCTGCTCAAACTCAGGTCCATTGTGTCAGTGATGCCATCCAACCATCTCATCTTCTGTCACCCCCATCTCCTCCTGCTTCAATCTTTCCTAGCATCAGGATCTTTTCCAATGAGTCAGTTCTTTACATCAGGTACCCAAAGTATTGGAGCTTCAGCTTCAGCCTCAGTCCTTCCAGTGGCTATTCAGGGTTGATATCCTTTAGGATTGACTGCTTTAACCTCCTTGTTATCCAAGGGACTCTCAAGTCTTCTCCAGCACCACTGTTCTAAAGCATCAATTCTTTGGTGCTCAGCTTTCTTTATGGCTCAACTCTCACATCCATACATGACTACTGGAAAAACCATAGCTTTGACTAGACAGACCTTGGTTGGCTAAGTGATATGTCTCCTTTTTAATATGCTGTCTGGTTTGTCATAGCTTTCCTTCCAAGGAGCAAGCTATGTTCACCTTTTAGACTAAGCTTCAAGTTTCTTTGTAAATGTAATATTTTTAGAAGATTCTGTCATCAAGGATGGGAATATTCCTTTTTTATTCATACAACAAATATGCTATGTACCCAGGACCAGAAGACATAAGCAAAGAGACATATTGTTCCTAATAAAAGATGCAAGAGTGAACAGAAGAAAGGGAGCAGGGAGAGAATTAATGAGTAAAATTTCCTGAAATGAAAGGTTTTTACCTGCTTTATTGTTATTCAGTGGCTCAGTCAAGTCCGACTTTGACCCCATGGACTGTAGCCCAGCAGTCTCCTCTGTCCATGGGATTCTCCAGGCAAGAATACTAGAGTGGGTTGCCTTTTCTTCCTCCAGGGGATCTTCCTGACTCAAGGATCAAACCCAGGTCTCCTGTATTGCAGGCAGATTATTTACTGTCTCAGCCACCAGGGTAGCCCAATATTCCTTAATGTCCTAGGCAAAAACATATGTCATAATTCGTATACCTTTAGAGTAATTTTTAAAAATAAGACCTCCTTTTTAAAGAGAAAATATCATCACCATTTAGCATTTTCAAAAAACAAAACCCAGTAACAAGTTTATAATCTTCAAACAGATACAGGAGTCTTCATAATCAGTAAGCAAAGATCTACAAGTTATCTAACGCTTTCACAGTCATTCAGGCTGGGACAAACCTGTGGTAGCATTTCTTTTATTTATGAAAGTAAAAATCATTTTCATTTGTACTCCAGCACCTGCATACATTTCCTTTATTTGTAATATCTTCCATTAGTGGGTACATTTGTTGTGACTCATAAAAAACACTGATACATTATTATTAACCAAAGTCTAGAGTTTAACACTAAGGTTCACTCTGTGTTGACCAATCTGTGGGTTTTGATGAATGCATAATACCAGGTATCTGCCATTACAAGATCATACAGAATAGTTTCACCATCCTAAACACATTCTTTGCTTTACCTATATACCCTTCCTCCCCTCCTTCCCCAAACCCTGGCAACCACTGAACATTTCACTGTTTCCATAGCTTTGTCCATTCCAGAGTGTCATATAGTTAGAATCAAGCACTACAGCTTTTTCAGACTGGCTTCTTTCACTAAGAAATATGCATTTAAGGTTCTTTGTGTTTTTTCAATAGCTTCTTCTCATTGCTGAAGTATATTCCATTATATGGATGTACCACACCTTGTTCATCCGTTTTCCTACTGAAGGGCATATCGTTTGCTTTCAGTTCTGAAAAATCATTAACAAAACCACAGTAAACATTGAAATGCAGGTTTTTGTGTGGACAGAAGTTTGTGGCTCCTTTGAATCAATACCAAGGAATGTGACTGCTGACTCATGTAGTAAGAGCTCCCTGGCTTTTATGAGAAATCAGCAAAGGCCTTCCAAAGTCACTTTGTATTCACTGGGAACAAATAAGGGTTTCTGTTGTTTCACTTCCTTACCAGCTTTGGTTGTCAGGTTTTTTAGTTTTGTTTTGTTTTTTTTTTTTTTTGGTTTTTAGCCGTTCTAATAGGAATGTAGCGGTATCTCATTGTTTGAATTTGCAATTCTCTAAGACTATAAGAGAACTTCCCTGCTGGCTCAGAGGTAGAAAGTCCACCTGCCAATACAGGAAACACAGGTCCAATCCCTGGGTTGGGAAGATTCCCTGGAGAAAGAAATGGCAACACACTCCAGTATTATTGACTAGAGAATTCCATGAACAGAAAAGCCTGGTGGGCTATAGTCCATAGGAGTCACAAAGGGTTGGACATGACTGAGTGACTGAGCAACAACAGCTTCTTCTCCCCTTGTCAGGAACCACAGGAGGATTTCTCTCCTTTCTTCACCCTGAGGACCTCCTGGGTGTTCCCCCTCCCTGTGTCAAAGGCTAGAGTGGGTTTGAATTGGATATTTATTCCCCAGTTTGGTTGACTCTAGTGAAGTCCTAGTTGGTTAGGATCTGGTGAAATAGTTTTTTTTCGAGGTCAGGACTTGTTGAGAAAAACAAATGCTCTTGTCATATTTCAGAATGGCCACCCCATTCCCGCTGCTCATCAAAAGCAGAAGGAATTTATTTTTAATCTTCACTAGAACCTTGCAGTGTTCCTGGGGATAAAATGCAGAGACATGCGGTGTCTCTCCGCAAGACAGGACACGATGGACTTTTTAACTCCCAAACTTATCTACAATGAAGCTACAGCAGTTCATCAGTGGGGTAAGTTTCCACACTCTGGAACTGGCTCCAACGGTGGGCTTCTACTCCCGTGTGTGACAATTCTTTCTCATCGCCTGTCTCTCACATTTGGGACACAGTGGCCTGCTTTGTATTCTCAACTCTGTGATGCATCTAAGAAGATCTGATGGCTTTCAGTTCATTTATTTCTGGTTGTGAGAAGAGGAATGACTTCTGACCTTCTTACCTATTGTACCCAAAATGATTGATTTACCTCTCACTATCTTCTTTACCTATATGTGGTTTATAGAATATCAAGAAAATAAATATTTGAGATGGTGGTTAGGAATACATCACTGCTTACCCAGATTACTATTTTCTCAATATTATGAAAGCCTCAGGGGCTTATGTCAAGTAGAAATATGTATGATTAATTTTCATGGTTAAAATTCTCTGTTGATCTCTGTGAAGATTTTCCTGGTGTTAAACACTGATAGAAATAATCTCATATGCCTCAGGTATTTGCACAGCTGCCCAAAATGCAGTTTGGGGAACTTTTTAAAACTTACACTCATGTTGGAAATCATCCCTCTTTTTGGCTGTGTGTCCCAGGATATTTTGTGTCCCCTGACACAGAAGTGATCTTACTTCTGCTTTGCTATAGGGTAATGTTACCTCACTACCCATGAAACAAAGCCTAGATGTGTGCAAACAAATGACATTAGCTTTTCCTAATATTTTTAAACTTACTCTCCAATGTATTATATACTATGACCCAAGGTTCTCTACTTTGTAGGCAACATAACTGTTTTTCAAGATTCTCTCTTCTAGCACATATCTATTTGGGTACTTAATCTCAAGGTGTTCTAACATGCATTTATCTAAGCTAAACATTATTTCATTCTTTCTGAAAACATATAAATTCCCCAAAGTCCACTTTGCTATTGAGGTCTCAGACAAGAAGGTGAAGCCTCCTAGCTGTGACATTATCTAAAAACAGCCACTAGGGCTTTTTCTCTTCTCTCCAAATGTGGATATGTTGTTGTTCAGTCGCAAAGTCGTGTCTGATTCTTTGTGACCCCATGGACTAGAACTCGCCGAGCTTCTCTCTGTCTTTCACTTTTTCTCAGAGTTTTCTCACACTCAAGTCCATTGAGTTGATGATGCCATCCAACCATCTTATCTTATGTCTCCCTCTTCTCCTCTTGTCCTTAATATTTCCCAGGAACAGGGTCTTTTCTAATGAGTCAGCTCTTCACATCAGGTGGCCAAAGTACTGGAGCTTCAACTTCAGCATCAGTCAATGAATATTCATGGTTGATTTCCTTTAGGATTGACTTATTTGATCTCTTTGAGACAACTGAGAGTCCCTTGGACAGCAAGGAGATCAAATATGGTCATAAGGTAGACCTAAAACCACCTTGTTGTAGGGTAACCACAGTTTTGTGCCAATCAAACATACAAAATAAGCCTTTTTTATTATTAAAAACACAGATTATTTAGTAAGAAGGAGGTGTTTTCTGAAATCACTGAGGTTGACAGCCTTTCTCAGCAGCCTTGTGTTTCCCCTATCAACTAGAGTGAATGGGTAATAAACCAGAGTGAGTAATACAACAGCTAATTGAAACCACCCCAGGAAACTGCATCCAGAAAAGACTCTGATGCTGGAAAGGTTGAAGGCAGGAGGAGAAGGGGATGACATGGTTGGATGGCATCACTGACTCGATGGACATGAATTTGAGCAAGCTCTGGGAGTTGATGATGGACAAAGAAGACTGATGTGTCCATGATGGGATTGGAAAGAGTCAGACATGACTGAGAGACTGAACTGAACCGAACTGACATGAAACTAACTACCTCAACCCAAGCAACTCTTAATGAAACATCTGCAAAAGTGGGTCTTTGCTAAAGGACTGCTCTTATTCGTGCTCTAACCTGTGGCTTTTCCATAGAGAACTTTGGTAGGAGAGGGAACATTTAAGCAGCCTTCTGGTTCATTCATTTATGCCTTCATCATTCCTCCTCTTCACTGAGCCTTGTATGTCCCAGGCTGTTTATTGCCCAGAATAAAGTGATGGACAGACAGCAAACACTCTGTTTGCTGAGGAGCAGCTCAGTGACTGGCAGATGCACAAAATCGAACATTTAGGAAAGCTTAAAGTACTGTTGTGGAGGTGAGCCCAAGGGGCTATAGGAGGATGCAGGAAGAACCTGACCCCCGCAATTTGAGAGGAAAAAACTGTCTTCACCTAGGAGACAGCATCTCAAATGAATGATATCAGTAATATCCAGATGACAAAAAGGATTGCGTTTCAGGCAAAGAGAGACATATGGCAAAGGCTAGAAGATTACATAGTTCGGAATGGCAGCTTGAGCATGATCAGAAACATGAGGAAGTGTGTATTTAAGAGAAAAGACGTTTCAACATGTTTATATTTGCATGTGGTAAGTAGCAAAAGCCAGGGGTCAGCAGAGGGGGAAGAATCCACTGAAATGGATGAAGGCTTTCAGCAAACTGGAAGCAGATGTATTCAACACAGGCTTAAAGTTAAGAGAATTAACCACTAAGAAACACTTTGCTGGGTTTTCAGCTAATTATAAAATAAAAGATCTTCAGTCAAATAATATTCAGTTCAGTTCAATTCAGTCGCTCAGTCATGTCTGACTCTTTCCGACCCCATGAATCGCAGCACGCCAGGCCTCCCTGTCCATCACCATCTCCCAGAGTTCACTCAGATTCACATCCATTGAGTCAGTGATGCCATCCAGCCATCTCATCCTCTGTCCTCCCCTTCTCCTCCTGCCCCTAATCCCTCCCAGCATCAGCGACTTTTCCAATGAGTCAACTCTTCGCATAAGGTGCCCAAAGTACTGAAGTTTCAGCTTTAGTATCATTCCTCCAAAGAAATCCCAGGGCTAATCTCCTTCAGAATGGACTGCTTGGATCTCCTTGCAGTTCAATGGACTCTCAAGAGTCTTCTCCAACACCACAGTTCAAAAGCATCAATTCTTCTGCACTCAGCCTTCTTCACAGTCCAACTCTCACATCCATACATGACTACTGGAAAAACCATAGCCTTCACTAGACAGACCTTAGTCGGCAAAGTAATGTCTCTGCTTTTGAATATACTATCTAGGTTGGTCATAACTTTTCTTCCAAGGAGTAAGTGTCTTTTAATTTCATGGCTGCAGTCACCATCTGCAGTGATTTTGCAGCCTGAAAAAATGAAGTCTGACACTGTTTCCACTGTTTCCCCATCTATTTCCCATGAAGTGATGGGACTGGACGCCATGATCTTCACTTTCTGAATGTTGAGCTTTTCAACTCCCAGAGTTCACCCAGATCCATGCCTATGGATTCAGTGACACATCCAGCCATCTCATCCTCTGTCGTCCCCTTCTCCTCCTGCCCCCAATCCTTCCTAGCATCAGAGTCTTTTCCAATGAGTCAAATCTTCGCATGAGGTGGCCAAAGTACTGGAGTTTCAGCTTCAGCATCATTCCTTCCAAAGAAATCCCAAGGCCGATCTCCTTCGGAATGGACTGGTTGGATCTCCTTGCAGTCCAAGGGACTCTCAAGAGTCTTCTCCAACACCACAGTCCAAAAGCATCAATTCTTCGGCACTCAGCCTTCTTTACAGTCCAACTCTCACATCCATACATGACTACTGGAAAAACCATAGCCTTGATTTGACGGACCTTAGTCGGCAAAGTAATGTCTCTGCTTTTGAATATGCTATCTAGGTTGGTCATAACTTTTCTTCCAAGGAGTAAGCATCTTTTAATTTCATGGATGCAATCACCATGTGCAGTGATCTTGGAGCTCAAAAAAATAAAGTCTGACACTGTTTCCACTGTTTCCCTGTCTATTTCCCATGAAGTGATGGGACTGGATGCCATGATATTCATTTTCTGAATGTTGAGCTTTAAGCCAACTTTTTCACTCTCCTCTTTCACTTTCATCAAGAAGATTTTTAGTTCCTCTTCACTTTCTGCCATAAGGGTGGTATCATCTGCATATCTGAGGTTATTGATATTTCTCCCAGCAATCTTGATTCCAGCTTGTGTTTCTTCCAGTCCAGCATTTCTCATGATGTATTCTGCATATAAGTTAAATAAGCAGGGTGACAATATATAGCCTTGACGTACTCCTTTTCCTATTTGGAACCAGTCTGTTGTTCTGTGTCCAGTTCTAACTGTTGCTTCCTGACCTACATACAGATTTCTCAAGAGGCAGGTCAGGTGGCCTGGTATTCCCATCTCTCTCAGAATTTTCCACAGTTTATTGTGATCCACATAGTCAAAGTCTTTGGCATAGTCAATAAAGCAGAAATAGATGTTTTTTGGAACTCTCTTGCTTTTTCCATGATCCCAAAGAAAGGCAATGCCAAAGAATGCTCAAACTACCACACAATTAATATGCATATTATCAAGATATACCTCTTTTTGGCTAGAAATCTCTTACTCTATAATGTGGAAACAGTGAATATAACACAACTTGATTCTCAATAAAGTTATTCTTCTGCTGTACAGACATTTAACACATCAGGAAGACCTATCTCCTTACTTTAGTTCCACTGACTTTGAAACATATAGTGCATGTTTAAATGTTTTCTTTGACAGTTATAATTTGGGAAATTACGTATTTTCATCATCTGTAAAATAAAGTGAGTACCTACCTCATAAGTCATTGCAAAGACTAAGTGAAAGAAAATTTTAAAAATCTACTTTGCAAATTATAAAAATCAACATAAATATTGGTTATTGTCATCATATTACTGTTGGGTGGGTATGTAAATAATTTACATGATACATACAAAGAAACAAAAACAACCTAACATAGAATTCCTCCATTCTGATAATTTGATGTTATTTCGATTTCATCAGACTAACGCTAGCAAAAGGCAAGAGTAGGGACATAATTAAGGAGAGCTGTACTGAGCTACTTTAGAACAACAACAAATTGATACAAGAACACCAATTTGATGCTACTCAACATAAAATACTCCTGAGCTAAGAGCACTATTCATCGCGAGGCAACAACAGAACAGCTTCAACTTATCTCCCTTGTCTACAAGATCTCTTCACTCCATTCAATTGTTAATTCAAGGATTTGACTCCTCAAAGCAGCACATTCATCTCCCCATAGCCTGTGGAATCCTAGTTTCCCAAGTTCAGTCTGTGGAGGGAAATATGGAAATAGAATGAATATTTACTGTTTTTTTTAGGTCTGAAAAGAAGTCTCATGTATTTACTTTGTGTGGCATTGGCACAAACATACTCTTCATTTGGAACAAATGGAAAACTGTTTTCTATCCCTTGTGATAAAGACAGTCTTCTATATTCCTGTGGGTCCTACATCTGCAATTCAGAATCTGCAGATAAGAAGGGTCAACTGTACTATGCCATTAAACATAAGGAACTTGAGAATCCACTGATTTTGGTGTCGTCTAGGGTCCTGTAGCCAATCAGGCTGTTGTCTCTTGTAGCTACCAAGAGACAATTGTATCGTTACAGGTAATAGTGTTGACAGAGTGGGCGGCTAGTGGATTGTAAGGAGTACGGGGGTTCTCATGGAGAGAATTCTGACAAGATGACTTCCTGCAAGACTTAATGAAACTTAAGCAGTAAGATCTTGACACTTATAAATCAAAAAGTTACATTCTATTCCAATTAACAACCTTACTATCTCATGTCTAAAGGGGCTTGGAGTTTTATGAAGATACCAGTAGAATTTGTTGAGGATCATTTATTCAGTCCTTAAGAATGAATACTACAGTTTACAGCCTTGTATGAAGTAAACTATAATAGTTGCTTAGTGCATTTTTATGTTACTATCTTTTTTTCCTATCAGCAAGCTCATGTAGTATGTAAGTTAGGAGATAAAGAAATAGCCTGTTTTTGTTTTTGTTTTTGTTTTTCTGGTTCATTGCTGTGTTGCCTTGGTTCTCTTGCCCCATGTAATCTGTGCTGTGTTGTTTGGCTCTTGTTTCAGTACCATTACTTATTCAAGAAACAATATTAATATTCAGGATTTATTTCTATAGACATTTTGGCTGCCTTTCAACTGGCTGTGGCTGAGTAGTGCTGCAGATATCAGACTATAATGTAACCTTTGTCAGTCTTTGTTTCCTTCATTAAATCATAGTGTCTCCTGGACTGATCTTTTGATTTGTTGTAGCAATGTATGGGGCATTAAAAAAAAAAAAGTCTTTGTTGAGATAGCGTGATTCATTCAATTAATGTTTGTTGAACACTTATTATGTGCCAAGCATAACAGATAAGGAAATAGACCAAAAAACTCTCTCAGAATTTATTCAGTTCAGTTGTTCAGTCATGTCCGACTCTTTGCAATACCCTGGACTACAGCACGCCAGGCCAACCTGTCATCACCTTTTCCTGGAGTTTATCCAAATTCATGTCCACAAAGTCGGTGATTCCATCCAACCATCTCATCCTCTGTCATTCCCTTCTCCACCCACCTTCAATATTTCCCAGTATCAGGGTCTTTTCAAATAAGTCAGCTCTTCACATCAGGTGGCCAAATTATTGAAGTTTCAGCTTCAACATCAGTCCCTCCAATGAACACTCAGAACTGATCTTCTTTAGGATTGACTGGTTGGATCTTCTTGCAGTCCAAGGGACTCTCAAGAATCTTCTCCAACACCACAGTTCAAAAGCATCAATTCTTTAGCGCTCAGCTGTCTGTATAGTCCAACTCTCATATCCATACATAACTAATGGATAAACCATATCCTTCACTAGACAGACATTTGTTGGCAAAGTAATGTCTCTGCTTTTTAATATGCTGTCTAGGATGGTCATAACTTTCCTTCCAAGGAGTAAGTGTCATTTAATTTCATGGCTGCAGTCACCATCTGCAGTGATTTTGGAGCCCAAAAAAATAAAGTCAGCCACTATTTCCATTGTTTCCCCATCTATCTGCCATGAAGTGATGGGACTGGATGCCATGATCTTAGTTTTCTGAATGTCGAGCTTTAAGCCAACTTTTTCACTCTTCTCTTTCATTTTCATCAAGAGGTTCTTTAGTTCTTCTTCACTTTCTGCCATAAGGATGGTGTCATCTGCGTATTTCATTTATATTTCTCCCAGCAATCTTGATTCCAGCTTGTGCTTCGTCCAGACCAGCATTTCTTATGATATACTCTGCATGTTTATACTCCTCTACCTTGAGTGCTCATCCTCAGATATCCACTTTTGTCACTTTCCTTCAGGTCTTTGCACAAGCATTCTTGCAGCAGTGAGGTCATCTCTGATCACACAGTTTGAGTCCCCAAATTTAGGCACATCTTTTCCCTTGCTTTATTGTTTTCAAATCTGCCAATGGGATTTTCTTGGCAAAAATATTGAAGTAGGTTGCCATTTCTTTCTCCAAGGTCTCTTCCTAAATATTTATAAGTTAAATAAGCAGGGTGACAATATACAGCCTTGACGTACTCCTTTTCCTATTTGGAAACAGTCTGTTGTTCCATGTCCAGTTCTACCTGTTGCTTCCTGACCTGCATACAGATTTCTCAAGAGGCAGATCAGGTGGTCTGGTGTTTCCATCTCTTTCAGAACTTTCCACGGTTTATTGTGATCCACATAGTCAAAAGCTTTGGCATCGTCAACAGAGCATAAATAAATGTTTTCTGGAATTCTCTTGCTTTTTCCATGATCCAATGGATGTTGGCAATTTGATCTCTGGTTCCTCTGCCTTTTCTAAAACCAGCTTGAACATCTGGGAGTTCACAGTTCATGTATTGCTGAAGCCTGGCTTGGAGAATATTGAGCATTACTTTACTAGCGTGTGAGATGAGTGCAATTATGTGGTAGTTTGAGAATTCTTTGGCATTGCTTTTCTTTGGAACTGGAATGAAAACGGACCTTTTCCAGTCCTGTGGCCATTGCTGAGTTTTCCAAATTTGGTGGCATATTGAGTGCAGCACTTTCACAGCGTCATCTTTCAGGATTTGAAACAGCTCAACTGGAATTCCATCACCTCCACTAGCTTTGTTCATAGTGATGCTTCCTAAGGCCCACTTGACTTCACATTCCAGGAGATCTGGCTCTAGGTGAGTGATCATACCATCATGATTATCTGGTTCATGAAGATCTTTTTTGTATAGTTCTTCTGTGTATTCTTGCCACTTCTTCTTAATATCTTCTGCTTCTGTTAGGTCCAGACCATGTGATGCTTTCTAAGGCCCACTTGACTTCACATTCCAAGATGTCTGGCTCTAGATTAGTCAACACATCATCATGATTATCTGGGTCATGAAGATCTTTTTTGTACAGTTCTTCTGTGTATTCTTGCCACCTCTTCTTAATATCTTCTGCTTCTGTTAGGTCCAGACCATTTCTGTCCTTTATCGAGCCCATCTTTGCATGAAATGTTCCCTTGGTATTTCTAATTTTCTTGAAGAGATTTCTAGTCTTTCCCATTCTGTTGTTTTCCTCTATTTCTTTGCATTGATCACTGAGGAAGGCTTTCTTATCTCTTCTTGGTATTCTTTGGAACTCTGCATTCAGATGCTTATATCTTTTCTTTTCTCCTTTGGTTTTTGCTTCTCTTCTTTTCACAGCTATTTGTAAGGCCTCCCCAGACAGCCATTTTGCTTTTTTGCATTTCTTTGCCATGGGGATGGTCTTGATCCCTGTCTCCTGTACAATGTCACGAACCTCAGTCCATAGTTCATCAGGCACTCTATCTATCAGATCTAGACCCTTAAATCTATTTCTCACTTGCACTAAACATGAATAAGCAACACGTAAATAAAATAAAAATATGTGCAGGTGGTACTGACATAAGATTCCCCAGTGGCTCAGTGATAAATAATCTACCTGCCAATGCAAGAGCCACAGGAGAGTTGAGTTCAATCCCTGAGTCAGAAAGAATGCTTGTGCAAAGCCCTGAAGGAAAGTGATAGAGAAAGGTGGATATCTGAGGATGAGTACTCAAGGTAGAGGAGCATAAGCATATCTTATAAAATGTGTAAGTATAAGCACATCTCAGAAAAATCTGAGAGGAACTGCAAGAAGGTAAGTATTGCTAAGGTATAGTGTTCAAGAAAAACTTATTGATAAAGCGATGTAAAATTAAGTCATAAAGAGTGAAGCATGGATTTTGTAGAAGTGAATGGCCTTTACTTTTAATCTTGAGATAAAAAGCCATTGACTGGTTTTGATCAGAATGTCATAATTCATCGTGACCAATTCATTTGTTAAATCTTTATTGGAAGCCTATGTGTTCTTTTATGGGAACCTATGTGACACCAATCTAGAAAGTGGAATGCATCAGTAATCCAAGAGACAAAATTCAAACTGTGTTAGTGATTGCATTCTAATGAATGGGTTGGTTTTTGCTCCTGCAACAAATTATCACAAGTTTAATGGATTCTATAAGAGAGATTTACTATCTTATAGTTTGTAGGGCAATGTGGCACTGGGCTAAGTTCAATGGGTTGAAAGGGCTGTGTTCCTTTCTAGAGCTCTGGGTAAATTTATTTTGCTTCCCTTGTTGGGTTTCTAGAGGCTTCCCTCTTTTCTTGCTTCAGTCTCCTTCCTCCATCTTCAAAGACAGTGAGCAATGTGCGTCTGATATTTCTCACTTTACATCTGGATGGTTCTCTTTTCTGATTTAATTTTTTGTTTTTCATTTTAAAGAAACTTGTTATAACATTGGATCTACTGGATAATCCAAAATCATATTACGATCTCAGGGTTAATTGATTAACAATCTTATCATCTCATCTTCAGTCTTTATCTCCCTTTGCCATAGAACTTAATATATTTAAAGGTTTTGAGTATTAGTACATAGACAACTAGGAGGGTCATTATTCTGGCTACCACAGGGAGGAATTGAATGTAATACATAGGCTAATGAAAACCTGCTGACTGTTGTGTTAAAAATAGATTATAAGCAAGGGGCTGCAAGCTAAGAGCCTAGTGACTATGTAACTCATATTGGTATGCTTACCAGCCACACAGTAGTCAGCCACATAGTAATGCTGCATATTTTTTTCCTTTTAAACTTGCAGTTAAGAGCAGAGTTATCTAGTTTGAAACTATAACCCTTCCTTCACCGTTCCAAGGAAAGCTTTATTAAAATAGACTGAACTATTTTAAAGTTGTTAACTTTTTAAATTAGCATATTTTACCTTTTACTTTGTTCTGCAATTGATCAAGTTTATTTTCTATCGTACTTGGAGTAAAATCTAAGCAGCTTATTATTATCTCTGACCCTAGAGATTCTCACTCCTATCCACCCCCTTTTCCCCCTACTTTCCAGTCAGAGTAGCCTTCTTCCTTTCCTTAAAGATGCTGACATTGTTCCCATTATTTGGTACACTCTTCCCCAGTACCTGTTTAGTTTTGGTTCCTTCGTGATGGTTGAGTCTCAACTCAAATTATTCACTAATCACTCACTTATCTCCAGAGGGCTTTTTTTTTTTTTTTAATTTAAAACTTCTCCACCCATCATTGGTCAGTAGCTCTTTTCCAAATGACTTTCAGTCATTTCAGTCCCTCAGTCCTGTCTGACTCTTTGTGACTCCATGGACTGTAGCATGTCAGGCTTCCTTGTCCATCACCAACTCCTGAAGCTTGCTCAAACTCATATCCATTGAGCTGGTAATGCCATCCAACCATCTCATGCTCTGTCATCCCCTTCTTCTCCTGCCTTCAATCTTTCCCAGCAGTAGGGTCTTTCCCAAAGAGTCAGTTCTTTGCATCAGGTGGCCAAGGTATAGGAGCTTCAGCTTCAGCATCAGTCCTTCAAATGAATATTCAGGACTGATTTCCTTTAGGATTGAATGGTTTGATCTCCTTGCTGTCCAAGGAACTCTCAGGAGTCTTATCCAATACCACAGTTCAAAAGCATACATTTTTCAGTGCTCAGCTTTCTCTGTGGTCCAAGTCTTATATCTCTATGTGACTTCTGGAAAAACCACAGCTTTGACTAGAGAGACCTTTGTTGGCAAAGTAGTGTCCCTGCTTTTTAATATGCTGTCTAGGTTGTCTACTTTTTTTTCAAGGAGAAAGTGTCTTTTAATTTCATGGCTGCAGTCTCCATTTGCAGTGATTTTGAAGCCCAAGAAAATAAAGTCTGTCATGGTTTTCATTGTTTCCCCATCTATTTGCCATGAAGTGATGGGGCAAGATGCCATGATCTTAGTTTTTTGAATGTTGAGTTTCAAGTCAGCTTTTTTACTTTCACTTTCAAGAGGAACTTTAGTTCTTCACTTTCTGTCATAAAGGTAGTGCCATCTGCATATCTGAGGTTATTGATATTTCTCCCATCAATCTTGATTCCAGCTTGTACTTTTACTCCTTACTATTTTCCTTAGTGAGTACTTTCTAAGCACTTAATCCTTATGTTTTCTTATCTGTGGTGGTTGTTAGTCTCTAAGTCGTGTCCTACTCTTGCAACCCCATGTACTGTAGACCACAAGTCTCCTCTGTCCCTAGAATTTTCCAGGCAAGAATACTGGAGTGGGTCACCATTTCCTACTCCAGGGGATCTCCCCAATCCAGGCATCGAATCCAATCCAGGTCTCCTGCACTGCAGGCAGATTCTTTACTGGCTGAGCATCAGGGAAGCTCTTGTTTTCTTATTTGTATATATGTATTTTTAAACAGTCTCCTTACCCATAAAGGTTGTTCAGCTGCTAAGTCATGACCCCAGGCACTATAGCATGCCAGGCTTCCCTGTCCTTCACTGTCTCCTGGATTTTTCTTAAATCCATGTCCGTAGATCTGTGATGCGATCTAACTATCTTATTCTCTGTCACTGTCTTCTCCTTCAATCTCCTTCAATCTTTCGCAGCAGTTGGGTCTTATCCATTGTATCACTGGCTAAAGTATTAGCACTTTAGCTTCAGCATCAAACCTTCTAATGAATGTTCAAGGTTCATTTTCTTTAGGATTGACTGGTTTGATCTCCTTGCAGTCCAATGGGACCACTCAAGAGTCTTTACCAGCACTGCAAATCAAAAGTATCAGTTCTTCGACACTCAGCCCTCTTTGTAGTACAACTCTCACATCTGTGCATGACTATTGGAAAAGCCATAGCTTTTACTATAACAGACATTTGTTGGCAAAGTGATGGCTGCTTTTTAATATGCCATCTATGTTTGACATGACTTTCCTTCCAAGGAGCAAGCATCTTTTCATTTCATGGCTCCATTCTCCATCCGTAGTGATTTTGGAGCCAAAGAAAAGAAAATTTGTGACTATTTTCACTTTTTCCCATCTGTTTTCCATGAAGTGATGGAACTGGATGCCATGAGCTTAGTTTTCAGAATGTTGAATTTTAAGCCAGCTTTTTTAATGTCCTCTTTCATTCTCATCATAGGCTCTTTAGTTCCTCTTCATTTTTTGCCATTAGAGTAGTGTCATCTAATGAGGTTGTTGATATTTCACCTGGAAATTTTGATTCCAGGTTATGATTCTTCCAGCCTGGCATATCGTATGATGTACTCTGCTGCTGCTGCTGCTGCTGCTGAGTCACTTGAGTTGTGTCCGACTCTGTGTGACCCCATAGATGGCAGCCCACCAGGCTCCCCTGTCCCTGGGATTCTCCAGGCAAGAACACTGGAGTGGGTTGGGTTGCCATTTCCTTCTCCAATGCATGAAAGTGAAAAATGAAAGTGAAGTCACTCAGTCGTGTTGACTCCTAGAGACCCCATGGACTGCAGCCTACCAGGCTCCTCCGCCCATGGGATTTTCCAAGCAAGAGTACTGGAGTGGGGTGCCATTGCCTTCTCCAGATGTACTCTGCACATAAGAGAAATAGGGTGACAAAATACAGCCTTCTTGTACACCTTTCCCAATTTTGAACCAGTCAGTTGTTCCTTGTAAGCTTCTAACTATTGCTTCTTGATTCACATACAGGTTTCTCAGGAGACAGGTAAGGTGGTCTGTTATTCTCACTTCTTTAACAATTTTCTTGTGATCTACACAGCCAAAGGCTTGCACGTATCAATGAAGATAAGTTGTATATAATCACCACTCAATCCCTAGTGCTTAAAACAATGCCTGACACATATTAGGTGCACATAATAAATATGCTAATGGATGAATGAGTAAAGAAACATGATTGTTCATAAATACCTGACTATCATAACTGGTTCAGGAAGAATTCAGAATTTTTGTTAATTTTTGTCTTTTACATGTATAATTATAGATAGAGATATATGCATCCTTTTGAAGAGTACATAGATGAGTAAACATTTAAAAGTTTTAATTGCCTTATTTTCTTCCATCCCAAGAGTAGGAAGTATGAAAGAAGTAAGGCTTTCCTTTAACCATGGAGAGAGGAAGAGGAAATCAAGAAAAAAATGGAATCGGGTAAGTGAAAAAATGTCAAACTAGATGGTTTCAGGCCCGAGTTAAAGCATGCATTTCTCTATAACTGGGAAGCACAACATAAATAAAATCTAGTTGGAAAGAGACAAGGGCAGACCAAATATTTATTAGACAAATTATTTTTCCTTACCTGATATAGCAACCCTTTGTTGGTAAACTACATTCCTCTGTTTTTATCTGATTTTATAAATATAGGTTTGTGACAGCTGAAAAATAAGCACAGCTGTTTTCAGTGCTTTCACTTGATGTTTAAATTAATTTAAAATAAATTGTTTGAATTATGATTTGTGTCAACTGTTCATCACTGACATTTGCATATCTTATAAAAAATGTTCACTTGCATATTGCTATTTAATCTTTAAAAAATCCCTGTGAGAGAGGCATGAAAATCCACTATTCTCTTTTAACAGAAAGTTAATTGACTGGTTCACTGCTACCAAGTTGTAAGACTTAGCAAAATCAGATTCGGATAGTAAACTGCTGAATATTAAACTCTTCGTATACATGATTCACAAACTGTCATACACTAAACAATATTAACTTTTGTTTTTTTAAGCATATACTTGAAAACACTTATTTTAGCATCTTCGTATTGTATGCCATTTTGGTAAGCAAATGTTCAAGATAAAGTGTTCATTAGCTGGCAATGGCACCCCACTCCAGTACTCTTGCCTGGAAAATCCCATGGATGGAGGAGCCTGGTAGGCTGCAGTCTATGGGGTCGCTAGGAGTCAGACACGGCTGAGCGACTTCACTTTCACTTTTCACTTTCATGCTTTGGAGAAAGAAATGGCAACCCACTCCAGTGTTCTTGCCTGGAGAATCCCAAGGACGGGGGAGCCTGGTGGGCTGCCGTCTATGGGGTCACACAGATTCATCTAAAAGTAAACCTCAAGTCACAATTGGGGGTGATTCAGATCAGGATGCAGGAGACAATATGGAGAGAGCAAAGAACAGGAAGCTTGAGTAGGAAGTCTTGAACTTCCAACTGCAGAGTTATGAGATAATATTCACAGATTTCTCAGTCAAAATTGCATGTAGACTATTGTGCCCGAAAGTCTGAATCCCAAGACTGACAAGAACAAGACCTCCACGACAATGCAAAAGGCAAAAAGGGAAATTTATTTCTGACTCGAGTCAGGGCCCCCGCCACATCCAATGCAGTGGAGTAAGACGAGAGGCCCCGACCTCTGGGTTCGAGCAGTATTTATAAGATTATAACAAAGGTAGGCAGCTGGCAAACTTAGATTGGTTGCACGGGTTACTCGTTAACTGCTGACTGGTCAGTTTTTCGCGGGCACGGGCTTTCCTGAAGAATTTCCATCTTTGTCTCTATAGGCCACCTTTAGGCTACTAGGCTTACAATGATGGGCTGAGCGGTGCGCGTGCAAAGTTTCAACCTCGCATCTCACCCGGATTGGCTCAATGTTTGGCGCAAATGGGGACTCTCCTGATTGGTTTTAAGGGTATAATTCCCGGAAGCATGACTCAGGTTATATTTTTGGGCCTGGTGTAGCTCGCTAAGCCTGTCATGGCCAGAATCTGGTCTAACATTCCCCCCTTGTCTTTGATCATATAGAGAAATCTTCCTCTGCTTCCCGGGGCAGCTGGTAATACTGCTGTTGCAATACAAACAGTTACATAGTATGAATACGTTCTTTCAGCCAGGGGGACTTCTGTGGTCAATCCTAGGAGGAGGAGAGCGAGCCGTCTGAGGTTTTTCGGTGGCTGAGCTTCAGCTTGAGGGGATTTGATGGGTGTATAGTTGCCTCCCATTCTGCCTGGGCCTTCTGCTGCTCCTCTGGAGTGGCTTGTCGCATGTGGTTACAGTGCACCCAAGGCCCTATTCCGTCGACCTTGAGGGCAGTGGGGGTAGTAAGGAGCACAACATAAGGACCCTTCCACTTAGGTTCTAGCGTTCTGGCATGGTGTCGCCTAACCCATACCCAGTCTCCTGGCCCGATGTTGTGTGACCGATTTTGACCTTCATGGCTTTCTTGGCTGAGCTTCAGCTTGAGGGGATTTGATGGGTGTATAGTTGCCTCCCATTCTGCCTGGGCCTTCTGCTGCTCCTCTGGAGTGGCTTGTCGCATGTGGTTACAGTGCACCCAAGGCCCTATTCCGTCGACCTTGAGGGCAGTGGGGGTAGTAAGGAGCACAACATAAGGACCCTTCCACTTAGGTTCTAGCGTTCTGGCATGGTGTCGCCTAACCCATACCCAGTCTCCTGGCCCGATGTTGTGTGACCGATTTTGACCTTCATGGCTTTCTTGGATCAACTTCCAGACCTGGGCATGTACTTTTCCCAATGCCATCAGGTCTTCCTGGAATTGCCTCAAATTTTGGGGAAGGTTGTCTTTTGCCTTTGAGAATGGGACAAATTGGAGGGGGCCTCCCATGCATAATTTCAAAGGGGGTCAGATTAAGTTTGAAGCGGGTGTTACGTGCACGGAAGAGGGCAAAAGGAAGGAGAGCCACCCAGTCCCAGCCAGTCTCTATTGCTAGTTTGGCCAGTGTCTTTATAGTCTAGCGCTCTGGCATGGTGTCGCCTAACCCATACCCAGTCTCCTGGCCCGATATTGTGTGACGGTATAGTTCCCTGATTTTGACCTTCATGGATTTCCTGGATCAACTTCCAGACCTGGGCATGTACTTTTCCCAATGCCATCAGGTCTTCCTGGAGTTGCCTCAAATTGGGGGAAGGTTGTCTTTTGCCCTCAAGAATGAGACAATTGGAGGGGGCCTCCCATGCATAATTTCAAAGGGGGTCAGATTAAATTTGAAAGGGGTGTTACATGCACAGAAGAGGGCGAAAGGAAGGAGAGCCACCCAGTCCCCGCCAGTCTCTATTGCTAGTTCGGCCAGTTTCTCTTTTAGGGTCCGATTCATTTTTTCTACTTGCCCTGAGCTCTGAGGGTTATATATTCACAATGTAGCTTCCACTTAGTCCCCAGAGCTAAGGCCAATCCCTGAACGACCTGACTGATAAAAGCAGGTCCATTATCAGAGCCAATGGTGATTGGCAGCCCAAACCTAGGCACTATTTCTTCTAAAATCTTTTTGGCCACTATCAGTGCTGTCTCTCCCTTAGTAGGAAAGGCCTCAACCCAGCCCGAGAAGGTGTCTACTAATACTAACAAATATCTATACCCATACTTGCCTGGTCTTACCTCTGTAAAATCTATCTCCCAGTGCTGTCTTGGCCCTTCCCCTGGTACCTGGTCCCAACATGTTGCCGCCTTTCAGGCCTCATCTGCTGGTATGCCTTGCAGGCCTGGATTATGTCTTGCACTGTAGTTTGGCATCCCAGGAACCTCAGGCAGGCGGTCTGGAGGAGTGCTGAAGTCTTTTCTCACCCAGATGTGTGGACAGGTGCAAGTTCTCACAGAGGTGCCGACCTAAGTCAGCCGGAAGTATCAGGCAGTCCTCAGTATCCATATGTCAGTTTATCGGCATCGTGGCTGTAGCTGCGATGATGCGGAGACAAGGTGGCCACCCAGATGCCACCGGGTCTAGCCGTTTGGAGAGGTATGCCACGGGTCGTTCCAGGGTCCCAACTGCTGTGTCAGGACTCCCTTCCCTATCCCTTGCTTTTCGTCTACAAACAGCTGAAAAGGTTTAGCTGGATCAGGAAGGGCAAGAGCGGGAGCCTTTAACAATGCCTGTCTGAGCTCCTGGAATGTCTGCCTCATTGGCTCAGTCCAAGTCCAATCTTTAGCCTCTCTACTGGCTTCATACAGGGGCCGGGCTTTTTCAGCAAATCCTAGGATCCACAACCGGCAATATCCAACAGTCCCCAGGAATTCTCTTACTTGCCTAGGGTTAGTAGGCTCGGGGATCTGGAGGATGGTCTCTTTCATGGCCTGGGTTAGCCACCTTTGGCCCTGTTTTATCTTGTACCCGAGGTATGTAACCTCCTGTTTGGCGATCTGGGCCTTTTTGGCACTGGCGCAATAGCCCAAAGCCCCCAGAGTTTGAAGGAGGCTGCCCGTCGCCTCCAGGCAATTTTCTTTGGTAGTGGCTGTCAGCATTAAGTCATCAACATATTGCAGCAAGACCACATCAGGGTGCCTACCTCGGTACTCCCAGAGGTCTTCTCCCAGGGCCTCATTGAATAACGTGGGCGAATTCTTGAAGCCTTGTGGCAACCGAGTCCAAGTTAGCTGCCCAGGGGTCTGACCATTGTCTTCTTTCCATTCAAATGCAAAGATTTCCTTACTCAAAGGAGCTAAGGCCAAGCTAATAAAAGCATCTTTCAAGTCCAAGACAGTATACCAGGTGTGATCTGGGGGCAGACTGCAACCACTCGTTTGTTTACTTCCCGCAAATCTTGCACCAGCCTGAAGTTCATTCCTCCTGGGTAACAGGGGAGTATTCCACAGGGATCGGCACCTCCTGAGAACCCCTGCCTCCAGGAGGTGCTGTATGTGGGGCTTGATGCCACGTTGGGCTTCCTGACTCATGGGGTATTGCCGTACCCTCACAGGCTGTGCGCTGGCCCTTAGCTCAATCACAATAGGGGGTCTCTGTTTAGCAAGTCCCATTCCTGCTGTCTCTGCCCAGGCAGGGGGTATTTCTGAACCCACGGTTGTACATCGGGGTTTATCGTCGCTGGGGCTTCTGGCAAGTACAGTCTATATTCATCTCTTAATGCTAGAGACATAGCTTGTAAAGGTTGACTGGTCCCATCCACAACAGACATCTGCCCATGGTCGAAGTGAATATGGGCATTAACTTTGGATAACAAGTCTCTTCCTAACAATGGGGCTGGACACTCAGGTACCACGAGGAAAGAATGGGTTACCTGCTGGGTCCCCAGGTTTACTTGTCATTTTGTTGTCCATCCATACTGTCTGGTACCTGTGGCCCCTTGTACCCAACTGGTCTTCTTGGACATGGGTCCATCTTTCAGATTAAGAACTGAGTGTTGAGCCCCGGTGTCTACCATGAAGCCCATACGTTTCCCCTCCACTTTTATAGTTACCCAGGACTCAGGGAGGGGCGCCAAGCCTTGACCCCCCTAATCGCTGTCCTCTCCTGTATAGAGGATACGAGTCCCTGGGGGAGGTGGCTTCTTGTCAACAGTATCTCTTTTTAATTCTCTATTTGGACACTCATTTTTCCAATGTCCTTGCTGCTTACAATAAGCACATTGGTCTCTTTTCAGACCCTGTCTGGCTGGCCAGCGTTTTTCTGACTCCTTGGGCCCTTGGGGCCCCACTTTGGGTGCCATTCCTGCTTTGACCCCAGCTAAAAGGATCTGAGCCAATTTTTTTTTTTTTATTTTCTTTCATCCTGAATTCCCTCTCTTCTTGTCTAACCCGCTCAGCATGCTCTCTTTCTTCCCTTCTAATATGTTCTTCTCTTTCTTCTGGAGTTTCACTATTGTTGAATACCTTTTTGGCTGTCTTTACTAGGTCCTGTATGGATAGCTCTCCTAACTTCTCTACCTTTTGCAACTTCTTTCTAATGTCTGGAGCTGCCTGATTAACAAAGGCTAATAAGACTGCTGCACGGGACTCCTCGGCTAAGGGATCCATGGGCATGTACTGTCTAAAAGCTTCCATTATCCTCTCTAAGAAGGCTGAGGGCTTTCATCAGGCTCTTGCCTAACCAAATTTACCTTAGACAAATTAGTTGGCCTCCTAGCGGTGGCTCGGAGGCTGGCCATGAGAGTCTGGCGGTACACTTGGAGAGGCTCCCTACCTTCAGCGTGCTCAAAGTCCCAATTTGGTCTTTGTAAAGGAAAGGCTTCGTCGATGAGCTGGGGCTGCATGGTGGGTCTCCCATCTATTCCCAACACATTTTTCCTTGCTTCTGATAGGACTTGTTCTCTTTCTTTAGTGGTTAGGAGCACCTGTAACAGCTGTTGACAATCATCCCAAGTAGGATTGTGGGTATGCAGGATAGAATCTAACAAGCCAATGAGACCCTGGGGCTTTTCAGAGAAAGGGGGATTCTGGGCTTTCCAGTTGTAAAGGTCACTAGTGGAGAACGGCCAATATTGAAAAGTTCGTTCCCCATCCAGACTAGCTGGCCCCACTCTGATCAGGAATGCCTGGACGGTCGACGTGGGCCCCTTGTGACACTCAGGCTCTGATATAATCCCAGCTCTCCATGCTCTCCCCCGGGTCCCCAGAGCTGGCCCCCTGCTGTGTCCTGAGGCTGAGGCCCGCATGCCATCCTCCCGCCCTCCTGATGATATATCTGGTTCTTGCAGGGGCAGGGGTGGTGGCGGTACGTAGGGGGGAGGCCTCAATTCCATGTCCAGGTCAATCAGATTAGGGTAAGGAGAGGAATCCTGGAGGACAGCCGTTTCCGCCCAACTTGCTTTCTCCTTTTCCTTGGGCACCTCTGCTACCAGGACCTGGGAAATTGGAACACTGTCCCGGGGGGTGGGGGGGAGTGGTGAGTAAAAGGCTTTAACCAGGCTAGCGGGTTCTCAAATAGATCCTGCCAAACCAGGATATAGGGCATCTGGTCAGGGTGGCCCTGAGGATTTGGAGCCATAACCATCTCCTTAACATGTTGGATGATGGGTAGGGAGAAAGTTCCTTCTGGTGGCCACCCGACCTGGAACGTGGGCCATTCTGCAGAACAAAAAGTCTTACCAGCAGAGACAAATTTTGTGCCCTGGATTTAAAGTCTGAAAAATGATCTACCATCACAGACAGCGGGGTTGAGCTGGTTTGCCCCATTATAAAATAGCCTAATATAAAAACACGGCACCCACACTCACACACACGCAACAAGGGGAGGACAGACAGACGTCGGCCGAAAACACTGAAATAGGCCTCTGGTAGGATTTAAATTTCTTCCCTGTACTTACCTTTCCCCACAGTGTCCACCATCCATCAGACCTGGTTTCGGAGGGGTCCTGACTGTCCCCTCCCCTGAAAACCCAAGTGTCTTCCAGTGTGTCCACTGGGCCTCGGACTTACAATGGGTGGGTGGTTATTCTGCCCTCAGAGTGAAAGCTTTCCCTGCACCAGTTAACCTCCCACGTATTGGCGGGCCCAGGATTTACACTGGATTTTCTGTACCTTAGCACCGGTGCTCCAGTAAAATTTCCCTTATGTCTGGAGGAGGTTGTTTCCCTCAGTCAAGGGATCCCGGATGAGCCCCCAAATGTGCCCGAAAGTCCAAATCCCAAGACCGACAAGAACAAGACCTCCATGACAATGCAAAAGGCAAAAAGGGAAATTTATTTCTGACTCGAGTCAGGACCCCTGCCACATCCAACGCAGTGGAGTAAGACAAGAGGCCCCAACCTCTGGGTTCGAGCAGTATTTATAGGATTATAACAAAGGTAGGCAGCTGGCAAACTTAGATTGGTTGCACGGGTTACTCGTTAACTGAGGCAGCTGGTAAACTTAGATTGGTTGCACGGGTTACTCGTTAACTGCTGATTGGTCAGTTTTTCGTGGGCACAGGCTTTCCTGAAGAATTTCCATTTTTGTCTCTATAGGCCACCTCTAGGCTACCAGGCTTACAATGATTGGCTGAGCGGTGTGCGCGAATTTTGAACCTCGCATCTCACCCGGATTGGCTCAAGGTTTGGCACAAATGGGGACTCTCCTGATTGGTTTTAAGGGTATAATTCCCGGAAGCATGACTCAGGTTATATTTTTGGCCTAGGTTATATTTTTAGGCCTAGTGTAGCTCGCTAAGCCTGTCATGGCCAGAGTCTGGTCCTAACATCAATGAAGCCCCTTCCTGCATCGGTGGCAAGGTCCGGGAGGAGTCTTATTCCTCCCAGTATAAGATTTGTCCTTGGGAATTGCACCTTGATCAGCTTTTAATTTTCGACATTCTTTTTTCATATGGCCAGGTTTTCCACAATGGAAGCAGTTACTTCCCTTTTGTGGTCTTATAGCTTTGGCCAGGGCAGTAGCAAAAACATTAGCCTGATGCTCTGTCCCTCCTACTCCAGAGCAGGCTCTGATATATTCAGCCACAGATGCACCCTGTCCTTTCAGCGGCCCAAGTATGCGTTTGCATTCAGGATTTGCATTTTCAAAAGCCATAGTTTGTAATAATATCTCAGAGATCTCGTCCCTGCCCACAGCTTGTTCCACGGCAACCCTCAGCCTCACAAAAAATCAGTGTAAGGCTTATTGGAGCCCTGCATTGTTTTAACAAAAGAGGGCTGGGCATGGCCAGTAGGCCCCACACGGCACCAAACTCGTAAAAAGACCTGGCGGACTTGTTGTAAGTCCTGGTCAGTGTACTGAGCTTGTTCTCTTAAAGCTCGATATTGGCTCTCTCCCATAAGCTTATCCTCTAAAGGGCCAGGAGGATTCTGTCCTTCATTAATCCAAGCCTGCTTCCTGGCTTCCTCTTCCCACCAACTACGAAGCTGTAACCATTGAGATCCCTCCAAGACAGCTTGAGCAATCGATTCCCAATCCAACGGTATAATTAATTTGCTTTTCCCCAGTGAATCCAAGATAGCCAAAACAAAAGGAGACTGAGGACCGTATTGCGTGACTGCCAACTTAAGATCTTTAAAAAATTTATATTCTAAAGGAGCATAATGAACATTTATCACGTTGTCATTTTGTTGTCTCTGAATTGCAAACAATTGTGGAGGATTGATAAAACCACCAGGGGGAGCAGGTAAGTCATCATCATAAAGCATAGACAAAGGAAAGAAAATTGACGATGTTCTCGGCCTACATCAGGCCATCGACCGCAGTGGGGAAAAGAGAGGCATAAGGAGGGGCAGAAGGTGTAGGTTTCTTCTCGTCTTTACGAGATTTCCACCACTCTTGAAACAAGTGGGTCATTTCTTTAGTTTCTTTGTCCCCCTCTGATGAATCCGAAGAAGCCTCCGAATCCGATTCTGAACTATCGGATGCCTCAGCATTTACAGAGGGAGGCTCACCGGTGTCTTTACCTTTAAGAGGCACAGAAGCCCTGCCGACATCTGACACATCCTCATAAATTGCTTCCTCCTTCATGGAAGCGTTAGATTTAGTTTCACTATCAGTAGATAACAAAGTCAAAGTCTGCGTTATAGCGCTACATAAAGTCCATAATTTCAAAGGGATCACATTGCCCTTCTGATGTTGCTTTCACAATTCCTTTTGAATTATTTTCCATTATTTTACATGTAATTGTACCTTAGTTTGATATTGAAACCAGTAACAATATTGCTCAACCAAGCGAAAGAGCTCACTCAATTGGCGAGTTGAGACCTTAACGCCTATGGAGTGGAGAAGTCCTTTGACTAACTCCATGTATTGCGTCCATAATGATGAGGAATTCCCCATGATTTGCCCGAAAGTTCCCCTGCTATGGATATAAAATCCCCTGGGGTTACTCACCCTTTCGGTTTCACTCGTGCCCCACGTTGGGTGCCAGATGTTATGAGCGAAATAACACAGAGACAAGACAAACAAAAAGGACAAAGACACAACTCTGGCCAGAGGAACAAAGACCGCACAGGCAAGCTGCGGTTTATTTTTGTAAAGCCCCCCTGGCGGCGTTCCAAACTACATGACTAAGCCTTTTCATTACAGCGCATGTGCATAAATGTTATCGCATAGCAGAGGGGAGTGAAGTCCTTGTTTACTCTTAGAGTCTGTCCAGGGCCGTTCTTCCCCCTTATCTTCAAGGGGAGAATGCTCCCTCGCTTGCAAAGGATCATTAATCTCAAGGCTGTGTCCAGACCCTTAGCGGAATGTCTCGCTTGCAAGCACGTCCCGCCTGGGCAGAGAATCCCGCTTGCAGGCACATCTCTACCTCACTATCATGGCCGCATTAACTTCCTTCACTGGGTCAGGAAGTTCCCCTGGAGAAGGGATAGTTTACCCACTCCAGTATTATTGGGCTTCCCTGGTGGCTCAGCTGGTAAAGAATCTGCCTGCAATGTGCAAGACCTGGGTTCGATCCCTGAGTTGGTAAGACCCCCTGGAGAAGGGAATGGCTACCCACTCTTGTATTCTGGCCTGGTGATTTCAAGGGCTGTATGGTCCACAGACTGTGTATTTTGATAAATGGGGCTAGGAAAACTGGGCTGCTACATGTGAAAAAATAAGTTTAGATATTTTCTCATACAATATACAAAAATAAGCTCAAAATGGATTAAACACTTAAATGTAAGATGAAAAATAATTAAACCTAATATAGAAGAAAACATAGGCAATCTCTTTGACATCTGTCTTAGTAATTTTTTAAAATGTTTCTTCAGGGAGACAAACAAAAATAAACAAATGGGACTCAGTTCAGTTCAGCCGTTCAGTCATGTCAGACTCTTTGTGACCCCATGAACCACAGCATGCCAGGCCTCCCTGTCCATCACCAACTCCCGGAGTTCACTCAAACTATTGTCCATCAAGTCGGTGATACAATCCAGCCATCTCATTCTCTGTTGTCCCCTTTCCCTCCTGCCCCCAATCCCTCCCAACATCAGAGTCTTTTCCAATGAGTCAACTCTTCACATGAGGTGGCCAAAGTATTGGAGTTTCAATTTTAGCATCAGTCCTTCCAAAGAAATCCCAGGACTGATCTCCTTCAGAATGGACTGGTTGGATCTCCTTGCAGTCCAAGGGACTCTCAAGAGTCTTCTCCAACACCACAGTTCAAAAGCATCAATTCTTCTGCATTCAGCCTTCTTCACAGTCCAACTCTCACATCCATACATGACCACTGGAAAAACCATAGCCTTGACTAGACAGACCTTAGTTGGCAAATAATGTCTCTGCCTTTGAATATACTATCTAGGTTGCTCATAACTTTTCTTCCAAGGAGTAAGCGCCTTTTAATTTCATGGCTGCAATCACCACCATCTGCAGTGATTTTGGAGCCCCCAAAAATAGTCTGACAGTGTTTCCACTGTTTCCCCATCTATTTGCCATGAAGTGATGGGACCAGATGCCATGATCTTAGTTTTCTGAATGCTCAGCTTTAAGCCAACTTTTTCACTCTCCTCTTTCACTTTCATCAAGAGACTTTTTAGTTCCTCTTCACTTTCTGCCCTAAACTACATCAGACTAAAAAAAACAAACATGCATGGTGAAGGAAACTGTCAACAAAATGAAAAGTTCACCTACTGAATGGGAGACCATATTGGCAAAGAATATATCTGATAAAGGCTTTATATTCTAAAAGGTAGGAAGAACTCATGCAGATCAACATCAAAAAAGCAACCTGTTTATAAAATGGGCAGAAGACCTGAATAGGTATTTTTCCTATGAAAATAGGAAATAGGTATTTTCCCTATGTTTTCCTAAGGAAACATACTGATTGGCAACAGTCAGATGAAAATATGCTGAACACCACTAATCATCATGAAAATACAAATCAAAACCACAATGAGATCATCTCATACTCACTAGAATGGCAACTATCAAAATGACTACACATAACAAGTGTTGGAGATGTTGTGGAGAACAGGTAACTCATATGCTGTTGGCAGGAATGTAAAATTGTACAATAGCCTTGGAAAACAATGTGGAGTACTTCCAAAAAAAAAAAAAAACTGAAAATAGAACTACCATGTGACCCAGGAATTTCACTCCTGGGTGTTTATTCAAAAACTATGAAAACACTAACTTGGGGAATTCCATGAATAAACTTGCTATAAACATTTATGTGCAGGCTTTTTTGTGGATAAGATTTTTCAACTCATTTGGTTAAACAATCAGGATCATGACTGCTGAAACATGGTAGAGCATGTTTACTTTTGTAAAAGTTTCCAAACTGTCTTCCAAAGGGCTGTACCATTTTTCATTCCAACCAGCAATGAATGAGATCTCCCACTGCTCCAAATCCTCACCAGCATTTAGTGTTCTCAGTTGTTTAGGTTTTGGTCATGGTAACAGGTGTCTAGTGCTATCTCTCTGTTGTTTTAATTTGCAACTCCCTAATGACATATGGCATCTGGTCCCATTACTTCATGGGAAATAGATGGGGAAACAGTGGAAACAGTGTCAGACTTTATTTTGGGGGGCTCCAAAATCACTGCAGATTGTGAATGCAGCTGTGAAATTAAAAGACTTTTACTCCTTGGAAGGAAAGTTTTGACCAACCTAGATAACATATTAAAAAGCAGAGACATTACTTTGCCAACAAAGGTCCGTCTAGTCAAGGTTATGGTTTTTCCAGTGGTCACTTATGGATGTGAGAGTTGGACTGTGAAAAAAGCTGAGCACCGAATAATTGATGCTTTGGAACTGTGGTGTTGGAAAAGACTCTTGAGAGTCCCTTGGACTGAAAGGAGATCCAACCAGTCCATTCTAAAGGAGATCAGTCCTGGGTATTCTTTGGAAGGACTGTTGCTAAAGCTGAAGCTCCCGTACTTTGGCCACCTCATGCGAAGAGTTGACTCACTGGAAAAGACTCTGATGCTGGGAAGGATTGAGGGCAGGAGGAAAAGGGGACGACAGAGGATGAGATGGCTGGATGGTATCACCGACTTGACGGGCAAGAGTTTGAATGAACCCTGGGAGTTGGTGACGGACAGGGAGGCCTGGTGTGCTGCAATTCATGGGGTCGCAAAGAGTCAGACACGACTGAGCAACTGAACTGAACTGAACTGAATGACATATGAGGGCTTCCCTTGTGGCTCAGCTGGTAAAGAATCTGTCTGCAATGTAGGAGACCTGGGTTCAACCCCTGGGTTGGGAAGATCCCCTGGAGAAGGGAAAGGCTACCCACTCCAGTATTCTGGACTAGACAATTCCATGGACTATACAGTCCATGGGGTCACAAAGAGTCAGACACGACTGAGTGATTTCACTTCACTTCACAATGACATATGATGCTGAGCGTTTTTCATATGCTATTTGCCATCTGTACATCTTCTTTATGGAGATTTCTTTCTGTATTTTTTGCCCATTTTGTCAATGTTAATATTTTTTCTGTTGAATTTTAAGAGTTCATTGTATACTTTGGATCCTTGTCCTTCGTCTGACATGTGTTTTGCAAAGATTATTTCCCAGTCTGTGGCTTGTCCTTTCACTCTATTAAAAATGTCTTCTGTAGAGCAGATGTTTTTAATTTTAATGAAGTACATCATATCAGTTTTTTCTTTTATGGATCATGCTTTTAGTTTTGTACCTAAGAATGCATCAACAAATCCATGGTCACTTGGATTTGCATCATCTTCTAAAAATATCACATTAATTTTGATATGTTGAGCTTTTTTCTTGCTGTTCAGTCACCCAGCTGTTTGTGACCCCATGGACTGCAGCATGCCAGGTTCCTGTCCTTCACCATCTCCCAGAGTTTGCTCAAACTCATGCCCATTGAGTCGGTGATGCCATCCAATGATCTCATCCTCTGTCATCCCTTTCTTCTCCTGCCCTCAATCTTTTCCAGCATCAGGGTCATTTCCAATTAGTCGGCTCTTTGCATCAGGTAGCCAAAGTATTGGAGCTTCAGCTTCAGTATCAGTCCTTCCTCTGAATATTTAAGGTTGATTTCCTTTAGGATTGACTGATTTGATCTTCTTGAAGTCCAAAGGACTCTCAAGAGTCTTCTCCAACACCACAGTTTGAAAGCATCAATTCTCCATCACTCAGCCTTTTTTATGGTCCAACTCTAACATCTGTACATGACTACTGGGAAAACCATAGCTTTGACTATATGGGCCTTTGTCAGCAAAGTTATGCCTCTGCTTTTTAATACACTGCTTAGATTTTTTCATAGCTTTTCTTCTAAGGAGCAAGCATATTTTTTCTCAGTAAAAAAAATTATATCTAAAAGAAAGACAGAGTAGCAATATTTACATCAGATAAAATGGGTTTATTATAAGGCTGTTTTAAGACACAAAGAAGAACAATACATGATTATCAAGGGATCAACCACAGATGAAATAACAATTTTAAGTATATATGTACCTAATATAGCAGCACCTCATCTTCAAGTAGGCTGGCCCATGCCCGAGGTCAGGGCAGCGACCAGGAGCAGCAACCCCACACCCAAGGCTAGGGGCAGTGACTGGGAGCAGCAACCTCATGCCCAAGGCTAGGGGCGGTGGCTGGGAGGGGCAACCCCACGTCCAAGGAGTGGTGGCTGTGCGGGCACAGGAGGGCCTAGAGGAGCCATCCCACATTGAAGGTCAGGAAGGGCGGCAGGAGGAGATACCCCTCATCCAAGGTAAGGAGCAGCGGCTTGTGCTTTGCTGGAGCAGCCATGAAGAGATACCCCACACCCAAGGTAAGAGAAACCCAAGTAAGATGGTAGGTGTTGCAAGAGGGCATCAGAGGGCAGACACACTGAAACCATACTCACAGAAATCTAGTCAATCTAATCACACTAGTACCACAGCCTTGTCTAACTCAATGAAACCAAACCATGCCTGCGGGGCAACACAAGACGGGTGGGTCATGGTGGAGAGATCTGACAGATTGTGGTCCACTGGAGAAGGGAATGTCAAACCATAGCAAAACAAACTAAAAAATAAAAATCAATAAAAAAAAAAAAAGACATCGGAAATAAAGACAGAGAGAGTCCTGAATGTTGGTATACTGGACAATGTTTAACATTCAGTTCTCTACTTAAAAACAAGGGCTAATTGTAGCATTGGCCAGTTTCTCTGGTACGCATTTTTCTGTGTGTGTGTGTGTGTGTGTGTGTGTGTTTGTGTGTGTGTTAGCCACTCACTCACGTCTGACTCTCTGTGACCTTTTAAACGGTAACCTGCCAGGCTCCTCTGTCTGTGGGATTCTCCAGGCAAGAATACTGGAGTGGGTAGCCAGTCACTTCTCCAGGGGATCTTCCTGACCCAGGGATCGAACCTGAGTCTCCCACATTGCAGACCATCTGAGCCACAGAGAAGCCTATGGCTGATTTAAAACTAACTAATGGGATGTTACCAAATGTGAATTGGAAAGAGATTCCTAGTAGCACACTGTTATACAGTTTTTCCAACATACAAACAATAAATCTGAATAATTTCAGGAGCCTATATAATACTAAAATACCAAATAGAGAATATTAAAGTAAATAATAGTATTTAAAAATTAAGAATTGGTGAGACCCGCTAAATTAGTACCTAAATAATATAATTTACTTAACTGTAAGTTTAATTTTTAATGATGACCTTGTTTTATAAAATTCTTGAATTTAATAATTGACTCTGTTGAGCTGGTTCTGGTACACCAATGGTCTTGATGATGTTACACGCCTGGTGTCAGCTGTATTGTAAGCCAAGCAATCTCATTTTTGTCCCTGGATTACTTGAGATAGCTCAGTGCCTTTATAATAAATCTCTTTCTCTGTTACACATAGCTAACTCAATTGGATGTTGGCCATTTGTACCACAGGCAGCTATTTTACTAGGAATCGCATCTCACTAAAATTTTAAAGATAATAGGAAAAGAAAAATATATAAAAGAAACATTTAGTAGCATTTCCTCTTTGTTGATGCCTTGTGTAAGTATTGTGGTTAACATTTTGATGTAAACTAACTTCAGCTTCTTTTCCTCTTGGTTTCTGGCCCAGATTAGCTCCCTGCCAACCAGACAACCACTAGATCTTTGCTTATGAATTCCCTCAGGGCCACTGAGAATATAAGTGCAAAGAAGACAAGGCTCATCTTCAAGTTTCAAATCAGGCTTCACAAGAAAAAAGAAGTAAAAGCAAGCCTTTCTATTATAGAAGCTCAGCTTTTTTGAGTGATACAATGCCTTGATGAATTCCAAAGCCTGAGATCCTTGGAGTTCTCAGAGCACAGTGTTTATGCATATATCAGAGAGTGAGGGGGGAGTCTATTCTCCCTGCCAACCAGACAACCACTAGATCTTTGCTTATGAATTCCCTCAGGGCCACTGAGAATATAAGTGCAAAGAAGACAAGGCTCATCTTCAAGTTTCAAATCAGGCTTCACAAGAAAAAAGAAGTAAAAGCAAGCCTTTCTATTATAGAAGCTCAGCTTTTTTGAGTGATACAATGCCTTGATGAATTCCAAAGCCTGAGATCCTTGGAGTTCTCAGAGCACAGTGTTTATGCATATATCAGAGAGTGAGGGGGGAGTCTATGACAATGTTCTGTTTCAAAAAGATCGGTAGACTTCCCTTGCAGTTTAATGCTTAAGACTCTGAGCTTCCATTGCAGGGGGAGCTAAGATCCTAGTCTGGGAACTAAAATCCCATAGGCTGTGTGCTCAAATAATAAATAAATGTTAAAAAAAAAAAAAGATCAGGAAGTTAGGACAATGAATAATAAAGGAGAATCATTAGGACAATCTTAGATTGTGGATCCCTAATGTGTCCACATTTCTGGAATGGGAGTGGGTGGGTAGCAGCATAGGGAAAAAAGTGATTCAGCCTTTACTATTGTGATTATGTAACCCAAGTAAGATGGTAGCTTTTGCAAGAGGGCATCAGAGGGCAGACACACTGAAACCATACTCACAGAAAACTAGTCAATCTAATCACACTAGGACCACAGCCTTGTCTAACTCAATGAAACTAATCCACCATTTGTGGCCACCATGGGGCAAACCCAAGGTGGGTGGGTCATGGTGGAGAGGTCTGACAGAATGTGGTCCACTGGAGAAGGGAATGGCAAAACACTTCAGCATCCTTGCCTTGAGAAGCCCATGAACAGTATAAAAAGGTAAAATGATAGGATACTGAAAGAAGAACTCCCCAGGTCAGTAGGTGCCCAATATGCTACTGGAGATCAGTGGAGAAATAACTCCAGAAAGAATGAAGGGATGGAGCCAGAGCAAAAACAATACCCAGCTGTGGATGTGACTGGTGATAGAAGCAAGGTCCGATGCTGTAAAGAGCAATATTGCATAGGAACCTGGAATGTCAGGTCCATGAATCAAGGCAAACTGGAAGTGGTCAAACAAGAGATAGCAAGACTGAACGTCGACATTCTAGGAATCAGCGAACTAAAATGGACTGGAATGGGTGAATTTAACTCAGATGACCATTATCTCTACTACTGCGCACAGGAATCCCTCAGAAGAAATGGAGTAGCGATCATGGTCAACAGAAGAGTCCGAAATGCAGTACTTGGATGCAATCTCAAAAATGACAGAATGATCTCTATTCGTTTCCAAGGCAAACCATTCAATATCACAGTAATCCAAGTCTATGCCCCAACCAGTAATGCTGAAGAAGCTGAAGTTGAATGGTTCTATGAAGATCTACAAGACCTTTTAGAACTAACACCCAAAAAAGATGTCCTTTTCATTATAGGGGACTAGAATGTAAAAGTAGGAAGTCAAGAAACACCTGGAGTAACAGGCAAATTTGGCCTCGGAATGTGGAATGGAGCAGGCCAAAGACTAATAGAGTTTTGCCAAGAAAATGCACTGGTCGTAGCAAAAACCCTCTTCCAACAACACAAGAGAAGACTCTACACATGGACATCACCAGGTGGTCAACACTGAAATCAGATTGATTATATTCTTTGCAGCCAAAGATGGAGAAGCTCTATACAGTCAGCAAAAACAAGACTGGGAGCTGACTGTGGCTCAGATCATGAACTCCTTATTGCCAAATTCAGACTCAAATTGAAGAAAGTAGGGAAAACCACTAGACCATTCAGGTATAAACTAAATCAAATCCCTTATGATTATACAGTAGAAGTGAGAAATAGACTTAAGGGCCTAGATCTGACAGATAGAGTGCCTGATGAACTGTGGAATAAGTTTAGTGACATTGTACAGGAGACAGGGATCAAGACCATCCCCATGGAAAAGAAATGCAAAAAAGCAAAATGGCTGTCTGAGGAGGGCTTACAAATAGCTGTGAAAAGAAGAGAAGCAAAAAGCCAAGGAGAAAAGGAAAGATATAAGCATCTGAATGCAGACTTCCAAAGAATAGCAAGAAGAGATAAGAAAGCCTTCTTCAGCGATCAATGCAAAAAAATAGAGGAAAACAACAGAATGGGAAAGAATAAAGATCTTTTCAAAAAATTAGAGATACATTTCATGCAAAGGGAACATTTCATGCAAAGATGGGCTCGATAAAGGACAGAAATTGTATGGACCTAACAGAAGCAGAAAATGTTAAGAAGAGATGGCAAGAATACACAGAAGAACTGTACAAAAAAGATCTTCATGACCTGGATAATCACGATGGTGTCATCACTCATCTAGAGCCAGAGATCCAGGAATGTGAAGTCAAGTGGACCTTAGAAAGCATCACTAAGAACAAAGCTAGTGCAGGTGATGGAATTCTAGTTGAGCTGTTTCAAATCCTGAAAGATGATGCTGTGAAAGTGCTACACTCACTATCGCAGCAAATTTGGAAAACTCAGCAGTGGCCACAGGACTGGAAAAGGTCAGTTTTCATCCCAATCCCAAAGAAAGGCAATGCCAAAGAATGCTCAGACTACCACACAATTGCACTCATCTCACATGCTAGTAAAGTAATGCTCAAAATTCTCCAAGCCAGGCTTCAGCAATACGTGAACTGCAAACTTCCTGATGTTCAAGCTGGTTTTAGAAAAGGCAGAGGAACCAGGCATCAAATAGCCAACATCCGCTGGATCATGGAAAAAGCAAGAGAGTTCCAGAAAAACATCTATTTCTGCTTTATTGACTATGCCAAAGCCATTGACTGTGTGGATCACAACAAACTGTGGAAAATTCTGAGAGAGATGGGAATACCAGACCACCTGACCTGTCTCTTGAGAAATCTGTATGCAAGTCAGGAAGCAACAGTTAGAACTGGACATGGAACAACAGACTGGTTCCAAATAGGAAAAGGAGTCCGTCAAGGCTGTATATTGTCAATCTGCTTATTTAACTTCTATGCAGAGTACATCATGAGAAACGCTGGACTGGAAGAAACACAAGCTGGAATCAAGATTGCCGGGAGAAATATCAATAACCTCAGATATGCAGATGACACCACCTTTATGGCAGAAAGTGAAGAGGAACTAAAAAGCCTCTTGATGAAAGTGAAAGTGGAGAGTGAAAAAGTTGGCTTAAAGCTCAACATTCAGAAAACGAAGATCATGGCATCTGGTCCCATCATTTCATGGGAAATAGATGGGGAAACAGTGTCAGACTTTATTTTTTTGGACCCCAGAATCACTTCAGATGGTGACTGCAGCCACGAAATTAAAAGATGCTTACTCCTTGGAAGAAAAGTTATGATCAACCTAGATAGCATATTCAAAAGCAGAAACATTACTTTGCCGACTAAGGTCCATCTAGTCAAGGCTATGGTTTTTCCTGTGGTCATGTATGGATGTGAGAGTTGGACTGTGAAGAAGGCTGAGCACCGAAGAATGGATGCTTTTAAACTGTGGTGTTGGAGAAGACTCTTGAGAATCCCTTGGACTGCAAGGAGATCCAACCAGTCCATTCTGAAGGAGATCAGCCCTGGGATTTCTTTGGAAGGAATGATGCTGAAGCTGAAACTCCAGTACTTTGGCCACCTCATGCGAAAAGTTGACTCATTGGAAAAGACTCTGATGCTGGGAGAGATTGGGGGCAGGAAGAGAAGGGGACGACCGAGGATGAGATGGCTGGATGGCATCACGGACTCGATGGGCGGGAGTCTGAGTGAACTCCGGGAGTTGGTGATGGACAGGTAGGCTGGTGTGCTGTGATTCATGGGGTCGCAAAGAGTTGGACACGACTGAGCAACTGAACTAAACTGTTACTCATACAGTATGATTGTATCATGATTAGTCAACAGAAAAAGAATAGAACTCTATATCACCAAAACTACCAATTAATAAAAAAAAAAAAGAATCTATAATCACTTTATAAAATCCAAATGAATATCAGAATTATCTTGGAATTTTTTAAAAAATACAAATGCCCCAGTATTTCTGTTTTTCTCCAGAGCTCCAGATATGTTTCTGATGAGCCACCATGTCTAAAAACAACTGGATCATATAATGATCTTTTACTTTTATCTAGTTTGTTTCAATTTTTCTATTTCATATTCAGTGCTCCCG
Source organism: Aepyceros melampus (assembly GCA_006408695.1). Classification (NCBI taxonomy): domain Eukaryota; kingdom Metazoa; phylum Chordata; class Mammalia; order Artiodactyla; family Bovidae; genus Aepyceros; species Aepyceros melampus. Next base: position 39,552 of record SJXQ01003525.1, read on the forward strand.
TTTCATTTAGTTTATGTTTTCCAATTCTCCATCTCTTTTCTTTTTATGTTCTTTCTGAAGCCTTTACCAATATAGTAGAAAAGCTTTTGTGTACATATATACAAATTATATGTGTAATATATATATTTTGGAAAACTTCAGAAATTTTGCCTAACTAAAAAATGTATGACATTTTGATTCAACATTTTTGACTTAGTATGAATAGAGTGCTTGATTTCTAGTTTTAAAAATAGATATGTAATAAGCAACAAAGGTTTACTGTATAGCACAGGGACCTATAGTCAATATCTTACAATAACTTGTAGTGGAAAATAATCTGAAGAAGAATATATGTGTATTTGTATAACTGAATCACCTTGGTGTGCACCTGAAACATTGTAAGCCATTGACACTTCAGTTATATATATGTGTGTATATATTAAGAAAACAGTGATAGAAATCCAGAACATATTTGATAGGCTCCCAGAACATAAAAGACTACGGGCTTCTACAAGGTACTACCACATGTTTCTAACATGGACGCTGAGCAGTAAGCTTCCCTGGTGGCTCAGCTGGTAAAGAATCCGCCTGCAATGCCGGAGACCTGGGTTTGATCCCTGGGTTGGGAAGATCCCCTGGAGAAAGGAAGAGCTACCCACTCCAGTGTTCATGGAGAAGACAATGGCACCCCACTCCAGTACTGTTGCCTGGAAAATTCCATGGACGGAGGAGCGTGGTGGGCTGCAGTCCATGGGGCTGCAAAGAGTCGGACATGACTGAGCGACTTCTTTTCACTTTTCACTTTCATGCATTGGAGAAGGAAATGGCAACCCACTCCAGTGTTCTTGCCTGGAGAATCCCAGGAATGGTGGAACCTGGTGGGCTGCCATCTCTGGGGTCGCACAGGGTCGGACACAACTGAAGCAACTTAGTAGTAGTAACCAGTGTTCTGGCCTAGAGAATTCCATGGACTAGTTCATGGGGTCACAAATAGTTGGACACGACTGAGTGACTTTCTTTGAGCAGTGAAGTAGAATGCCTGAGAGGATGTACCAATGTCTGGGTCTAAGATAGCCTCATAGACTCCCTGCGTCCCAAGGAGACGAGAAGAAATGCTGAGACAAGTGGAATGGGAGAAGCCTGGAGAAAAGGAGACTCTTGCAGCGCTGGGTGTTGTGGCACCGAGTCTTAAAGAGACCAGCTGCTGTTTCCAGACACATTGAATTGCCCTCAGCAGAGGCCAGGAAGAACAGAAGATGATAGTAGCATCAGGGGAGGCAATTTGGCAGTATTGGCATGGCCCCCCGAGAACCCATAGTCCTTTTCAGAGAACAGGGGAAAGAGAAAGGGACGAGAAACACAGACTGAATTAACTGAGTAACCTCCAGGTGAGTGTATTTCACCGTGGAAGTGATTGAAGTCTCCTGAATTGGTAAAATTTGTATTAGTTACCTTTAGCAGACACAGACCTTGTGAACAAATTTACCTTGTGTTGTATATCGAGAAACTTTAATAGTCACTTTTTTCACAGTTGAAAGTCTTCAGAAATAATTTTTATAAGTACTTCCCACTAAAAACTTATGGTTCAGTTTAGGGTAATGAATAGGGATCAGAAAATTTGAGGTGTGTTTTTTTTTTCTTTTTGTTTTTTTCAATTGAGCTATAGTTGATTTACAATGTTGTGTTAGAATCGGTGTTCAGCAAAGTGATTCAGTTATATATCTATAACTATCTATCTATCTATCTGTCTATATATATATAATGAAAGGGTAAGCCAGGCCCCGGGGTAGACTCCTTCTTTGTCTTTCGAGTGACTCCAAGCACCCCTTGGCTCCATAACTCCAATCTGTGCATCTTCACATGGCCTTCTCCCCTGTGCCTCGGTGCATCTCTGTCAGTTCTCTCTTTGCCTTTTCCCTTACAAGACTCTGGAGTTACAGAACTATGAACTAGAAATAGGTGAAAATTTAAACCTGATTTTGTGGTAATTTGTTATAGCAGCAATAGAAAACAAATATAGCCAACTTCAGGAACATTCTACTAGATCGTGGAGCTGAGGTCAGGGGCTCTCTAAAAGACAGATTGTGCAAGTGGTCTGCAGCTGCCGTAAGGCCAGGCCCCCTTTCCTTTCTCCTCCTCTGGAACTCTATCTTCAGTTCCCTCTTACTCTTTCCCATGTTCCTATCAAAGATAATAGTAGCTTCTTCATCCTAAAATGTCCTGAGACGGGCTGCCCAGACCTTGGAAGTGCTAGGCACTAAGACATGTCTCCTTGCCCTTTCTGCTTCCTGAGGGCTGGAATATGCAAAGATGTAGTGTTAGTCACTCAGTCGTGTCTGACTCTTTGTAAGACCATGGACTGTAGCCCACCAGGCTCCTCTGTCCATGGAATTCTTCAGGCAAGAATACTGGAGAGGTTTGCCATGACCTTCTCCAGGGGATCTTCCTGGCCCAGTGATCGAACCCAGCTGTCTCACTTTGCAGGCAGATTCTTTACCATTTGAGCTATGCCAGAAGCCCTTGCAAAGATGTAAGCGCTCTCTTTTTCTACTCAGTTGAATGTCTTAAGAAATGAGATGATGAATTGGCAGATAGAGAAACTAAATATCCTTTTTGTTTAGAATTCATGTATAAAAGATTTGATCATCTCTATAATATAAATCAGTATTTAAAATAAAGTTCCTTATACTTTCTAAATATACAATATATTGTAAAATCCTAATAATGATATCCTACAGTATAAATCAGTGATCAAATAATTCCAGTAATTTCTAAATTATTTGTTAATTTGTATAATTTTTTAACATATAATTTTGTCTGATAGACTTGTAACAACTTGTCTAAGCCATGATCTTGGAGTTTCATCAACATTTTCAGCTTCCCAATTAAATTTATACATTTTAGATGACATGTAATTTAATAAGGAATATCCATTAACTTGTTCATGGTGCTACTCTCTCAGATTTTGCTCTTATTTCAATAATACAAACTAAACTTTTTTAAAATTTAGCCTTTTAACTGTGAAAATCTCTAACCTGTATAGTAATATAAATTAATATATAAATCAATATTAAGATCAATTCCTTTTGTTATCTAAATCCTGTATGAAATTTTATATATTCAGTATCTCTATTATTGACTGAGTCATAAAATAATTTATTGAAATATTTATTTAATAGGCTTAATTTCACTGATTTCTTTCCCCTACTTCATTGAACAAAGTTTGTAAAGTTTATTTGGACAACTTTTAGGAATCAATAAAATGAAAGATTCTTTTTCTTCAGTGATCAAAACAATTGCTAATAATTTATTGAAATATTTATTTAATAGGCTTAATTTCACTGATTTCTTTCCCCTACTTCATTGAACAAAGTTTGTAAAGTTTATTTGGACAACTTTTAGGAATCAATAAAATGAAAGATTCTTTTTCTTCAGTGATCAAAACAATTGCATTTTCATTTGATTGGTGGACACCTGACTAATTTCTATTGAAATGGTATCTTATTTTATTTAAAATATGATTTTTACATTAATTTCATTTGTTTCATTATCATACTTTATTTAATTTTATATATGCAATCATTTTAATCATTTGTTTGTTAACATCAGCATTTGTAACCAACATATATTTTTTTATTGTAAAGTTAAAGGCTATATTGAATTATTATTAAACTATTAGAAGTTAAAGCCAAATCTCTGTAAAGATTCCATTTCACAATTTCTACTAAATGCATAAATGAAGCCTTTGCAGTCTTGGCACAAAACATCATCCACTGAAGTAAAAATCTTCTTTCAATTTTCATTATTTTAATCATCTCCAAGGCAAACCATTCAATATCACAGTTATTCAAGTCTATGCCCCAGCCAGTAACGCTGAAGAAATGAAGTTGAATGGTTTTATGAAGACCTACAAGATCTTTTAGAACTAACACCCAAAAAAGATGTCCTTTTCATTATAGGGGACTGGAATGCAAAAGTAGGAAGTCAAGAAACACCTGGAGTAACAGGCAAATTTGGCCTTGGAATGCGGAATGAAGCAGGGCAAAGACTAATAGAGTTTTGCCAAGAAAATGCACTGGTCATAGCAAACACCCTCTTCCAACAACACAAGAGAAGACTCTACACATGGACATCACCAGATGGTCAACACCGAAATCAGATTGATTATATCCTTTGCAGCCAAAGATGGAGAAGCTCTATACAGTCAACAAAGACAAGACCGGGAGCTGACTGTGGCTCAGATCATGAACTCCTGCTTGCCAAATTCAGACTTACATTGAAGAAAGTAGGGAAAACCACTAGACCATTCAGGTATAAACTAAATCAAANCACATCTGAGCGCCGAAGAATTGATGCTTTTGAACTGTGGTGTTGGAGAAGACTCTTGAGAGTCCCTTGGACTGCAAGGAGATCCAACCAGTCCATTCTGAAGGAGATCAACCCTGGGATTTCTTTGGAAGGAATGATGCTAAAGCTGAAGCTCCAGTACTTTGGCCACCTCATGCGAAGAGTTGACTCATTGGAAAAGACCCTGATGCTGGGAGGGATTGGGGGCAGGAGGAGAAGGGGACGACCAAGGATGAGATGGCTGGATGGCATCACGGACTCAATGGACGTGAGTCTGAGTGAACTCCGAGAGTTGGTGATGGACAGGGAGGCCTGGCGTGCTGCGATTCATGGGGTCAAAAAGAGTCGGACACGACTGAGCGACTGAACGGAACGGAACGGTCTCCTAAACTGACATTTCATATAGTCAGTTACAAACTGCTGCTGCTGCGGCTAAGTCGCTTCAGTCGTGTCCGACTCTGTGCGACCTCACAGACGGCAGCCCACCAGGCTCCGCCGTCCCTGGGATTCTCCAGGCAAGAACCCTGGAGTGGGTTGCCATTTCCTTCTCCACGGTTACAAACTAGCGCTTTTAATTTGGAAACGTTTGTTGTGCAAACCCACTTCTGCTCTGCCCACCTCGTCGCCCCCAGCCTAGGCCCCTCTGCCTCTCTGCAGCTAGCTGATCGCTGCCGCCGGGAAAGGCTCCCGGCTCCCTCCACGCCGGCAGGAGCGTAGGTAATCTCCGGGCTACCAACCAGGCCCACAAGTTCAAGCAATGCTGGCCGAATCACTGACCGAGTGGGAGAAACAGAAGAGCCTACCCTTCCCCTGTCCACCTGGGGACCAGGATCCCATTTTCTCTGAAGACTTAAACGCGAGCCGCAAGCCCCTCCCACCCTCGTTCGCGCGCAGGAGGTGGAGACCGGCGATAGGAAGCTGCGAGCGAAAGCTCGACGCCCGAGGCCCCGCCCCAGAGGCCCTCACACCTCCCCCCCAACTCCGGCGCGCGCTGCTTGCGTCACAGCAGCGTCTCTTCCTTCCCCCGCCTCCGGTAACCCGGAAGTTGTACTTGCGAGGCTGCTTTCCTTCTCCCACAATCCCTGGCGCTCTTCCTTTCCAACCTTGGCCCTGCAGGGTGAGTATGGCTGCTGAGTCTCGTCTGCAGTAATCCGGCGCCATCCTCTACCTGGATTGTGCTGACCGGGCCTACAGGCTCTGTCCTGAGCTGGCCTGGGACCTCGCGTCCCCGGCGCACGGGAATCTACGCTGCATTTAAGGGCTCCCGGAGCCTGAGAGAGGCCAGGCTTGGGGGAACCCGAGCTGCACGGGTTTCCGGGGCGGGGGCACCTAAGGGATACGGATACTTGGGCCGCGGGGTAGCCGGTTTGTCTCTACCCAGACCTGGGGCTTCAGGGACCTGGCTGGACTTTCTGTCCCCGGAAACCGTACCAATGGCGGCTGCGTGAGGCCGGGCCGGGAGGGAGGGCTTCACTTAGGTTTGACGCACTCGCCCGAGCTGCTTTGTCGCCTGGGTTTGTTTAGATGGCTCCCGCAAAGAAGGGCGGCGAGAAGAAGAAGGGCCGGTCCGCCATCAACGAGGTGGTGACAAGAGAATACACCATCAACATTCACAAGCGCATCCATGGAGTGTGAGTACCCCTGCGGCCTGCCGCTGGCCCTGCTCTTGGGGGCTCCCGAAATCACGGTTTGGTGGTTCCTGAGTCTGTCTCGCCTGAAGGCTGGCTGGGCCAGGAATTACGCATTAATGCTGCGAAAGCTCAAGTCTATTTCCACGGACCCTGTTTAAGGTTTATAGGGTTTAAAGGGAAATGCCTCAGAGGTTGAAACGTGAGATAAAACGGTAAGGTTTCTGGGAGAGCCAACTTGGGGAGATACGGTAGTGATTAAACCGGTCCACTCGTTGCTTTGTCGTTGAATAAAATCCTGGCAGGCCTGAGGGTTGTGCAGGAGGGAACGCTGATGTGTCTAGGTCTTTGTAGTCAAGTTCACTAAATTGAAGCTGGACCGGCCAAAAACACGAACGCTGTGACGCGGTTTCTTTAGTTCCCTGACCCACACAGATGGGTACGGACACTGGAAAAGGCGTAATACCGGGAGTGAAACCGTTGTAGAGACCAGGAAAGGATGTGTCGGTGGAGTTGTTTGCTGGGAGGACACCTGGAGGGTGTGCATTGGTGATACACAGGAATATTGGGGGTGATTTCCAACGTCCGGGTTCTTGGTGTTGCTCTCTGGAGGTTTGGTTAGTGCCTCTCTTCCCTTTTCTGCACATGGTGCTGACTAGTGATTCTGGAGACTGCATCTTTTAACAGCAAACATTCCCATGCAAAAATTTCTTGACTGGCTTGGTTGGTCTCTGCTGTATTTGGACAGCTGATTATATGAGGGACCTACATGTGGCAGTGACCCCACCGGGCCTGGCACTTCCGGCCAGGTGTTGATCATGTGTGAGCCAGGCAGTATTGTGTATGTGGAGTCTTTCCATTTGGGGTGTGGTGGATTCATGTGGGGAGCCATTGAGCACATAAGTGTGTCTTGGGGTCTGTGGGTTCAACAGGAAATGGAAAGATCCTGCCCTCTTAGCTTAGGAGGAAGAGGTAGACAAGCATCCAGAGAGAAAGGGGTGAAGAGTAAGTCCTAGGGTGATGTTTTTTACAGGCCACACAAGTTAACCAGACCTTAGAAGAGTGGGTGTGAGCCATCGCAAGTGGATGAGTTTTTCCAGGCATTTTTGTTACAAAAGACCTAAGTGAAGACCTTCACAGTACTAAATGAATGGGTTTTTAGTTTCTGATGGGCAACAATTGGTAGTTCTTTGTTCATTCATTTTACTGCCTAGGATTTCACGTTCTTGTGGTTTTCTTGCCTCTGCAGCTGCTCCTCCTTGATCTCTGTTTCTCCTCACATCCCATCCTCTTGAGTCCAGGACTCAGCCCTTCTCTAACTATGCTTGGTAATAGCAACTAGTTTTAGGGCCTGAATGTCCAGCTGCTGTTAAGATGCATAAATGTTTTTTAATAGGCATTTCAAACTTTACATAACCCCAAGCCAAACTCCCTGTGTCCATGCTGCCCCCACACACTTTCCAGGTTCCCTGCAGCCTTCCCTTTTTGTTGGCAAGTGAGCATGTCCTCTTGGGTCTGCCCTCCTCAGCCTGAGTACACTGGTCCCACCACCAAGGAAACAAGAACTTTCCTTAATGGACTCCTGGTTCCCTCCTCCACTCCAAATACCTGGGCTGCTCCCAGACCCTCCATTGGCTTCCCATCTTACCATCTTAAGAGGCCAGAGTTCTCCTATGATTCTACATGGGTTGCCTACTTACTTAATCATAGCTGGCAAGTACCTGATTCAGGGCAGCAGTTTGAGCTTAGTCTTACCCACCCCCATAATGCTTTTTCTCACAGGTAGCTAAACAGGCATCCTCATCTTTGGATCTTGACTTCAGTATCTGTGACCAGCTTAACTTAAACATGCAGCCCCCTTCCCTATTCCTCTCCTTTCTCTGGTTTTTTCTTTGTAGCATTTTTTTTCTGATGGTTAAATATTTAAGTGAATGAAGCAAGCTCATTTGATGGGTTCAAGGAGGCTGGGGAGGGGGTGGATATGGTAATTGACATGGCTCTTCCTGACATTCACAGTCTGTTTAACTTTTGGTCTCTGCCCCACTTGGAATAGCCTTCACTTAACCAACTGCTTGATCATTTCAGCCAGTAATAGAGTTCTGCTTTCTCACATTTTGTATTTAACTGAAAGCATGAAATTCAAGGAATTTATGTATCCATATCTAAACAACAGGTTAATAGTGCCTATTCAGTTCAGTCACTCAGTCGTGTCCGACTCTTTGCGACCCCATGAATCGCAGCATGCCAGGCCTCCCTGTCCATGACCAACTCCCAGAGTTCACTCAAGACTCAGGTCCATCGAGTCAGTGATGCCATCCAGCCATCTCATCCTCTGTCATCCCCTTCTCCTCCTGCCCCCAATACCTCCCAGCATCAGAGTCTTTTCCAATGAGTCAACTCTTCACATGAGGTGGCCAAAGTACTGGATTTTCAGCTTTAGCATCATTCCTTCCAAAAAACATCCAGGGCTGATCTCCTTCAGAATGGACTGGTTGGATCTCCTTGCAGTCCAAGGGACTCTCAAGAGTCTTCTCCAACACCACAGTTCAAAAGCATCAATTCTTCGGCGCTCAGCCTTCTTCACAGAGGAATCCGAAGCATTAACTGTTGCCTTCGTTTTTTGAGAGGAAATCAGTCCATCTCAAACCCCTTATCTTTAATCATAGACCAAGTTAATAAGGGACCTTTAAGTTAGTATTGAATGATTGCTGAAACCTGATGACACAGTATTTACTTCAGTGCTGTGTGCTTTGTGTTCAAACATATTCTAACATTCTTTGATCTCTGTGGCAGATGGTATCAAGAGCTTGAGGGTGTTTTTGCTTTATCAGAAAAAGAAAGTGTTGACCAGTGTATATCTTAGCATCTTTTAAGGATCATAGACTAGAGTCCTTGTTCCACATTACCGGAAGTAGATTGTGCATAGATGACAACAATGTGTAATTGGCAGGCATGACATAGTGGTGAAGAATTGTTCCTGTGTTGTTAGAGGTTTAGTTTAGATTTGTTTTATGAAAACACGCTGTATTGTGTGTTTAATTTTGTACTCACTTCATTCGCTTACTTTTGAATCTCAGGGGTTTCAAGAAGCGTGCCCCTAGAGCACTCAAAGAAATCCGGAAGTTTGCCATGAAGGAGATGGGAACCCCGGACGTGCGCATCGACACCAGGCTCAACAAAGCTGTCTGGGCCAAAGGGATCAGGTACTGAGTGTCTGGGTGTGAGACAGATTGCACCATTCCACTGAGCTAATGCACACAAGGTATAAGAAAAAGATCACACAGCCGTGGCTCAGGGAGTAAGTAGGGTAGCATCTGCGGGCAGGCCTTTTAACCTGGTGTTGAACTGAGACCTGGAGGAGTCAGCAGTGTGCAGGTCAGGTAAGCGCATCACATACAGAGAACAAACGTGACCTGGGAACCGCGGTTGGTTAAAGTGGAGTAGACAGTGTGATTTGAGCACAGTGAGTGAGGGTGGACTTGGGCAGCAGACAGACATTGTAGGTCATGGAGTGGAGGCTGGCTTTCTAGACTGGAGAGCAGTGCCACGGTGCGGGTGGGCTGCAGGCCAGAGGCTGCTGGCAGTTAAGTGCACAGAGCGGGCAGCCACACACCACGCATACGAGAAACGGTGCGGCTGGGGCTCAGCAGTGCTCAGGCGGAGAAGCCCCGCTCGCAGGCAGATCTGGGGGTCACTGCAAAGCACAGTTAAGGGGCCAGGGCAGAAGTGGGGCTGGAGGGTCTGAGACAAGCAGGGTGGGGGCACTGTCTGCATCTGGGTGGTCTTTTAATATTGGGGTTGTTTGTAGCGACAGGGACCTGAGCTTTAGCCCCGCAGTGGGCTGTCGTGGTGGGGAGTGTCTCATGAAGGAGCTGTCTATGGGCTCCCTTGAGATGGGGAGAGGGGTGTCCCATGAACAGAGAAGTTTCGGGTCAACAGAGGAGCAGGTGCAATCGCTGTGATGCTGCTGAGAAGTTGGTGAGCCAGGAGGAGGATTGTGTGCATGAGGCCGGGAAACTGAACGTTTAACAGTCGCATGTGTTCACCTAGTGCTGCTTGGGATTTAATGTGGCTCCCATAGCTGACATTTATGACATTTCTCAGGGAGTAAGCCACCACTGATAGAGCAGTGGTGGCTGCCAGCTGAGACAGGTACATCCCAAGCATGCTCAATCATGTCAGACTTTTTGAGACCATATGGACCCTGCCAGGTTCCTCTGTCCATGGGATTCTCCAAACAAGATTACTGGAGTATTCTGGTATTGGGTTGCCATTTCTACCTCCACATCTAAAGACACCTGTGTTTTCTATTTTTCAGGAATGTCCCATACCGGATGCGTGTGCGGTTGTCCAGAAAACGTAATGAAGACGAAGACTCGCCAAACAAGCTCTATACTTTGGTTACCTACGTGCCCGTCACCACTTTCAAAAGTAAGGTCTACTTCATTTTTTAAATCTTTGGCCCTGTTATAACCTGAGTTCATTTGTTCAACAAACGCTATTTACTTATATCTCTGAATCCTTCCAGTAGGGATGTAAGTAAGAAGCATAGTCAGGAAACCTTTTTGAAGTTGTGTTACGGTGTGGGAAAATGCAAAAGGATACAGAACACGTCTGTATCTGGGTTGGGAAAGGTCATTCAGAATAATACTTGCCTAAGCCCTTGCAGAAAAGGTTCTTGTGTGAGCATGGGATGGGGGGGTGGGGGTGGGGGTGTGTGTGTGTGTGTGTGTTTAAGTGTAAGGTGACCAGCTGTTGCTTCTTTTGCAGATCTACAGACAGTCAATGTGGATGAGAACTAATTGCTGATGGTCCAATAAAGTTATTGAACTGCCTTCGCATCTTGATTTTCCTTTCCTAATTGGAGGTAAAGTAGGCTTGTGTGTCTTAAAGCATTTCCCAGTTACAGGGCCATCTGGAGAACATGTCCCAGCTGCCATGCCTGGGCCCCTCCTCCCAGGAGTTTTTTAAAAGACTAACTGGTAGGCTTTTGAGGGTCTTAGATTTAATGAAAGAGGTACAGTTTGTTGTTTTTAGCTCAATTATTTGGTAATCTGATGGGGTGTTTTTACTTCTGATTTGTGCTCAGTTGTTCAGTTCTGTCTACTTGCGACCCCACCGGGCTCCTCTATGCATGGAATGTTCCAGGCAAGAATACTGGAGTAGGTTGCCATTTCCACATGTAGCTAAGAGTCAGAAGTAACCTTGCTTAAAAGGACAAACAAACGTTGTGTTAAATTTAGCCCAAAACCAAGGTGTTGTGGGGATTATGTTTCATCACTGATGTGGATTAAATGGCATAAAGAGGTGCCCTTTTGAAACCCTATTGATGATGGTAGTGGGGTTGGAGGCTACCTGGAGTGTAAGCTGTGAACATCATTGCCAGGGGGAGGGGGAGCTCTCCACGTATCCAGCCCAAACCTTGGACACTAAATAAGATACACAAACCAAGTCAGTACAAAACTTTGTTTTTTAAAAAACTTGGAGGCCAACATTGAAAGCGTGGTTTGTACACATTTTTTGGAAGGACACAAAGTGAATACAACCAAATACATTAACATGGTTTCAATTACCAGCATTGAAACAAAATTAGTGCAAAAAAAGCCAAATACAATTGCACAGACAGTGGCTCTCAAATCTTGAAAGTGAACTCTGTCCCTCCAGTTCAAGTGAAGGATGAGTGCTTGGGCTTCTCTCAACTTGGTTAGTATCACACATCTCTCTCACCTTTTTAGCTTCTAACTGAGAACAGAACACTAGCTCTAGCACTGACAGTGTCTGAACAAATGCTGGGTGTTGCATCAGTGCCCCCAGCCACAGTGTGTACCCAGCTTGTAGAGTCTCGCGGTGAGCTAGGCAAACCTGGCTTCCTGGGCTCACCGCACCCGGGGACCTGGTCTCTGCTTTGGTATGGAGATGGGTCTCAGCCAACCGCTGACCTACAGGCTGCTCAGCTTGAGCTCAGGCTGTGACTGGCGGCTCATTTCACAAGTCTTGAGCTGTACTGATTGAGCTTGGCGTTTTCAAGTTTGGATTTAATGTCCAGTGGCTTTTCAAAAAAGTTGACTAGTGACTGTTCAGTCAGAAGTGAGGCTAAAATATGTTCAAGGGAGACAGTCCAGTCCCCTTGTGCCTCCTCAGGAAATGCCTGGGGCTCCTGAGGACTCTGCCCTGCATCTGTGTCTGCAAACACCAAGTCCTGCTCAGAAGAGGGGGAAGGAGCCGAGGCCTGCAGTTCCTCCCCGCCTTCCTGGGAGCTGCTCCCAGAGCTGCCGCGCTGCCCCACCTCCCCGATCTGCAGCAGCAGCGTGGTTACTGTGGCGATGGCTTGGTACAGGTCATTCTCTTCCGGGTCTTCGTGGAACATACTGTACAAAGTCTTACAGAACTGGATAAATTCTCTCTGGAAATGTGAGAGAGAAAAGTCTGAATATAACTAACAATATGTTTCTTGTTTTAAAAATTTACACTTAGTTCTCTGATCAGAACCACACAGTACTTCTTGAAGCAGAAAATAAGAGCTATTCTTTGCCCTTGAAGAGTCATCACGTCCAGAGGATTTCCACACTTGAGCTGCCTTTATAGCAGCCATTAAACATGTTAACACTCTTCAACCCAGGAAAACAACTTGTGAGAATATATTCAGAAGCTCTGTATAGAGATGTGTTATGAGGATGTGAAGGCTAGGGTTTTTAGCAGAAAAAGGTTGGAAACAGCCTAAATATTAGGACTGAAATAATCTTACTAGACTTGTTAATCTGGTGGAAATACCAACAGTGATGCCTTGTGTGCTCAGGCTACACACACTTCTGCCCGAGTTGAGAATCTTTGTCACAATAGAGGTGGGACTCAGCTTAGGGTCACTCTAGGAACAGGAAAGTGGTTTCAAAGGGAATATCCAGGATAATGGAGGTACAGCTGACACACTGAAATTTAACATTACATCTAGAGAGTAGAATGAATGTTTGAAAGCCACTCAGTGGAGCAGCACTGCATGATCAAAAAGAAAATTGCTAAATCCACTCCTCGGGTCTCACAGGAGTACCAGAAGGATTTAAGTCCTATAATAAAGGGAGGTTTTCAACTTGAAGCCATATCAGTACACTGTAATATGTAGTCAGCAATTTTCAAGAAACTACACTTTTTATATGAAAAATTCTGTGTCCACAGTCTCCCAAATAGCTACTAGTGCTCCAGGGGATGAATCTGCATCACAACCTGGTAAATGAGTTTGATACAGAAACTGAGGATATGAAATGTGCGCTAACATCCTGTTCTCAAGTGGTCAACATGTGAATAGCAGAATGGATCACCATTTAAATATTTCCTGTTTAAAATGTCTTAAAGATGCTTTGATTACAGCTTAGGAGGTAAGGCTTAATTAAAAAGCTTACCACTGAACACATCACTTGGTAAAGTAGTAAGTTCTCTGCACTGAATAAAGTCCATACCTGGCTCATTTTGGGCAACTCTTTTTCAGTTTTGTCTTTCTCTTTGGCCAAATCTTTAATCATCTGCTTCAGCTGTTTCTGATAATCAATTGTATCACCTTGAGACAAAGGAAAGAATACAGGTTTCAGTCTAAGTAAAAAAAAAGATACCAAGGGAACATTTCATGCAAAGATGAGCACAATAAAGGGTACACATCTAACAGGAGCAGAAGATACTAAGAAGTGGTGGTAAGAATACACGGAACAACCTTCACGACCCAGATAACCACAATGGTGTGATCACTCACCTGGAGCCAGGCAGCCTGGGATGCAAACTCAAGTGGGCCTTAGGAAGCACCACTACAAAGCTAGTGGAGGGGCCCAAATTCCAGTTGAGCTATTTCAGATCCTAAAAGATGATGCTGTGAAAGTGCAGCACTCAATACGCCAGCCAACTTGGAAAACTTGGTAGTGGCCACAAGACTAGAAAAGGTCAGTTTTCATTCCAGTCCCAAAGAAAGGCAATGCCAAAGAATGCTCAAACTATTGCACAATTGCACCCATCTCACGTACTAGCTAAGTAATGTTCAAAATTCATGCCAGGTTTCAACTGACGTGAACTTTCAGATGTTCAAGCTGGATTTAGAAAAGGCAGGAGAACTAGAGATCAAATTGCCAACATCTGTTGGATCATTGAAAATGCAAGAGTTCAGAAAAACATCTACTTTTCCTTTATTGACTACACCAAAGCCTTTCACTGGATCACAACAAACTGGAAAGTTCTTAGAGACAGGAATATCAGACCACCTGACCTGCCTCCTGAGCAATATGTATACAGGTCAAGAAGCAACAGTTAACTGGACATGGAACAACACACTGGTTCCAAATTCGGAAAGGAGTATGTGTAGGCTGTATGTTGTCACCCTGCTTATGTAATTTATATGCAGAGTACATCATGCAAAATGCCAGGTTGAATGAAGCACAAGCTGGAATAAAGATTGCTGGGAGAAATATCAATAATCTCAGATATGCAGATGACCATCCTAATGGCAGAAAGCAAAGAAGAACTAAAGTGCCTCTTGATGAGAGTGAAAAAGCTGGCTTAAAACTCAACATTCAGAAAATTAAGATCATGGCATCCGGTCCCATCACTCATGGCAAATGGATGGGGATACAATGGAAACAGTGAGAGACTATTTTCTTGGGCTCCAAAATCACTGCAGATGGTGATTGCAGCCATGAAATTAAAAGACACTTGCTCCTTGGAAGAAAAGCTATGACTAACCTAGACAGCTTATTAAAAAGCAGAAACATGACTTTGCCAATAAAGGTCTGTCTAGTCAAAGATAGGGTTTTTCCAGTAGTCACGTATGGATGTGAGAGTTGGACTATAAAGAAAGCTGAGTGCCGAAGAATTGGTGTTTTTGAACTGTGGTGTTGGAGAAGACTCTTGACTGCAAGGAGATGCAACCAGTCAATCCTAAAGGAAATCAGTCCTGAATATTCACTGGAAGGACTGATGCTGAAGCTGAAACTCCAATACTTTAGCCACCTGATGTGAAGAACTGACTCATTGGAAAAGACCCTGATGCTGGGAAAGATTGAAGGTGGGAGGAGAAGGGAACAAAAGGATGAATGGTTGGATGGCATCACCAACACAATGGACATGAGTCTTGAGTAAGCTCTGGGAGTTGGTGATGGACAGGGAGGTCTGGCGTGCTGTAGTCCATGGGGTCGCAGGGAGTCAGACACGACTGAGCAACTGAACTGAAGTAAATTCCATGAAAACAAAAGGAAAATGGAAAGGAATGGTGAGGGGATGAGGGACTCCACTAAGCAAATACCACATACAAACTAAAAAGCAGAGATGGATCTTGTACAAAGGTCTCAAAATGTGGCCACAAATAGATGATGATACCGAGTGACCTCTTGTTATAGGACAACCTCTGCAATATTAAAGGAATAAACATGGGAGGATTCAGGGCAGTCACCCAGTACACTGCACCTTGGAAGGTTTTGGCCTCTGAAGCAGTGGTCTCAGTATTTGCTCCTAGGAGGGAGAGGAAGAGACCCTCTGCTTCTAAGAATAACTGTGAAATCTATTCTTAAAGATTGCAGTGGTGTGCCTGATCAGAACGAAAGGAGGTACGTACCATTGGACTTGCCGAAAACCAGGGGTCTTGACGTTGACAACAGAGGATTCTTCAGTGGTGACTGGCTGTCTCGGTCATTTTCAGTGAGTGCTTTTTAAAAAGTAAAAAAAAATTTAATTGGAAAAATTGTGCCTTAACCAAAACTAACAGTAATTTCACTTTTAAGGTAAGAAAACTAAAGGCTAAGCTAGAAGCCCCCAGTCTGAGGGCTGCAGGGTCCTCCCTGGTCTGAGCCCTGTGTACACCAAGAAGTCAAAAGCATCTGACACACTCATAATGTCTTTTCCCTGATGTCTGTAGGTACTGCAATGACACAAATTCATAAGACACTGCCAATACCTGGCTAGAAAAATGTCCCTGTGGTTAAAAATTAATTTTTTCAAATTATAAGTATGTATATACATACACACATAAATTCTAGAAATAACACCTCTGAATGATATAATACTGGGTAATTGCTTTAAACTTTTTTTTTTTCAGTAATTAACACATCATAGTATACTTAATAACTTCTAGCAAAAACTGATAAAAGCTTTCCTGACTTCAAAGCCTGTTACGAGTTTTCTGGAAATATACAAAACTCCAATTATATCAGAACTCTAATACACTGCTGGTGTGAATATGAAATGGGATAACCATTTTGGAAAACAGTTTGGAAGTTAACAAAAATTAAAGTCGTTAATTTGCCATTTCTACCCAGTTCCACTCCTAGGTGTATATCAAATGGAAATGACAACATTCCCACTCAGAACCTGTACACAAATGTTCACGGCAGCACTTGTTCCAAAGAGGCAAAAAGTACAGATCGTTCACCAACTGAGCTATCAGGGAAGCCCCAAACAAACCCAACCAAGTATTCATCAATTGAAATGAATAAACGATGGCAAACCCGGCAGAGCATCAATTCAGCTGTTGAAAGGAATAAGCACTGATGTCAAGACATGGATGAAACCCTGAAGACATACTGACTGAGAGCAGGCAGACACAAGGGTGCATATAGTGTGACTCCATGTACAGGAAAAGCCCAGAACAGACATATCTGAAAGCAGGGGGGGACGGTAAATAAGGGTGCAGGCTTTTGGGGGGGGGGTAAAAATATGCGAAAATTGTGATGATGGTTTGTAATGGGTATACTAAAAATCAGACATACACATCCGGTGAGTCAATTCAATGGTATGTGGATTATAAACCAACAAGCTGTTACCAAACAAATTCTAAAAGGGAATACAATATGAAGGATTCTCATTTTTTAAATGTTGAAACTTCAAAGTAGTAAGCCATTCACAGAATAAATAAAAGGCAAAGTTCTGTTGTGATCCACGGTTAAAGCATCTGCCTCCAATGCAGGAGACCCGGGTTCGATCCACTCCAGTATTCTTGCCTGGAGAATCCCATGGACGGAGAAGGCTAGTAGGTTACAGTCCACAGGGTCGCAAAGAGTCGGACACGACTGAGCGACTTCACCTCACCTCTGTTGTGATCCAACAAACAGCCACCAGATGGCGCCACAGCCTTGATAAGCTGCCTCCCTGCTTGTGAGGTGGGTTTCTGGGGTCTGAAAGGTGGGGGATGCTTGGGGTTGCCATCTTTTCCATTGGTCTTTATTCACTCCCACCACCCCCGCCCCCCCCCGCCAAAGTTGTTGAGTCATTTCTTTTTTCCAGCTTTGCTCAAAACATATTCTACGCAGTGGCACATGTGAGAATCCACTCACACTGAAAGTGAAAGTCACTCAGTCGTGTCCAACTCTTTGATCCATGGAATCCTCTAGGCCAGAATAACTGGATTGGGTAGCCTTTCCCTTCTCCAGGAGATCTTCCCAACCCAGAGATTGAACCCAGCTCTCCTGCACTGCATGCAGATTCTTTACCAGCTGAGCCCCAAGGGAAGCCCAAGAATACTGGAGTGGGTAGCCTATTCCTTCTCCAGCGGATCTTCCCAACCCGGGAATCAAACTGGGGTCTCCTGCATTGCAGGCAGATTCCTGACCAACTAGCTATCAAGGAAGCCCACTCACACTGAACAGGAGGAAAATTACAAATGCTGGATTGTACTTGAGGCAGTCACCATAGTAATTGCTTCTTAGGTAACAGCTACTGGGATGTCAAGCATATATTAGATCCCCACCCGCAAAAGAGCTCAGCATATCAGACAGGAGAAATGTGTACAAAAGTCACTCTAGGAGGATACTCCCATAAAAGAACTAATACACAGACACGGGAGCACAGAGGAGTAATTAGTTTACAGGGTGAGTGAGTATCCAGAGAGGAGGTAGGTCAAACGTCAGCAGTGACAGGGAGCCAGAAAAGGCCAGCCAAACCTCAGAGCAGCGCTCAACAACCTCTCTCCCCTCCATCTCAGCATTAAGCACCTGGGCCCGGACTGGACCCCAGGGGACAGTGGAGGGGGCTGGGAGCTCACTGGAAAACGCTCATCCTGTTCTCTACTCTTTCAGAAATGTAAGCTACAGTGCATTAGGAAAAACAGACCACAGGGTCTGTACAATCCTCAAATGTTCTTTTCAACCTCTGAAAATCAAATTATGAACTCTATCAATGTAATCTTGTTTTGACATTCCAGTATACCTGTAAATCACAGTTGAGCACTATACATGGATTAAGAGACAATCCTATTAATGCTATCACTGTCTCACTTCACATTCTGCACAAATTAAAAGTTGGATGAAGGATTTGCATTTGGTTATCTGAAACTCCTGATCTCAGATGTCTGTGTAATGGGTGGATAAGTGCATGGCTTCAACAGACACTTGCACAGACGTCTCCCTGTGGCTGCAGGGACTGTCATTAGTCGGGGCACACGTCCGTTTCCTATAACAATGTCATCACCACCACTATCTCATCACTTTCTGAATGGGATGCTTGTGGGGGAGAAACACCAGTTCCACTGAAAGCTGCTTATCTCTGGCAGAAGAGGACACAGACTGCTTTCAATAGTGTCTGGCCTTCAGATGCACTTGCCACTACAGTCATCAAAGTTATACCATTTTCCAAATGAACTTAAGGTTGCTAGGGGGAAGGGATAATGAGCTTGGGATGGACATGTACACACTGCTGTATTTAAAATAGATAGCCAACAAGGGCCTACCGTCCAGCACAGCAGGAGCTCTGCTCAATGTCATGTGGCAGCCTGGATAGGAGAGGAGTTTAGGGGAGAGGGGATACATGTATACGTATGGCTGAGTTCCTCTGCTGTTCACCTGAAACTCACAACATTGTGACTCGGCCACACTCCAATACAAAGTAGAAAGGGAAAGACATACCCATCTGAGTGCAGAGTTCCAAAGAATAGCACGGAGAGATAAGAAAGCCTGAGTGAACAATGCAAAGACAGAAAAACAACAGAATGGGAAAGACTAGAGATCTCTTCAAGAAAATTAGAGATACCAAGGGAACATTTCATGCAAAGATGGGCTCGATAAAGGACAGAAATGGCAAGGACCTAAAAGAAGCAGAAGACAAGATTAAGAGGTGGCAAGAATACACAGAGGAACTGTCAGAAAAGGTCTTACTGACCCAGACAGACAACCACAACGGTGTGGCCACTCACCAGGCCACACAGCCTGGAATGTGAAGTCAAGCGGGCCTCAGGAAGCGTCAGGATGAGCAGAGCTCGTGGAGGAGCTGGAATTCCTGAGCTATCCTAAAAGGTGATGCTGTGGAAGTGCTGCACTCTATGCCAGCAAATTTGGTAAACTTAGTAGTGGCCACAGGACTAGAAAAGGTAAGTTTTCATTCCAATCCCAAAGAAGGGCACTGCCAAACAATGTTCAAACTACTGCATAATTGCACTTATCTCACACGCTAGCAAAGTCATGCTCAAAATTCTTCAAGTGAGGCTTCAACTGTATGTGAGCTGAGAACTTCCATACGTAAAAGCTGGATTTAGAAAAGGCAGAGGAAATGCCAACACTGCCAACATCCATTGCATCATAGAAAAAGTAAGAGAATTCCAGAAAAACATCTATTTCTGCTTCATTGACTACACTAGAGTCTTTGTGTAGATCACAACAAACTGTGGAAAATTCTTAGAGATGGGAATACCAGACCATGTTACCTGCCTCCTGAGAAACCTGTATGCAGGCAAGAAGCAACAGTTAGACCCGGACAGGAACAACAGACTGATTCAAAACTGGAGAAGGAATATGTCAAGGCTGTCTATTACCACCTTGTTTATTTAACTTATATGCAGGGTACATCATGCAAAATGCCAGGCTGGATGAAGCACAAGCTGGAATCAAGATTGCTGGGGGAGAAATATCAATAACTACAGATATGCAGATGACCCTAATGGCAGAAAGAGAAGAATTAAAGAGCCTGTTGATAAAGGTGAAAGAGGAGTGTGAAAAAGCTGGCTTAAAACATTCAAAAAACTAAGATCATGGCATCCGGTCCCATCACTTCGTGGCAAATAGATGGGGAAACAATGGAAACAGTAAGAGACTTTATTTTCTTGGGCTCCAAACTCACTGAGGAGGGTGACTGCAGCCATGAAATTAAATGACACTTACTCCTTGGAAGGAAAGCTATGACAAACCTAGACAGTGTATTAAAAGGCAGAGACATCATTTGCTGTGAAGGTCCATACAGTCAAAGCTAGTTTTTCCATTAGTCATGTATGGATGTGAGAGTTGGACCATAAAGAAGGCTGAGGGCCAGAGAATTAATCTTTTGAACTGTGGTGCTAGAGAAGACTCTTGAAAGTCCCTTAAACAGCAGGGAGATCAAACCAGTCAACCCTAAAGGAAGTCAACCCTGAATATTCACTGACTGATGCTGAAGCTCCAATACTTTGACCATCTGCTGCAAAGAGCTGACTCATTGAAGACGCTGATGGTGGGAAAGACTGAGGGCAGGAGGAAAAAGGGGCAACAGAGGATGAGATGCTTGGATGGCATCACTGACTCAGCAGACATGAGTTTGAGGAAACTGCAGGAGATGGTGATGGACAGGGAAGCCTGGCATGCTGCAGTCCATGGGGTTGTAAAGAGATGGACACAACTGAGCAAATGAACAGCAACAACCAATACAAAATAAAAAGTTAAATTATAATACCATTTTCCATCATATTTTTTCTTGAAAAAGCCAAACAGTACCCCCGCCACCTCTACATGGTGACTAGAAACAGCAATCAACTTCTAACAGCACAGGCTTGCATTTGGATCAATTAGGAATTCCAGTATACCCAAGTCATCAGTGGGATAGGAAGATCAACCAAACTCTCCAACTTGTGTCCCAGATATATAATCCAGAAAACCTTCTGAGCTGTGACACATACTGAACACTCACTGGGACCACAAATCCAATCTTAGTGGCTCCTTGACAGTTTGCATAACATCAGGGGTCTTAAGCAACTAGCTTTTCTCTTTTAAAAAGTTTAGTGGAGGAGCTTCCCTGGTGGCTCAGTGGTAAAGATTCTGCCTGCCAATGCAGGAGACACGAGCTCGATCCCTGATCTGGGAAGATCCCAAGTGCTGAGGAGCAACTAAGCCCGTGAGCTACAACTACTGAGCCTGTGCTCTAGAGCCCGACAGATGGAACTAGGGAAGCCCGAGTGCCCCACACCCTGTGCCCTGCAACAAGAGAAGCCACTGAGAGGAAGCCGGGACACTGCAGTACAGAGTAGCCCCTGCTTGCCACAACCAGAGAAAGCCTAAGCAGAACCAAGGAAGACTCCGCACAGCCAGTAATAAATAAAAATAAAATTATAAGAAGTTGAATGCAATCTTTTAATTTCACAAAAGGTTCCTTAGGAAGTTTATATTCTACACTATTCATATTTTTCATAACCCTCAAGTGATATTTTCAACTCAGGATCCCAATCCAAAGACCAGACTTAGATCTAGCCTCGGCGGTCTGTCACCAAACTGAATGAGCCTGGTATCATTTCTGATGCAGCCGGCATCAGTACTGCCCAAGTTATCAGAGGTAAACTATCACTTCCGGATCCTGTGAGAAGGTGACCTTTGCAAGTTTCCATAGTACAGCATCCATTTTCAGAACCTGAGTCTTAGACTGACTATCTCCAGTCTCCGGGGGAAGTTCTTGATCTTTCATGACTGGAGTCATCGTTTAGTTCACATATTTCCACGTTAACTGATAGGCCTTCTTCACGTATGCCAATTGGGTCACGCCCATTAATAATCTGGTCCTTAGAGTGGTGTAACGATTCTTCAGTGCCTTGGGTTCCAACAGATGTTCTGACGTATCAGCACACTCTCAAGGGCAGGAGATTATAGATTTTATCTTCAGTATTGTTTCTTAGTATAACCAGAAGAAAAGGCTGACCAAAAAGTCAGCCTTTGGTCCACAGCCTGGTGGATGTGACCTGGGTGCCACAACTTTTTTCTTAGACAAAGAGTAGTTGTCACATGCCGGGTGTCTTGACAGTAATTTCAAACACATGATTTCCCATTCCATAATACTGCTAAGGTTGTCATCCTCAGTGAATATTCCATGAAACCTATGGTTTTATATCAGTAGTCGTCGTTCAGGCACTAAAGTCGTGTCCAACTCTTTGTGACCCTGTGGACAGTAGCCCCCAGGCTTCTCTGTCCGTGGGATTTTTCAGGCAAGAATACTGGAGTAGGTTGCCATTTCCTTCTTCAGGGACTCGTCCGACCCAGAGATTGAACCCGGGTCTCCTGTATCCCCTGCACTGGCAGGTGAATTCTTTACCACTGGACTACCCATTAATATATATGGGAAGCCCATATATATTAATATCAGTACTTATGGGTCTTATCTACAGGTACTCTGGACAAAGCAGACAATTGTCAAGCATATCAAATACATGATTTAGTGTATTTCAGTGTTGGTGGTAGAGCAGTGAGCACAGCTGCCTTGCAAAGATCTAGTGTATTTTCAATTGTACTGCACAAACTTCTAAAGTGGAGCCATTCTGTCAATGAACTTGAACTTCCAAGGTGCACTCTTTAATCAAGGGCAATGGAACAAAATATATTTTGCCAAGTAACAAAATGTGTCAAATGGTACTGAAATCTTAGCATGCTCAGGACTTTTTAATGTTAGTTTTCATACTAGTATTATATTGAAATGTATCCATGCAATTCCTGATTAGGATTTTAAAATAATAACCCCTTCAAATGGACTATCACCATCACTGAGAAACTATTTGAACAAGAAGGCAGAAGCAAATGGCATTTTGCTGTACTTGATGGAAACTGCTTTCTTGCCAGTACTGAGAATTTGAATGGTTCAAATGTTTTTATTTCAAGTGTACGATGATTCCCCTTACTAACAAATCTGAGTTTTTTTTTGATAATATGACTGAATTTTGGTTTCCTGTTTTTAGTATTTATTTATTTGGCTGCACTGGGTCTTAGGTGCAACATGTAGGATCTTTGCTCTTAGTTGCAACACACAGAATCTAGTTCCTTGATCAGGGAAGTCCCATAATATGAGCAAATTTTCAATCCAGCCAACATTTTTTCATATCAAGTATTAAAAAATTTATACAGATATTGATATAAACTTCTCATTTACATAGATATTGCTGTTTTAGTCTATAATTATGCTTGAGGATTCAAATTATAATATGAAACATCATTAATGACGTGTTTATAACCTCATATTTTTCTAAGATGAATTTCTGCTTTGAATCCATACTTTGTTGGTGCAATTCATGTTTTCATGTGCTCTTCCAATTCTCAATGAAGTTCACTCAGGTTTTCAACATTTTAAGTCCTTTTTAAAATAACTACCTTTGAGACTTCCCTGGCGGTCCAGTGGTTAGGACTCTGTGCTTCCACTGCAGAGGGGTACAGGTTTGATCCCCAGTCAGGGAACTAAGAGCTGGCATGATGTGCAGCGCAGCAAAATAAAACTATCTCTAATAAAGATAGTTGGAATGATAATTGGAATCATTTATAACACTTTTCTTTTTAACTCAACTTTTTAAAGACATTTATTTTTGGCTGTGCTGGGTCCTCACTGCTGCACAGGCTTTTCTCTAGTTGTGGTGAGTTACTCTGCCGTATATGGGTTTCTCACTGTGGTAGCCTTTCTTGTTGCAGAGCACAGACTCCAGGCGCATGGGCTTCAGTAGCTGCGGTGTGTGGGATCCGTGTTCACAGTTCCTGGGCTCTAGAGCGTGGGCTGAATAGTTGTGGCACAGGGGCTTAGTTGCTCTGAGGCATGTAGGATCCTCCTCGATCAGGGATCGAACCCATGTCTCCTGCACTGGCAGGAGAATTCTTTACCACTGAGCCACTCAACTCAACTCCTGAAAAAACTCTTCTTTTGGACAGCACATGCACTCTTGCATGTAAACACCCTCAGGAAGAAATCTCTACTTCTTCACCCAAAGCTGAACACAAAGCCTGAAGCAGCTCCAGTTTCACTGGAATCATCATCGTGAAAGCATCCCTTCACATGGATCGAGAGCCACAGGGACGCCTCTGGGAGCTGCACTGCAAGTCTGGCAATGTATTCCCTGCATCCCAGAGCTCCCGGGGGAACAGAGCCAGTGCCATCAGCTCCACTCTCAGCAGGCTCTCTCACAGGAAGCCTCCGATGCCTCATTCATTTGTCTTCATTTACCGATTCCAACACATCATTCTCAGTAGCTGGTTTTGATGCTGCTTCCTAATGGATCTAATGTTCTTCCAGGAAGTTGTCTTCTGGAAGTCCAATTAGTGCAATAGCTGAGTAAAATGACCAATACCTACATATAGATCAATTTTTTGCAATGAAAACTCCAGGTTTAGTAATCTTCTAGAATACTGTTCATCCCTGTACACCTGATGTGGTATCAGATCATCTGGAATATTTCTCTTCCACTTGTTAAACAATGTTATGTACAGTGGAATCCCCAATAAGACTGTGAGCTGATTTTTCAGCAGAAACTGTAGGCCAGAGGGAGTGACACAATGCTTTCCAAGTGCTAAAAGGAAACAACACAACCAAGAGTATTCCACCCACCAAGGTCATATTCAGAAGGGGAGATAAACCATTTCCAAACAACAGATAAAGGCCTTTACCACTGAACTAGCCTTATAAGAAAGGTTAAATGGACTTCTTTAAGCTAAAAAGGAAAAGCTCTAACTAGCAACAAGAAAACATAGCAGAGTCAAAATCTGACTGATAAAGGCAATATAAAGGTTGCTCAGCCACCTCCAAAGTTAGTAAAATGGTTAAAAGACAAAAGTAGTACAATTAAGTAAAGCATAATAGGCCAAAGGATATAAAAAAAATATGTAAAACTTCACATCTAAAGTAAAAAGTAGGAAGAGGGAGTAAAAATACATAATTCTTAGAATATGTGTAAACCTAAATTGCTGTCAACTTAAAACTGATTGCTATAGATCTGTATAGATCTAGGTATAGATAACTGCATCTATATATATAGGCTGTCATATAGTGAAACCTGTGATAACCACACAGCAAAAACCTACACAAAAGATGAGAAAGACATCTAAATGTTAACACCACAGGTCATCAAACCACAAGGGAAGAGAGAAAAAAGGAAAAGAGAGGGACTGCAACAAGCAATTAACAAGACAGCCGTAAGTACATGTCTATCAGTAATTACTTTAAATGTAAAAAGACTAAATTCTCCAATAAAAAAACAGACTGACTGAATGGATGAAAAACAAGACTCATCCATATGCTGCTGACAAAAGGCTCACTCAGATAGTAGGCCACAGGCTGAAAGTGAGGGGATGAAAAGACAGTCCCTGCAAATGAAAACAAAAAGAAAGCTGGGTGGCTATGCTTATATTACACCAAACAGACTAAAACAAAGGCTGGAAAGGGGTCAATCCGACAAGAAGATGTAACATGTGTAAGCACTGATGCA
The DNA here is from genome assembly GCA_006408695.1 of Aepyceros melampus. Classification (NCBI taxonomy): domain Eukaryota; kingdom Metazoa; phylum Chordata; class Mammalia; order Artiodactyla; family Bovidae; genus Aepyceros; species Aepyceros melampus. The sequence goes on from SJXQ01003525.1 coordinate 64,926, forward strand.
CCCAGGAGAGGCACACCTAAATAAATAAGGCAAATATTAACAGACCTAAAGGGAGAAACTTGACAGCAATACAGCACTAGTCGGGGACTTTAAGACCTCACTTACATTAATGGATAGAACATCGAGACAGAAAATCAGTAATGAAGCATCAGCCTGAAACCACACATATATACAGCACATTCCATCCCAAAGTAGCAGAAGACATATTCTCACATGCACACGGAACATTCTCCAAGAAAACAAGTTTCAATAAACTTAAGAAGACTGAAATCATATCAAGCATTTTTTCCAACCCCATTAGTATGAAACCAGAAATCAATTACCAAACAAACAAACAAACTGGAAAAACCAAAAACTATGTGGAGGTTAAACAACCAGTAGGTCAAGAAAGAAATCAAGGAGAAAATTTTAAACATACCTTGAGACAAATGAAAATGGAAATATAACATTTCAAGTTCTACAGGATACAGCAAAAGCAGTTCTAACGGAAATTAATAGCAATAAATGAAATAGAGATTAAAAAGACACTAGAAAAAGTCAATACAACTAAGACCTGTTTCTTTGAAAAGATCAACAAAATTGACAAACCTTTACCTAGTCTTACCAGGAAAAAGAGAGTTCAAAGTCAGAAATGAAAGAGAAGTTGCAACTGATATCATAGACAAAAGATCATGAGAAATTCATGAACAAACAGAAAATCTCAATAGATCAATAGTACATGATGCATGGCAAAAACCATCACAATATTGTAAAGAAATTATCCTCCATTAAAATAAATTAAAAAGAAAAGAATATTGGGTCAGCAATTGATGCTGAGGCTGAAGCTCCAAATACTTTGGCCACCTGCTGGGAAGAGCCAACTCATTGGAAAAGACCCTGATGCTGGGGCGATTGAAGGCAGGAGAAGGGGGAGACAGAGGATGAGATGGTTGATGGCACTACTGACTCGATGGACGTAGGTTTGAGCAAACTCCAGGAGATAATGAAGGACAGGGAAGCCTGGCACACTGCAGTCCATGGAGTCACAAAGGATCGGACACGACTGAGAGACTCAACAACAACAAACAAGACCCCAGGACCAGATGGTTTCACTAGTGAATTCCACCAGCATTCAAGATTTAACACCTAAACTTCTCAAACTTGAGAAAAATTGAAGAGAGAATGCTTCAAAAGTCATTTTAAAAGGTCTGAATTACCCCCATATCAAAACCAAACAAGGATACCATAAAAAAAAATTATAGGCCCATATCCCTGATGAAAATAGATGTAAAAACCCCAAAGTATGAGCATATCTAATTCAAACATATATTAAAAGGATTATATACCATGGTCAAGTGGGATTTATTACAGGAATGTAAGCAAAGAGTCAGACACGATTGAGCGACTGAACTGAACTGAAGGATGTATCAACATCCATAAATCAACATGATCCAATCCACCACATTAACAAAATCAAGGATAAAAACTGTATGATTGTCTCAACAGATGCAGAAAAAGCATTTGACAAAATTCAGTATACATTTATGCTAAAAATTCTTAAAGTGGTTATTTAGGAAATGTTCAGTTCAATTGCTCAGTCGTGTCAGACTCTTTGCAACCCCATGGACTACAACACGCCAGGCTTCCCTGTCCATCACCAACTCCTGGAGCTTACTCAAACTCATGTCCATTGAGTTGGTGATGCCATCCAACCATCTCATCCTCTGTCATCCCTTCCTCCTCCCATCTTCAGCATCAGAGTGTTTTCCAATGAGTCAGCTCTTCATATCAGGTGTCCAAAGTATTGGAGTTTCAGCTTCAGTATCAGTCCTTCCAGTCAATATTCAGGACTGATTTTCTTTAGGATGGACTGGTTTGATCTGTCCAAAGGACTCTCAGATGTCTTCTCCAACACCACAGTTCAAAAGCACAATTCTTTGGTGCTCAGCTTTCTTTATAGTCCAACTCTCACATCTATACATGACCACTGGAAAAACCAAAGCTTTGACTAGACAGACCTTTGTTGGCAAAGTAATGCCTCTGGTTTTTAATATACTGTCTAGGTTGGTCATAACTTTTCTTCCAAGAAGCAAGCGTCTTAACTTCATGGCTGCAGTCACCATCTGCAGTGATTTTGGAAGTGTACCTAAATGTAATAAAGGCCATATGACAAATACAACTAACATCATACTCAGTAGTGAAAAACTAAAAGCCATTTCCTCTAAGATCAGGAACGAAACAAGGATGCCTACTTTTGCCCACTTTTATTCAACACAGTACTGGAAGTGTTTGCAGACAACTAGGCAGGAACAAGAAACAAAAGGCATCCAGTTGGGAAGGAAGAAGTAAAACTGTCGCCGCCCGTAGGTGACATGACACCATATGTGGAAAGTCTTAAGTGAAAGTGAAAGCCGCTCAGTCATGTCCAACTCTTTGCAACCCCATAGACTATACAGTCCATGGAATTCTCCAGGCCAGAATACTGGAATGGGTAGCCTTTCCCTTCTCCAGGAGGCCTTCCCAACCCAGGGATCAAACCCAGGTCTCCCGCATTGCAGGCGGATTCTTTACCAGCTGAGCCACAGGGAAGCAGATGACATGAAACCATATGTAGAAAACCTCAAAGGTTCCACCAAAACACTCCTGGTATATATGAATTCAGTAAAGTTGCACACACACATACAGACACACAGCAGAATACTACTCAGCCAGAAAAAGGAAGAAAATCTTATCATTTGCAACAATATAGATGGACCTTGAGGGCATTATGCTAAGCCAAATAAGTCAGAGAAAGACAAACATGATACAATTTCCGTCATATGTGCAATCTAAAAAATGAAACAAACTTAACTCCTTGAAACAGAGATCAGACGGTTATCAGAGGAGAAAGCGTTTGAGAGGTAGGCAAAACAGGTGAAGGAGGTCAATTTTATGGTGACAAATCGTAACGAGTTTACTGTGGTGATCACTCTGTAGTGTATACAAAGACTGAACTATTAGGTTTTACACCTGAAGCTAAATACAATAGTATATACCAGTTTTACCTCAATTAAAAAAAAACAGTAAGCTACAATAACCATCTATTGAGGCAACCAGGGTTTGTTTCCCCCACATCCCACAGGCTGGTGGTTCTCGAAGTGTGGTCCTCAGACCTAGTCAATCAGAACGGGTAGGCCAGGCATCCTGTGTTACAACAGGCTGCCCAGATGATCCTGATGCACCCTTGGGTTTGGGAACCCCTGCCACAGGCCACACAACACGGTACATCAAAGCTGTCATCAGCCACTCCAAACTAGAAATGTCTATTGCTTCAAGTTTAAATACATTTAAAAAGAAAAGAACCTCAAGGTCGTGCTCAAAGTTGATCCAGGTCAAGGCACAACAGAGCCTAATTTTCTACTTAGAATTTCTTACCTGGAGGGATATGAAGCCGATATAACAGTTTAATTTTCTCATTCATTTCTCCATTATACATGATATCTGCAAAAGTAAAGGGGAGAGAGACTGAGCAGAGGCAAATGGTTCAAATACAGGTGTCAGGACACAAAGTCAGTGTAGAGAGAACGTAGTGAGGCCAGTGTTTGTTGACCTGACGCTTCATCTCCCACCTCTCCAGACAGTATGTGTGAAAAGAAAACATGAGAAGAACCGCAAGATAACCCTGGGAATCCTGTCTGGCCTCACAGCTTCGGAAAGATTTTAATTTTAGCTGCAAGAGTTAGAACGTGGGTAGTGGGAGGGACCAATGAGATTAACATACACACCACTATGTGTAAAATAAACAACCAGCAAGGACCTATTGTATATCACAAGGAAATATAATCAATATTGGGTAATAATCTATAAGGGAAAAGAAACTGAAAAAAAAATCCACACACATATATAGATGACCTGTACAACTGAACCTCTGTGCTGTACACTGAAATTTATACAATATTATAAATCAAATACACTTAAATTAAAAATTGTTTTTGTTAAATGAATTAGGAAGGTGTCTCCTAACAACCCACCACCACACCCTGGGTGCCCAGAAGCACATGGTTAGTGACCTCTGATGCTGGAGCACCTGGGTTCCCCTCCCCACCGGGACCCTCAGGAAGCATAAAAGGGGTCATGAGAGGAGCCTGCAGAGGGCTTTTTAAAGTCCCAAAATCTCACCAGGGAGTCACAGACCTACTTCATTGAGTGGATGCGCCTGCTTCACTATCCCTTTGTCTTGTGTTCACAGACTCACATCCCGTACGAACTCACTGCAGAAAAGACCCAGAGTCATACCGAGGCAGCTCACAAAGGCTTTGAATTCGATAAGGTGGTCCATGTTCTCGTCCAGAAGCCTGAAAGTCCTTTCTGCGAGGATTTCCGTGTGGGCCCCGCAGGTCCATGGCGAGACAAGCTGGAACAGGCGTGCAAACTGCTGGGCATCTATGCGGTACTGCTCTGCGTAGGGCCTGCTGGGGTCGTGGCGTGGGGCCATGGGCCGGGGCTGCTCCCAGTAGCAGCTCATCAGGTGTTCTCTCTACCAGGAAGGAGAGGGGCCTGTAAGGGCCAGTGGCACCCCAGGGAGGGAAGGCCAAAGCCAACCTGGCCCTCTCCCCCGGCTTGCTTTGCAAAATTATTAAGTAGCAAATAAGCAACATTATAACACAAAAAAATGAAAAAACTAACAGTGTCATTGCTCCAACCACACATGTTAAAGTTTTCGCTTATTACCCTGTAGTCCTTGCCTACATGAATATGTAATTTTGACATTTTTAAAATTAAGGTTTTTTTCACTGTAGCTAAATATACTTTATCAAATTTAACATTTTAATAATTAAAAAAATTTCTTTTCTTTCTTTGGGTCATGTGTCATGAGGAATCTTAGTTCCCTGACCAAGGATTTAACCCGTGACCCCTGCAGTGGAAGCATGGTGTCTTAACCGCTAGGAAGTCCCCATTTCAGCAATTTTGAAATGTATAGCTCAGCTATCATCGTTTTAAAGAAGTCGTACAATTATATTCTCATATTTTCGCTTAAAATAGTATTATTCGAAAGAAAAAAAACTACTAGATAAATCTAGAGACTACAGAAGAAACTAGCAACGCTGGTCACCTGTGGGGGTAGAAGACAGGGGCAGGCACCCAGATTAAGAAGCAAGCGTTTTTACTGCATGCTGTTTTTTATACGTTCTGAATTTTGAACCACATGACCATATTAACAAGTCAAAAATTTAAAAGAAAAAAAGACCATTTGAAGTCTTGGAATAGACTGAAAACTAAAGCAGTCAACACGGGCCCCACCGCTGATCACTGAGGACCAGCCAGGCTCTCCAGAGCGCATCTTCTGCACCTGTACGACGTCATCGCGTGGGACGTTTCGGCTCACTGACTCAGAATCCTTTCACACCTTCAGTGCCCTCTGCCCATAGGATGGCACAGGAACAAGCACAGATGCTCCACCATCCCAGTGCCTGTGCTCAGATGGAGACCAAAGTGCCATTTATAATTTTACTGCATATTACCAGCAGCCATGTTCTTCAAAAAGCCTTTGCAGAACGATGAGAAGTACTGTAAGAACTTTTTAAGTGTAAAATGAAGGTCTCGTAAATTCCCATTTCTCAAAACCCAAGACACGCTGTGAATCTGCGTGTATATTTTTGTCATCCTGTCATGCTAGGTAGAGGCCTTAAAAATCCTATCCAGAAGAACACAGTTATAAAAGCTAAAGACCAGTGCAACCAATTTATACAGAATCCTAGAAGCCAATACAAAACTCAGCAAAGTGTATGAAGAGATGATACAAGAGAGTAGACAATTAGCCAATAAACTCACAAAAGGGCATGCAACCTCACTATGAGTGCACAGACTCCCTAGTGGCTAAGATGCCGGTACCCTCAACACAGGGGGCTCAGGTTCAATCTCTGGTCAAGGAACCAGATCCCACACACTGCAGCAAGAGTTTGCAGGCCACAGCTAAAGATCCCACAGGCCTCAATGAACACTGAAGATGCCACATGCCGCAACTAAGACCCAGTGCAACAAAGAAATAGTTTTTTAAAAACTAAATACAATTTTCTACAAGGCTAGCAAAATCTTTGAAGACCCATAATATTAAATGATAGTTGAGTGTGAAACATTAGGAAATGAACACTTTTAGACATCAGTGGAACTGAAATTTGAAAGATCTAGAGCACTGTAGCAACAGTGACTGGAATTTGGTTCGTGCATCCCTAAGGAACCCCTCCTATAGAAACAGCAGCACCGGTGTCTGGAGAAAGGCTCAAGGATGCTCTGCACAGCACTGTTTATAAAGCAGAAAAAACTGGAAATGAGATAGATGTCCTTCAGCAGGTGAAAGGTGAATAAACTGTGGTTCAGCCCTACAATCAAATTCTGCTATCACTAAAAAAGAATGAGAAAAGATCTGCAGACACTGACTCTAGAAGAATGTCCATGGTGAAAACTGCAGGGACTTCTCTGGTGGTCCAGTGGTAAAGACGCCATGCTTCCAGTGCAGGCAGCACAGGGTCGATCTCTGCTCAGGAAATAAGATTCCATGTGCTACATGGTGTGGCCATAAAATTTTAGAAACTGCAGAACACTGTGTGTAGCACAATCTCATTTCTAAGTGGAAAAAAGAGTAAGAGTGCATTGCGTGTGTGTGTGTCTACAGAGGGATATAGTAAAAAGGGAAAGAAATCAGGAATCAGATTCACCATATACTGTTAACAGTAATTACTGTACAAAGTGGGACTATCAGCACAGACAGGATAAGACCCTTTAAATTTTGCTTATTTTTCTTTTTAAATAGTGAGTGTTGGTATTACTCTATATATTATATACATAAATATATATATATTTATATATATATATAGTATATTTTTGTTTCAGTTTGTGTTTTTAAATTAAGTTTCAAAAATAAAAGTATTAACCAGAACACAGAAGCAGGCAAAATAATATTAAACAAACCAAATGCTCTCCAGGGCCTGATAATCCAGAAGTGAATAAATTTAGCTGAATGTTAACAACAGCCGGTGAATCTGATTCCTGATTTCTTTCCCTTTTACTGTATCCTCTGTGGACACACACACAGCAGTGCAAGTTGAAACAGCCGGCTGGCGGGAAGCTGCTGCACACACAGGGAGCTCAGCTCAGTGCTCCGTGATGACCAAGAGGGGAGGGAGGGAGGGGACACATGTATACAAACCGCTGATTCACACTGTTATACAGCTGAAACTAACAACATAAAACAGTTACACTCCCATTTTTTTAAAAAGCACACTTTGAGAATATATTAACACAAGGCAGTGTTTCAGGTCTTGGGTGTTTCCAGAGTAGCCCCGGACTACCAAGTATAGACTGTTCCCATCTCACTTGGAGAGAGGAGACTAATAAAATTGTTCTCAGTTTCAGAGAGAAAGGGACAGATGTCATAAACATGGGTCTATATGATTTAAAACACCGCTCTATCATCTGGCTGGACCTTGAGGGCATTATGGTGAGTGAAGTAAGTCAGAGAAAGACAGAAACTATATGATCTTGTAAGTGGACTCTAAAACAAGACAACAAATCATTCCAGTCATAGAGAAGGATCAGATTCGTGGTTTTACCAGACGCAGGAGCTGGGGGCTGGGTTGTAGATTAAGATGGTGGTGGTCAGAAGGTACAAATTTCCAGTTAAAAGACAAATGAGTCCTGGGGATGTATGTATACCATGGTGACTATACTTAGCACTGCTGTATGGTATATTCCAAAGTTGCTAAGACAGTAGGTCCTAAAATTTCTCATCACAAGAAAAAAACCATTTTTGCTGCTTTGGGTTTTTGGTGTTTCTTTTTTTGCTATCTATATGATTATACAGTGGAAATGACAAATAGATTCAAAGAATCAGATCTGATAGAGTGCCTGAAGAAATATGGACAGAGGTATTTTAACACTGTATAGGAGACAGTGATCAAAACCATCCCCAAGAAAAAGAATGCAAAAATGCAAAATGGTTGTTTGAGGAGGCCTTACAAATAGCTGTGAGAAGAAGAGAAGTGAAGTAAAGGAGAAAAGGAAAGATATACCCATCTGAATGTAGGTTCCAAAGAACAGTAAGCAAAGAAAAAGAAAGGCTTCCTAAGTGAACAATGCAAAGAAATAGAAGAAAACAATAGAATGGGCTTCCCTGGTGGCTCAGTGGGTAAAGCGTCTGCCTCCAATGCGGGAGACCTGGGTTCAATCCCTGGGTTGGGAAGATCCCCTGGAGAAGGAAATAGCAACCCACTCCAGTACTCTTGCCTGGAAAATCCCATGGACTGAGAAGCCTGGTAGGCTACAATCCGTGGGGTCGCAAAGAGTCGGACACGACTGAACGACTTCACTTCACTTCACTTCAGAGATCTCTTCAAGAAAATCAGAAATACCAAGGGAACGTTTCATGCAAAGATGGGCACAATAAAGGACAGAAATGATATGGACCTAACAGAAGCAGAAGATATTAAGAATAGGCAGTAAGAATACACAGAAGGACTATACAAAAAAGATCTTCATGACCGAGATAATTAGAATGGTGTGATCACTCACCTAGAGCCAGACATCCTGCAATGAGAAGTCAAGTAGGCCTTAGGAAGCATCACTATGAAAAAAGCTAGTAGAGGAGATGGAATTCCAGCTGAGCTATTTCAAATCCTAAAAGATGATGCTGTGAAAGTGCTGCACTAAATATGCCAGCAAATTTGGAAAACTCAGCAGTGGCCACAGGACTGGGAAAGGTCAGTTTTCATTCCAATCCCAAAGAAGGGCAATGCCAAAGAATGTTCAAACTACTGCACAACTGCACTCATCTCACACGCTAGCTAAGTAATGCTCAAAATTCTCCAAGGAAGGCTTCAACAATATGTGAATTGAGAACTTCCAGATGGTCAAGCTGGATTTAGAAAAGGCAGAGGAACCAGAGATCAAACTGCCAAGATCCACTGGATCATAGAAAAAGCAAGAGAGTTCCAGGAAAGCATCTACTTATGGTTCACTGACTATTGTAAAGCCTTTCTTTGACTGTGTGGATCACAACAAACTGGGAAATTCTTAAAGAGATGGTAATATCAAACTACCTTACCTGCCTCCTGAGAAACCTGTATGCAGGTCAAAAAGCAACAGTTAGAACTGGACATGGAACAACAGACTGGTTCAAAATTGGGAAAGGAGTATGACAAGGCTGTATATTGTCACCCTACTTATTTAACTTATATGCAGAGTAGTACATCATGAGAAATGCTGGGGTGGATGAAGCACAAGCTGGAATCAAGATTGCTGGGAGAAATATCAATAACTTCAGATACTCAGATGACACCACCCTTATGGCAGAAAGTGAAGACGAACTTTTGATGAAGGTGAAAGAAGAGAGTGAAAAAGTTGGCTTAAAACTCAACATTCAAAAAACTAAGATCAGGGCATCCAGCCCCATCACTTCATGACAAACAGATGGGCAAACAATGGAAACAGTGAGAGACTTTATTTTTGGGGGCTCCGAAATCACTGCAGATGGTAACTGCAGCCATGAAATTAAAAGACACTTGCTCCTTGGAAGAAAAGCTATGACAAACTTAGCATTACTTTGAGAATTACTTTGCCAACGAAGGTCTGTATAGTTAAAGCTATGGTTTTTCTAGTAGTCATATATACATGTGAGAATTGGACCATAAAGAAGGTTGAGTGCTGAAGAATTGATGCTTTTGAACTGTGGAGTTGGAGAAGACTCTTGAGAGTCCCATGGACTGCAAAGGAGATCAAACCAGTCAATCCGAAAGGAAATCAATCCTGAATATTCATTGGAAGGACTGATGTTGAAGCGAAGCTCCAATACTCGGGCCATCTGGTGCGAAGAGCCAACTCATTAGAAAAGATCCTGATGCTGGGAAAGATTGAAGGCAGGAGGAGAAGGGAATGACAGAGGACGAGATGGTTGGATGGCATACCGACTCAGTGGACATGAGTTTGAGCAAGATTTGGCAGACGGTGAAGGACAGGGAAGTTTGGTGTGCTGCAGTCCATGGGATTGCAAAGAGTTGGACACGACTGAGCAACTGAATAACAAGTGACATGATGGATGTTAACCTACTGTGAATCATTTTGCAATATATGTAATTCACTATGCTAAACAGCTTACACTCAGTGCTATAGGTCAATTATATCTCAATGAAACAGAAAAAAAAAAGAATTGCATTCAGGCAAAAAAGAAAGATGGCTTTAAATTCAGAATAAAAATGGGTTTCACTAAGTACACACTGTTCATCTTTAATAGGAAAGTCTGTAAAAAGGACAGTCAGAGAAGACTGTTGTTAACACAGAGAACAGTCACACCTGTGCATCCCAGGCTTAGGAAAGGACACAGGGAAGTTAAGGCCACTCTTTAATCCTTAATGAGAACCCATCACATATTTATTCAGCGATGTAAGGGTATCTCTTTGTGGCCCTTTCTCTGGGAAAATGAACCTCTGGTTCAAAAGGCAAGAGACAGATGCAAAATCCAACTAGGGAACTTTATACCTTGTAATGACCCCGAGGGATGGTACAGGGAGGGATGTGGGAGAGGGGTTCAGGATGGGGAACACATGCACACCCGTGGCGGATTCATGTCAATGTATGGCAAAACCAATACAACATTGTAAAGTAATTAGCCTCCAATTAAAACAAAACAGAACCAAAAAAACAAGCATGAAGACATACGGCGTCAGAACGGATGCATGTGTGTGGCTGAGCCGCCCTGCTGTCCACCTGACACTACAACACTTAACCAGCAATACAATGAGAAGTTAGAGAGTGCTCTCGAATAAACATGCTGAACACCAAGAAATCAATGAACTGAATATATGGGTCAGACGACAAACGCCAAGGAAATTCAGAGGAGGTCAGGAGCAAGAGCTGAGGCGTGGGGACGGCCTGAGGGTTGCTCTGCGGGGCGTGAGGATGACCCTGCGTGCACACAGGCAGTGCCTCAGGCTGTGCCACAGCACGAGACGCCATGCTTGCTGCTGCTTCACCGAAACTTCTTTCGGAAGTGTGATCTTGAAATTGGCATTGTAGTCACAGTTAACATTTGTAGTCAGCCCTCCACAAACGAAGGGCCTGCAATGCTAACAAATACGAAAACAAATTTCACCCACATCATTCACAGAAAAGATAGAAATAGGAAACAGGAAGTGGCTGTCTTCTTTAAATACTCCTTGTATGAAAGTTTAATAATATGGTTAGTACTTAATGCAGTTTATTTTCATGGTGAACTTACAGCAATCTTTTAAGTTATATAAATTCAGATGTGTGATGTGTCTTATTCTCCCAAATTGAGGACAGTCAGCCCTAAAGAAATTTGACTCTTCATGCTAAATATCACCTTGGTACCTGCTTTTGTGTTTCTAGTATTCCCTGTTTTAACGCCTTGACAAAGAGAGGTGGGGGCATGGGACACGAAGTCACCTTTGACTCTGTATTTCCTCTTCATGCAACAGAGAAAACTATAAAACTTGAAAACCAGTGATGCTTACAGGAGTCCTCATCACACATCCTGCTGACGGCGGGTGAGGAGTGCCAGCAATTGACTGAGCCAGCCACGTGTGTCAGTGACCGCAGCAGGCAGTGACATGACGGCTACAGGAGGGTCAGACCAGCTCTGTGGCTCCACTCAGAACCTACACGCTGCTCGGGACTATTTCAAGTACATGGCAGTTCAAGTTCAGAGGGACTAAGGGCTCAGAGTCCCCAGCAGAAGAGCTCCAGTGGCCAGAATCCTCTGGGTCTGCCACTGCTCTGCTGGCCTGCGCTCCGCTCCTCTCCCCTTCATAAGCTGTCAGGAGTGGGTCCACTGTCTGCCTCGCTTCCCCATTTCTATTGACTGTTTGAGCAAGACAATTTCTAGGAAGGCACTTGAAAACGGTCTTTGCACGATGATGCAAGTAGCAAGAGCTGGGAATCCACCTAAGTACCCAAATATTCAAAATACGGCTTACTGTGTTAAGCACTGGGGCTTCCCTAGTGGCTCAGATGGTAAAGGATCTGCCTGCAATCGGGGAGACCCAGGTTCAGTCCCTGGGTCTGGAAGATGCGCTGGAAAAGGGAATGGCCACCAACTATTAAGCATTACCAACAGGACAAGTTGTAAACTGATTTAAAAATAAGATCATATGGCAACATGAGAAAGTGTTAATAATAGCAACAAGGAAAACACAACATAAATAAGCATCCAGACCAGCCCCACAAACAGAAAAAATATGCATACACGTCTTGTAGGTGGTGTTATGAGTAAAACGTACACAAGGTGATACAGGAAACTATATTCAATACCTTGTAATAATCTATAATAAAAAAATACATATATGTGTATAACTGAATCACTGTGCTATACACCAGAATCAAAGACAACATCGTAAATCAACTGTACTTCAATTAAAAAAAATAACAACAGGAAGAAAAATGGATACGAGGAGACAGTTCAGGAAGAATCACTGTGTGTCCACGGCTGGCTGGGAACTGCTGCTGGGCAGAGCAGGGTGCGTCGCCGTCACTGAGGGCCTCCGGGCCGAGCGCAGCAGCATCCATGCACGGGCTCAGCAGGCACCGTCAGGCCAGAGCTGGCGGGCAGGGGCCGCCCCGGCCTCACTGCACTCAGCAGGCCCGTGCTGGCCCCTCCCCACCACAGGTGGGTAGCCTCGGCTGCGGCCTGACTCAGGGTCTCTCACTTCCCCACCCCACAGAGTCTCCTACCTTGAATAAATCGTAGAGCTCCTCCAGGTCTTCAGGGAGGATGGAGACTTCTGGGATAACGACTCGGAGCTCGAGGAAAGAACAAACAGGCACAGAGTGAATGCTCTGCCTGTCCTGGAGGATCAGGGGTCAAGAGGGTGCGTCCCACTGGAGTGGACAAGGGCGCCCAGGTCATCCAGAGATGGCTTTATGGCAACTTTCTTGGGGCTTCATCCTCAACTTTTCTCATTCACACATCCAAGACTCAGGACGAGTGTTTAAATACTTGCAAAGGACCAAACGCTCGCAAGGCTAGAGCTCGGGTGGCAAGCTCCTGCAGCACGACCACCAGCACTATAGGCCTGGACTTCCCTGGTGGTCCAGCGGGTAAGAGTCAGCCTGCCAGTGCTGGGGCCAAAGGTTCGATCCCTGGTCTGGGAAGATCCCCACAGGCCACAGATCAGCTAAGCCTGCACGCCGCAGCCACGGAAGCCCGTGCACCTTAGAGCCCATGCTCCATCACGAGAGGAGCCACAGCAACGAGAGGAGCCACAGCAACGAGAGGAGCCACAGCAACGAGAGGCCCTTGAACCACAGCTGGAGAGGCGCCCCCACTCTCCACAGCTAGAGCCAGCACGGGGGAATAAACGATACATAAATAACAGTTCTAAGAAAACTGTGTGCTCAGTCCTGTCCGACTCTTTGTGACCTCGGACAGTAGCCTGCCAGGCTCCTCTGTCCATGGGGTTTTCCTGGCAAGAATAAATAAATATTAGAGTAGTTTGTCATTTCCTATGCCAGTAGTAGTGGCCTCTTAAAAAAAAAAAAAGGCCACAGGCCCTCGGCGCAGGGCAACATCTATATTCTTCTTTATTTAACCCCACATGATGAGTGTTGTTATCCTCATTTTACAACCAGGGAGACAGAGGCTCACAGTAGTTAATTGGCTCACAATATGTCTGACTCTAAAACCAAATCCATGCTGTTTCTCCACTAGCTCACCACTGTCAAGCTGTCATTAGTTGCCCAGCTGTGTCCGACTCTTTGTGACCCCATGGACTGTAGCCCCCAGACTCCTCTGTCCATGGGATTTCCCAGGCAAGAATACTGGAGTGGGTTGCCTTTGCCTTTTCCAGGACATCTTCCTGACCCAGGTATCGAACCCAGGTCCCCTGCATTGCAAGCAGAATCTTTACCATCTGACCACTTAGTTGTTAATTTAATGCAAAAAAAAAAAAAAAGCTGTCACTCTCCTGTCAGGAGGCAGCAGGAGGCCCAGCGCGGGCCAGCGCCTGGCCGCCGGGAGCTGCGGTCCGGAGATGGCCTCTACTCACCACGTTCTGCTTCGTGGTGTCCTCGTGGCCCTGAAGGACTCGGATCCTGTGCCTGCAGCGCATGTGCTCGATCTGAGCCACAGACTGGTCCCCAAATTTCTGCAGGGGAGCGAGAGAGCATCTGCTCACAGAATCCTCTCTGCATCCAGACAGCAGACAAGCAGCAGCCCCCAACACCTCCCTGGACGTTCACCTCCCGAGAGACATGGGGGCAGGAGCGGGTGGGGATGGGGCCCAGGTACCTCATAGGAGTCCCGGATCAGGTCTGCGATGTCAGTCACGGGACATGGCTCCTGGTCGTCAGAGAAGAAGGCGTGGTGGCTGCCAATTGGGGGTCCTGGGCTGTCCTCATTCTTGACGTGGTCCAGAAACCTGGGCACATCAGACACCAGGCAAGCACAGGGTTACCATCCCCTCCTCCACCCTGGGCACCTCGCAGCCCGCACCACCTTCACAGGGGCCCCCAGACATGTGGCAGCAACTGTCAAACCAGCTCCTCTGTCTCCAGTCACTGTGAGGAAGGCCAGGCCGCTGCAGCTACACTCTTTCTAGAGAAAAGGAGAAGCAAGCGTGAAGACAGGCACAGCGACCCTGGAGCCGCAGGAAGGTTTCCATGGTCTCTGACACTCGGCTTCCCTGGTAGCTCAGACGGTGAAGAGTCTGCCTACAGTGTAACAGGCCCAGGTTTCAATCCCTGGGTCGGGAAGCTCCCCTGGAGAAGGGAATGGCAACCCACTCCAGTATTCTCGCTTGGGAAATCCCATGCACAGAGTCTGGTGGGCTACAGTCCATGGGGTCACAGAGAGTAGGTCATGGCTAAGCGACTAACACTTTCACTTTTCTGACTCTCCAGTGATGCAGATACTGTGACATAAATCCAGTGATGTAGAACTGTGTTTCCAGAGTATTCCAAACAGGAGCTTGTCATTTATCAGCCAGCTCGCCCTCAGTTCCACATGTCCTCAGGCTAGCGGGCTTTGCCTTCACTGCAACACTCAGAACACACGTGTGTTCTGTGGACAAAACATCCACATCCCCCAGCTGGCTTCCTGAGGTTCATGTTTCCCCGTGCCCGCCTGCCCTCCTTCCGTTCAAGGTCACTGGAGGTCCATCTAGATTTACGGAACCTGAACCTGTTCAGAGAAAGACAGCAGCACCCTCACCTTCCTGCCTCTTGGTGGACAGCAGTGAGGGAAGGTGGCGGATGACAAGGTTGCCGGATGGCTTGGCCCCAGGGGGCCACAAGGTGGCAGAGTGGAGGGGGGCCCCCACAGTGACGGCCTGGTCCAGCAACCAGCTCCCCGCCTCACCTGCTGAGGACCATCAAGGCCTGGCTGTCATCCTTGCTGCTGCACAGGTCCTCGGCGTTTGCCTCCAGCACAGCCAGTCCCAGCTGGAAGATGGCCTTGATGCCGTCGTAGAAGAAGCAGTCGACCACGTTCACAGCACTCTCCAGGGGCATGATGCTGAGGAAGAGCGTGAGGAACCAGGACAGGGAGACGGACGCCAGGGCCGAGAGGTCACGCATGTGCTCCGCCAGCTCAGGGAGCTGCTCCTTGATGAGCTCCTCAAAGACGGACTGGTCCACCTGGGCCCCTGGGGAAGGAGCCACGGAGACTGGCTGGGGAGGGAGTCACTCCCTCTCAGATTAGAGCTGCTCTGAGATACACAGAACCATGACACAAGACGGGAGTCCAGGAAAGGGCTCACACTTGGTTCACTGACTTCTGATGTTTGGACCAAGGTGATTCAATGGGGGAAGGATAGTATTTTCATCTGGCATTTTCAAAAACAGTGCTCCTATCTACTACAGCTAGGACACGGAAGCAACCTAGATGTCCATTGAAGTATGAATGGATAAAGACGCTGCGGTACATGTATACAATGGAATATTACTCAGCCATAAAAAGGATGCATTTGCGTCAGTCCTAATGGGGTGGCTGAGCCTAAAGTCTATCATACAGAGTAAGTCAGAAAGAGAAAAACAAATATTATATATTAATGCATATATATAGAATCTAGAAAGATGGTACTGATGAGCCTATTTGCAGGGCAGCAGTGGCTCTGAAACTCCAGTACTTTGGCCACCTGATGTGAAGAGTTGACTCACTGGAAAAGACCCTGATGCTGGCAGGGCTTGGGGGCAGGAGGAGAAGGGGACGACCGAGGATGAGATGGCTGGATGGCATCACGGACTCGATGGACGAGAGTCTGAGTGAACTCCGGGAGTTGGTGATGGACAGGGAGGCTTTTTGGCTTGCTGCGATTCATGGGGTCGCAAAGAGTCGGACATGACTGAGCAACTGAACTGAACTGAATGGAGACCCAGACATAGAGAACAGACTTATGGACACAGTGAGGGAAGGAGAGGAAGGGATGAAAGGAGAGAGTAGCCCTGAAACGTATACACTACCATATATAAAACAGAGAGCAAGTGGGAATTTGCTATATGACTCAGGGAGCCCAACTGGTGCTCTGTGACACCCTAGAGGGGTAGGATTGGGTGGGAGGCAGGAGGGAGGTTCAGGAGGGAAGGGACATGTGTATACCTGTGGCTGATTCATGCTGATGTATGGCAGAAACCAACACAATATTGTAAATCAATTACCCTTCAATTATAAATAAATAAAATAAAACAGTGCTGAACCAAGTGCCCACCTATGTGGGCAGGGGAGGGGAAGGGACCCTTCTTCCTACCTCAAACCATGCAGAAAAATACATATGAAATGTGTCATGGATTTAGGTATAAAAGCTAATGCTAAAAAAACATCTAAAAGAAAATACAGGCAAAAGGCTAAAATTTCTTAGGACACAAAAGCATTAACTACAGAAAAATTATGAATTGGATTTCCTCCAAATTAAAGACTGGTATTCTTCAAAAGAGACCATTTATAAAATGAAAATGCAAACTTCAAACTCAGAGAAAATATTTGTGGCAACTATATCTGACAAAGGTTTTGTAATCAAAAATAAAGAACTGATGCAACTTGATAATAAGAAATCAATAAACAAAATCTTTAAAAAAAAACACAAAAGATTTGCACATTTCTAAAGTGACAAATGGCCAATAAGCACAGAAAAATAGGTTTCACATCATTAACAATGATTAGAGAAATGTAAATTAAAATCACCATGATATACCTCTCTCACCCACCAGAATGGCTAAAATTAGAAAGACAGAAAATTCCAAGTTAAACGGGGATATGGAGCAACTGGAACTCCCATGCATTGCTGGTATGAGATAATGTGAACACGTTTTGTCCATTTTGGAAAATTGACAGTTTCTTATAAAGTTGAGCATACATCTAACCGTGACCCTGGAATTCTACTCCTGGGTAAATCCTAAGAAAAGTGTCAATATATATTCCAAGAAGACTTATACACGGATGATCACTTGGGACTTATAAGAAGAAACTGGAAACTCCAATGACTGGGATGAAAGAATCATGGTACGAACGTACCATGAAATAGCATGCAGCAATGAAAAGGAAGTGCTGATGCACCAGGAGTATCTTGAGTGAAGGAAGTCAGAACATTCTCCACTATTACATTTATTCCAAGTTCAAGAACAAGCCAAATACACCTGTGGTGACAGAAATCATACCAGGTGCTGTGTGTGGCAGGGAAGAGGAGGCAGGGAACTTCGTGGGTTGTAGAAACGTTCCCTGTATTGGGGTGGTGGCCACATTATCTTGGAGGGCCTACTGCTCACTGCTGACTACAATCTGTCCCATCACCCAGGGAGGGCTTGGACAGCATGCCCCCCAGTGACTTCGAGGTTCTGGTTACTGCTTGCTGCTCTGTACAACGTTAAGTACTTCCCTTCATATGAAGGGAAGAGGGAAGCAAACCAATTAGCCCCTTCAAATATAGGAAGGGGACCAGGGGAGAAGTCAAAGGCCACCTCCTTCCCAGCCAGCCCTCCCTCCCTCCTGGTGGTCATAATACTCCCTCAGTTCTTAGACCTCAGTCAAGCCTCTTCCTGCCTTGTCCCTCCATCCAGTCCTTTGCCAAATTCCATCTCAAACTGGTTCTTCTGTTTCTGATCCCACAGCTGCTGCCCTAAGTTTAGGCCATTTCCACCTCTCATTCTCGATTACTGTACGGTGTCCCTAAGAGTATTGCTCGGCCAGAGCAATTTCCATGTCATTTTCTCCACGAGGAGGTAGCTAGATCACAGACAGGGTGCAAATTCAACTCTCAACCACACACAGTCAGCGGTGCATATGTGGGGGTCACACACAGGTTTGGCCAGAGCCCGGGCAGTCACAAATGCCCTTTCTTACCATCAGCCTGGATAAGTGAGGAGTTCTCCTCTCACGCCCTTTACGTCGGGCCTCAAAGGTCTCCATTACTGCTCTACTCCCTGCACCTCCTACCTGCACAAACTCCCTGGGAACCAAGAATGAGAACTCCTCTCTTTCCAGGCCTCAGCATCAGTGAAAAACCTCTTTGGTTTTCACTTTTGGACTTGCTTTTTGAACCTAGGAATTTTTCTTTCCTTAAGTTCAGCTATCCACATAAAATGATTTTTTCTTTATCCAAAAATCTGTAAGAGAGGACTTCCCAGGGATCCAGTGGTTAAGACTCTGTGCTCCCACTGCAGGAGGCATGGATTTGATTCCTGGTCAGAGAACTAGATACTGCATGCCACACAGCGCAGCCAGAAAAAAAAAAAAAATCTATAAGAGTTTGTGGCAAAGAAGCAGTTGGGTTACCACATTCCACCCTTTTGCCAAAACTGTGCAGAGAGTTACATCAGTTAGTTTTGAAGATTCCAGAGTCAGATGGTGCTGGTGCAGAGACTAGCCGAGTCTCTTTATAACCACCCCGAGGGACAGAGGGGAAGGGAGCAGACACTTACCAATGACGCGGTGGTTGAAGTAGTCAGGCAGCATCCGCTCACACACAGCCACCAGCAGCCAGAAGGCTTCCTCCTCCTTAGCATACAGCAGTAGAACAGAGGTCAGGATGTTCATGGACTGCTCAGGGGATTCACAGGGGAGCGGATAATTACTGACCAGGTCACGTGTACCATAGAGACATTCAACAACACACAAGCCCAAGTGATCCACAGAAGTCCAGACTACACAGGTGAGAGACACAGTATACCCAACCAATCAATGACCGCAGTTATCAGCGTGAGCCTCACAAGACCCGCTGGGCTGAATCATCAGCCACTGCTTTGTCCCTGGACCCCAGGAGTGATGCTGGGCTGGGCTGTGGAGCACGCCTTGGCTCAGAACCCAACCCCACTAATCTCTGTGTCTATGTTCAGATTTAAAAATAATCCTGATGACTTCTGTACGGTTTAGAGGTAGGATGCTCTGGAGCTTCATCAATACCATCCTGCAGTGGAGCCATGAAGGCTGAATGGCCTCCTGAGGACAGGGGCCAGCTCATGCCATGCTCTCCTGGGCACTGGGTAACACTCCTCCCACATCATCAGCTTGTCTGACTCCAAGAGGCCAATTCCCTCCACAGGACAGTCCTTGGTACAGATGGCTAAGAACATGGCACCCAAGGCCTGGGTGGTTGGCCTGGGACGGCCCTGCAGCGCCCAGCTCACCTGGCAGTACCCGATCTTGGGGTTCCTGTGGGCATAGGCCGTCAGGACTCTCCTCAAGGCCGCAATGCCAGTTTCGTTTTGGAAGGCAGGGTGCTCCGGCAAGGAGCGGTGTAGGTCCCGCTCTATCTCCTCCGTCACCAGGCAACACTTTCCCATGGACTCCTCCACCAGGTTGCCGTAGTAACCGGGATGCGCAGCAAGGTCCGTGACGGCATCTGGGGATTTACGAGTAACATTTCAATGTTAGGTGGCGGCCTGGATGGGAGGGGAGTTTGGGAGAGAATGGATATACATATATGTGTGGCTGAGTCCCTTTGCTGTCCACATGAAACTCTCACACAACACTGTTAATCGGCTCTTCTCCAATATAAAATAAAAAGTTTTTTTAAAAAATAACATTTCAAGGGGGGCTGATTTCTGGGAGAGAGTCCACATGGGGAGAGGCCTGTCCTGCCGGCGAACCTCAGTGGGGTCTCACTATCTAAGCGACACAAAATAGTTAAGACCACACACGACCAAAAGGAACTTCACTTCTGCTAAAAATGAAAAAGAAAGGAAAAATGAAGTAATACAGCTTTTCTAAGAATAACCTTACAGAGAGAGGGGGAGAAGAGCTCATACTAAAAACAGCTTTATACTAATACACGTAGAGTCAGTTGCATTCCTCAGTAACAGATATATGTATGTGGCTATGTGCCACAATGAGAAAGCCCGTGTGCACCAACAAAGACCCAGTGCAACCAAAAATAAAGTACAAATTAATTTTTTTTTAAAAGCTATGGAGCACATGTTCTGTGGCGCACAAGAGGAGCCCCAGCCTCCGGAAGGCTCCCAGAAGGATCTGCGAGGAAGGTGGAGCCTGGCCGCTATCCCCCCAGCACCTCAAAAGGAGCAGCAGTCACACCCTGGACCGCAGGGCCCTCCCTTCCTGCTGGTGGGGCCCCGTTCCTTCACCGAGTGGCGCCACACGGCTCACAGAAGACGCCTCTGGAGACCTGGGCCCCAGGCTCAGCCCATCCACCGGCGAGCGTCAGATGAGAGACGCCGCAAAGCAGCAGGTGGAGAGTGCCAGATCCGGCGAAGCAGGAGCAGGATGCGGGCAGGAGAGAAGACCCCTCGGCTCTGTGTGCATTCCCCGCAGTGCGGGGACCAGGAGGACGTGTCCCCAGAGGGAGTTATTGTAAAGCACACAAGTGAACGACTTCTGAAGACGTTTCCAGGCCTCTAGGCATCTAGCCACTGCATGTCCAGGGGTTCCCAACAGAATTCTAAGGACCATGAGGAGACGCATAAAATCGCGGCTGAAGGGAGGCGATCCCTCTGCCAGACCTCACGCTGACCGGGGGCCCCACAGCCCGGAGGCGGCAGCAGCCTGGCCCTCGTCCACCCAGGAGGGTCCCAGGGTCCCAGCTGGGCACGTCACAGGCCAGAACCCGTCTGCATGCGCGCGCTCACACTCCCCACCCCCCTGGGGTGGGGCCTCCGCCCTGTGTCCGCTCCAGGAATAAAAGCTGGGCCTGCAGACCCCAGAAACCCTCACCTGAGAAAAGAAGCCAGAGTCTGCCGCGCAGGGCCTCGGGGATGCCCATGGCCACCAGCTTCCGGATCTTCTCCGTGCGGAACATGCACACCGTCCGGCCGTACTCCGCGAAGTGGTCATTCCAGAGGCTCACCTTGATCTGGTCCCTGGACTGGAAGCGGGGACACGCTCGCGTACGAAGCGGCACCGTCCGCAGCCCGTCACAGGGGGCGCTCCCTCCGCGGAGAGAGGATCTCAAGAAGTTCCCAGACACACGCGCCTCCACTCGACAGGAACCCCGATGGTCCGCCATCACTCAAGAGCAGAGCCGATGGAGGGTGGGGTGGGGTGGGGTGGGGAAGCCTCTCAGGATGTCGAAGCCAAACCGGTTTCTGAAATAGGTCAGCTCAGAGGGCAGAGGGGAGCCAGGGGCTCTCATGATTTGCCTGGAACTTCCTGACAGCCAGAGGAAAAACTGCCAACTGGAAAAATAAATGACATCGTTCTCAGTAGCAGAGATGAGGAGGAGACGATGTCTCTAGGCAACTGGAAATCCTTTCAAACTATGAATTTTGAAAATTCTTTAGAATTCCTAGCTGGCGGGAATGTTTCCATGCCTTTTAAACAAGAAGTTTATGTATGCTCTTAGTTATCTGTATTCTCCAGTCATGGGAAAGGTGCACACATATAGTCAATATTCTTATTTGTTGAAACAATGAGCATTCACCGAGCACCTCTGAACAGCACATCAGAAGGCTTCACCCTGAACAGGTAAAGCTAACAATCCGCGACACATGAGCCATTAAGCGGCCAAGGGGCAGCCACCCTGGTACTGGCGGTGCCCACACAGCGTGCCTCCTGCCAGGGCACCATCTCATAGCTCGGCTTCTAGTCTATTTACTACTCAAGCACTGCCCACAGAGTCTCTCTGCAGAGGAGAAAACAATCACAAGTGTAACCAAGGTATTTTTAGTTTAGTAAAACTAGAAAACAGCCAGGGGCCAAAAACGAAGCGCTGTACCTAGGAGTCCCGCGGACGCCCCTGGATAAAAGGAGACAGACTTGTTCTGCACCTGGAAACCCCACAAGGAGAGCACGGATAGAGGATCCCTGAAGGGCAGGCGGAAAGTCACTGCCCTCCGACGTCCCACCACATCCTCCACCCACCCGGAAGCGTTCAGGCCGCTGGCATCTCTGCCCCCTTCCACTTTTTGCCAATGAGGTGCCCAGGGTTGCCTAGGAACCTGTGTCAGGCCCACCCCAGGGGGGCCTGGAACCACGCCCCCACCACCTCCACGTGCGAGGGTGGAGCCACGTCACTCACCAATCTCGAGTCCGGGCTCTGGCTGCCCGACTGCCGGAGAGCCTCGGGGTGCAGCCGTGGGCTCGTTTCTTTCTCCCTTTCCTCGCTATTTTGTGAAGACACCAGTTCAAGACCCCCAAACCTGTCGTTGCCACTGCACAAGCTTGTTGAATGAAACACGGGTGAGGTCTGCATGGGAAGGAAAAAAAAGAATGACAAAAAGAGAAAGTCACTGCTTTAGTTACGGGGCAGTCTTTGTCTTTGAATGTGTGAGCGTAATAAACTTAAACGTGCCTATCTGCTTGGGACTTACGGGAGAGGCACTCTAACACTAGACTCAACCGAGCTGATCCTCAGGAAGGAGCATGGTCCCCAGAGGCTTTCCCAGCCCCGCTGCTCCCGGGCTCACAGAACACGGCCCCACGCGGGGCCAGGAAGGAACATCGCGCCCTCAGCATCTAGAACTCAGGACGGGCATCTGGAGAGAGCGGCTCTGGGGAACTGAGAGACTCCCTCTCCTTTCCTCCTGTCACTACTCAGATGAAAAGAGGTCCAGAAACGAGGAGGGCGGGTGTGAAAGAATCAGGGGCTAGGTCCAGCAGGTCTGGACCTCCTGTGGCAGCTGTCCAGTCTTCAAGACGGTGGGTCATCTTATTGGGCAACTTCCATCTGCCCCCAAATACTATAACGTCATCCCCTCCAACCTCAGGGGGATGAGGGCACTGACTTCTCTAATAAAGAGGGTGTCCACTCACCTGTGTGTTGATTCCCCACCAAACCCTCCAACCTCTGAGAAGATGGCCTGTTGATCCCTGACACCTGAGTGTACCCCATTAACCCCTCTAACCTGTGAGCCCCATTAGCCCCTCCAACCCCCTCTAACCCTGCCATACCCACTCAGGACACCCAGCGCATTAAAGATGATATCAGATTGTCTGCTACTCAGGTCCAGCATCACTGACATTTTTCTGGTACCCAAGTGGCGCGTCATTACAGCACTCCCCTTTGAAGACACCTGCCCTAGAGGTGCTGGGGGATAAAGGGCAGTTTTCTGTTTACAGACTCCTGCTGTCTCCAGGGCTCATACCAGCTCCTCATCCAGGGAGGTGTCGTAGTGCACGGGGTAGTCAGCATGCACCAGCTTCAGTCTCGCCAGCAGACCCTCCACCAGGCTGTCCCGGTCTCTGAGCTCGATGAACTGGAAGGCCATCTTGCTCCGGATGCTGACGATGATGGGGTTTGGCAGCAGGCTCGTGTCCTCCATTTTCTCGATGCTCACAACCTGTTGCAGACAGTCACGCGCACAGAGGCACAGCAAGAGAGAAGAGGGGCAAGAGTTCAATTGCAGATGCAGAAAATAGAGAGAGAAGGACAAACCCGATAACTGCAATAAGGAACCAGTACAAAGTTAGAAAGTATGGGATGCGGTCTATTTACAACAGCCCAAGGTGGGAGTAATCCAAGTGCCCCTGGCTGGATTAACAGATGAGAACATAACCAAAACATGGGTCTACACAGAGTGGGACATTATTCAGTCTTAGAAGGGATGGATATTCTTTTTGGTTTGTTTTTTTTGTTTGTTTGTTTTTTTGCCAAACCACGTTGCATACAAGATCTTAGTTCCCTGACCAGGGCTTGAACCTGTGTCCCCTGCACTGACAGGCAGATTCTTAACCACTGGTCCCAGGAAGTCCCAGAAAGGAAGGATATTCTGACAAGTGCTGCAGTATGAATTCACTTTGAGGGCGTTCTGCTAAGTGATACAGCCAGTCACAAAATGACAAATTTTCTAGGATTTCACTGATACAAGAGACCTACAGATGTCAGGGCTTCCCAGGTACCTCAGTGGTAAGGAATCCACCTGCCAAGGCAGGAGACATAAGACGCAGATTTGATCCCTAGGTCGGGAAGATTCCCTGGAGGAGGAGATGGCAACCTACTCCAGTATTCCTACCTAGAGTATTCCATGGTCACAGGAACCTGGGGGGCTACAGTCCATAGGGTTGCAGAGAGCTGGCATGACTGAGCTCAGGGGATTCAGGATTCATACAGGCAGAAAGGACGCTGGTGGATGCCTGGGGCTGAAGGAGGGGGATTTGGGGTGCTACTGTTTAATGGGGACAGGGTGTCAGTTTGGAAAGATGAAAAAATTCTGGTGATGGTTGCACAAAATGTGAATGTACTTAATACCACTGAACAATAACACTTAAAAATAGTTAAAATGGTATGTATGTATTTGTTCAGTTCAGTTCAGTCGCTCAGTCGTGTCCAACTCTTTGGGACCCCATGGACTGCAGCATGCCAGGCCTCCCTGCCTATCACCAACTCCCAGAGGTTACTCAGACTCATGTCCATTGAGTCAGTGATGCTATCCAACCATCTCATCCTCTGTCATCCCCTTTTCCTCCCGCCTTCAACCTTTCCCAGCATCAGGGTCTTTTCAAATGAGTCAGTTCTTCGAATCAGGTGGCCAAAGTATTGGAGCTTCAACTTCAGCATCAGTCCTTCCAATGAATATTCAGGACTGATCTCCTTCAGGATGGACTGGTTGGATCTCCTTGCAGTCCAAGGGACTCAAGAGTCTTCTCCAACACCACAGTTCAAAAGCATCAATTCTTCAGTGCTCAGCTTTCTTTATAGTCCAACTCTCATATCCATACATGACCACAGGAAAAACCATAGCCTTGACTAGACGGACCTTTGTTGGTAAAGTAATGTCTCTGCTTTTTAATATGCTGTCTAGGTTGGTCATAACTTTTCTTCCAAGGAGTAAGCGTCTTTTAATTTCATGGCTGCAGTCACCATCTGCAGTGATTTTGGAGCCCCAAAAAATAAATTCAGCCACTGTTTCCAGTTTCCCCATCTATTTCCCATAAAGTGATGGAACCGGATGCCATGATCATAGTTTTCTGAACTTTGAGCTTTAAGCCAACTTTTTCATTCTCCTTTTACTTTCATCCAGAGGCTCTTTAGTTCCTCTTCACTTTCTGGCATAAGGGTGGTGTCATCTGCATATCTGAGTTTATTGATAACTCTCCCGCAATCTTGATTCCAGCTTGTGCTTCATTCAACCCAGCATTTCTCATGATGTACTCTGCATATAAGTTAAATAAGCAGGGTGACAATATACAGCCTTGACATACTTCTTTCCCGATTTCGAACCAGTCTGTTGTTCTATGTCCAGTTCTAACTGTTGCTTCCTGATCTGCATATAGGTTTCTCAAGAGGTAGGTCAGATGGTCTGGTATTCCCTTCTCTTTAAGAATTTTCCAGTTTGTGGTGATCCACACAGTCAAAGGCTTTGGCATAGTCAATAAAGCAGAGATAGATGTTTTTCTGGAACTCTCTTGCTTTTTCCATGATCCAGCGGATGTTGGCAATTTGATCTCTGGTTCCTCTGCCTTTTCTAAGAACCAGCTTGAACATTTGGAGGTTCACGGTTCACGAACTGTTGAAGCCTGGCTTGGAGAATTTTGAGCATTACTTTGCTAGCATGTGAGATGAGTGCAATTGTGCAGTAGCTTGGCATTCTTTGGCATTGCTTTTCTTTGGGATTGGGATGAATACTGACCTTTTCCAGTCCTGTGGCCACTGCTGAGTTTTCCAAACTTGTTGGCATATTGAGTGCAACACTTTCACAGCATCATCTTTTAGGATTTGGAATAGCTCAACTGGAATTCCATCACTTCCACTAGCTTTGTTCATAGTGATGCTTCCTAAGGCTCACTTGACTTCACATTATATGCATATAATTTTAAAAAATAACTATATAAGGAATTCTTGCTCTGTTCTAAAGGCATTTGTAAAATGAAGTCATCTGTTGCAGAAAAATGGGGGTCAACCACATGAATGAAAAAACTGAGTTTTTCTGAATACTGCTTAGTCTGTACATGATAACAGCAAGAGTTTGGAAGTCTTGACATTTGACAGAGCTGTGGGTCCTGTCACTACAGACATGCCCCAAAATCACAGACTGAGCTCAACAGATCTCAAAGCAGACTCCACTTCCAAGAAGAGAACTCCGGAATTTTATAGCTGGACAGTGACAGTGTTAGTTGCTCGTCGTGTCTGACTCTTTGCAGTCCCACGGACTGTAGCTCATCAGGCTCCTCTGTCCATTCTTCGGGCAAGAATACTGGAGTAGGTAGCCATTCCCTTCTCCAGGGACGATTCTGACTCAGGGATTAATCCCATGTTTCTTGCATTGCAGGCAGATTCTTTACCACCTGAGCCACCAAGAAGAGAAGCATTTTTCTAAATTTTTACGTAAAATTCCAGAAGGATATACAAACGAAGTAACTTGACATTTCTTTTCAAAAGGTGATTGTTTAATAGGTCACTTTTTTCTCTTCCCTCCTGGTGGCTGAAAGGGGAGGACTCCTTCCTAAGGGCTGTTGGAAAAGCTTTCATTGTTAGGCATGAACATTTTAATAACAGCTTTATCAATAATGTGGAGGCCAGGGTGCCTGTTCTCATCATTCAAATCTATGCAAATTTCAGGTTGCCAGGCAACAACAGAAAAAAGCAGGGGCCCCTGGTCAACTCAGGCCAAGCATCCCTCTAGACTCACACATCCTCAGAGGCAGCGCCTTGCCCCGTGAGCATCTATCCCCTCCGTCTCCCAGCAACCATGACCCCCCCGCCCCCCGCCCCACGAGAGGATGGCAGGTCTACCTCTCGGAGTGGCAGGATGACTTTGCAGCAGCCAGCCTCCTTGCTGGCAAAGCAGATGTAACTGTCGGAGGTGAACATCTGCCCAGCGGTGTGACAGCGGCTGAACGGGGTCCAGAGGGAACAGTCCAGGACGGTGTGCAGCTTCTCCCGCCTGGGCAGCCTGAAGAAGGCCCGGAAGAACTCGTTCTGCGCCCTAGCTTCCAGGTCCCTGGCAAAGGGGGGAGAAGGGAGAGAGGCAGACATGGTGACTGAACTCACTAGATTATAAACAAAAACACTTTTAAACTCCTGGCACCGCCTGATATAGAAGGGGATGCAGAAAGGCGCTAGGCCCCCAATTCCTGCCCCTCTCCAGTCCCCTCCCCACCCCACGGCCAACCTTTGGAGTGAGAAGCAAAGGCCGAACAAGCACCTCTGCACAGAGGTGACACAGTGAACACAGACCAGGGCAAGTCTGCCTTCCTGGTTTGGGTAACACATGAATTATCACAAAGCAAATGTGTAAGAATCTAGTATGAACTCTCCTACTCTGTTGGTGGAAATGTAAATTGTTGCAGCCACGATGGAGAACAGAGTGGAGGTTCCTTAAAAAAACTAAAAATATGCTGATGTTTGAGAGAAACCAACACAATACTGTAAAGCAATTATGCTTCAATTAAAAATAACTAAATCTTTTTAAAAACTAAAAACAGAGCTACCATATGAACCTGAAATCCCACTTCTGGGCACACAGCAGGAGGAAATGGCAACTCACAAAGATACACGTAACCCAAGTTCTCACTGAAGCATTGTTTATAAGAGCCAGGACATGCAAGCAGCCTGAATGTCCATCCACAGTTGAACGGATAAAGAAGATGTGGTATATTTAAAATATACAGCAGAGTATTACTCATACATTTAAAAAAAGAATGAAATAATGCCATTTACAGCAACAGGGATGGACATACAGAGATTTTCATATTAAATGAAGTAAGACAGAGAAGGACAAATACCATATCTATCACTGATTTGTGGGATCTAAAAAATTATACAAATGAATTATTTACAAAACAGACTCACAGGCTTAGAAAACACACTTATGGTTACCAAAAGGGAGAGGCAGGGTAGGGGTAAATTAGAATTTCAGGATTAACACATACACACTGCTATATATAAAACAGGTAATCATAGTACCGATTGTATAGTACAAGGAACTCTATTCAATACCCTGATAATCTATATGGGAAAAGAATCTTAAATAGAATGGATATATGTATATGGGTAACTGAATCGCTTTGCTGTACACCTAAAACTAACACAGCATTGTAAACCAACTATTGTGCTTGTGCTAAGTCACTTCAGTCGTGTCCTACTCTTTGTGACCCCATGGACTGTAGCCCGCCAGGCTCCTCTGTCCTTGGGTTTCTCCAGGCAAGAATACTGGAGTGGGTTCCATGCCCTCCTCCAGGGGATCTTCCCGACCCAGGGATCAAACCCATGTCTCTTGTCTCCTGAACTGGGCAGGCTTGTTCTTTACCACTGAGCCACCAGGGAAGTATCTAGTATAAAATCAAAATTAAATTAAAAAAAAAAGATCTAGCGAGAGAACCTTAAAGTGCCAGTGAAAAGCAGAAGCTGCCCACCCAAGGAGGCTGCACATATTTACTGGCTTCAAGGGCCCCAAGACTCTCCTGAGATGAACTGTGTGAGATCCCCTTAGAATAGTGGGCTAGCCTCATCTCACCTCATCCTCTACATCTTCAAAACTGGTATTTCCTGGTTGAAGTGTCAGGGGCAATCAACCTGTTCCTCGTTCCTGCCCTAAGCCCCCTCCTAGGCCTTGCCCCGCTGGCCCCCTGGTTCCCGCACCTGCATCGGGAGGGTCAGGCCATCCTCTGGAGTCCTGTCAGCCCCATCCCCTCCTCCCTGCTCCCCTAGGAGGTCCACGCTCTTTCTGCTCTGTGCCCCAAAGTCCCAGGGGAGCACCCGAGCAGCAATCATGACTAACCCGTAATCCGACCCTAAGGGCACCTTTCAAAGCCCGTATCTGGGAACGGAAGTAAAGCTACATCAACAAAAGAGGGAGGAGCATTCCAGCCCCACATTATGCCCTGAGCAAGAAGAGCCTGTTTTCCTCAAGTTCAACCTGGGCTGTCCTGGCAGGATGTCAAGTTGACTGAGTCATTACCTGTTTACGTCCACAGGCTGACGTCTCCAGGACAGAGAACTGCAAGTGAGAACCTGCCAGGAGCCGGCGGGCACGACATGCCTTTCACTTTTGGGAGGAAGTCACTCAAGTGCAGTGACCGGCAAAATACGCCACGGACCAAGACCCCGACGTCCACCGTGGGGCCCCAGGCACCCGAGGGCCAGGCAAACCCACCACTGGCCATCGCTGGGGTCCTCTGTGCCCTTTCTCTCCTCTCCTTTCTACAAGTTTCCAGAACTTGGAGGTGGGGCCGACAGTCTTGTAGATTCACCTGCTTCTAGAAGATTCTCAACACAGATGAGTTTTCTTCCAAAATGGATGACGTTTCCCAAGGGTCCTAAGTGCTACAGGCCTTCCATTTTCCTTTCCTTTGCTCATTTCTACCCCAAATTTAAAATGCCACCCCTGGAAGTACGGTCATACATCAGGAACTGCGTGAAGAATCACCTGCGATCCCAAGCCCGTGGGCAGACCAGAGCACTTCAGCTATGAGCTGGCCTCCCCTGTCTGTGTGCTAATGTGGTAAAAGACATCACAGCTCTCCTTGGTGGTTCCCACGAGTGCTTTTCTTTCTGTCCACATTTACTGATTTGGCTGTACCAGGTCTTGGCTGCATCACGTGGGATCTTCAATCTTCATTGCAGCATGCAGGATCTTGGGTTGAGGCTTGGGACTCTTAGTTGCGGTATGTGGGATCTAGTCCCCTGATGAGGGATCGAACCCAGGCCCCCGGCATTGGCAGCACAGTCTTAGCCACTGGACCACCAGGGAAATCCCTCCATGAGCTCCTGAACAATGCATACAACAGGGATGGCTTTCTTCATTTTTAACAGATCTTTGTAAGCTGCACTAAAAACACTCAGGTATCAAATTATATAGAGACGACTAAAGAAATACGGGAGAGCGATGATATGGGAGAGAGACGACCCTGTACTGGGTCGTTTTCTGGGCCCTGAGACGGAGCGGGACACAGTGATGGGAAGCCTGGGGCCAGAGGTATTCAGAGGAGCTAGGGGCTGGGAGTCAGAAGACCAAAGGGTCCCCTTTCATAAGAGGGGTGAGCAGCATCCACCCTCCACAAAGAACTCTCAGATTATCAGAAACGACACACCACCAAGTGAAATTCAGTGGGACTTTACCCAAAACTCCACTTTTGTTTTCAAAAGCGATCGATTTACAACATACACATGGCAGAGAGGGTCTTTGAATCCTTTCTGAACACATGGAAACTCAGAGACACTGCCTGCCATTCAGACACCACTAATTAAAAAGACACACATTCACCTAACGCCCTCAATGTTCAGAGAAGACAGTAAACACTATAGCCGGCCAGGCTCCTCTGTCCATGAATTCTCCAGGCAGAATACTGGAGTGGATAGCCATTCCCTTCTCATGGGGATCTTCCTGACCCAGGGATCAAACCTGTGTCTCCTGCATTGGCAGGCAGAATCCTTACCACTGAGGCATCAGGGAAGCCCTTAAGGAATAATAGCAGTGTTAAAAATTGATGAATGTTTTAAAAAAAGTTTTAATGAGAAGTGGCTCCTAAAAAAATTAAAACTAGAATTACAATATGATCCAATAATTCTATTGGTGCGCATGTGTCCAAGAAGAACTGAAAGCAGAGTCTTGAAGAGGTATTTGCACACCCATATTCACAGCAACGTTATTCAGAACAGCCAAAGGGAGAAGGAACTCAGTATCCACTGAGTTAGCAAAATGCAGTATATTGGTACAATGGAGTGTTGTTATTCAGTCTTAAAAAGGAAGGAGATTCTGACAATGTACAGGGTCGATGAACCTTGAGGACATTAGGCAAAGTGAAGTAAGACAGTCACACACACACACACACACACACACACACACACACACCCCACAC
>SJXQ01003525.1:98103-167707 GCA_006408695.1 Aepyceros melampus
AAGCAATCATCCTCCAATTAACAATAAAAATTTTTTTTAAAGACTCCAAGCTTCCAATGCATGGGCTTCCCAGGTGGCTCAGAGGTTAAAGCGTCTGCCTCCAATGCAGAAGACCCGGGTTCGATCCCTGGGCTGAGAGATCCTCTGAAGAAAGAAATGGCAACCCACTCCAGTACTCTTGCCTGGAGAATCCCATGGACAGAGGAGCCTGGTAGGCTACAGTCTACAGGGTCGCAAAGAGTCAGACACAACTGAGCAACTTCAATTTCTTTCTTTCCAATGCATGGAGCGTGGGCTTGATCCCTGGTCGGGGAGCTAAGATCCTTACAGTGTGGCCAAAACATAAAAAATAAAATTAAAAAGTCATGTGTGTGAAGCTTTTAAAAACTGTAAAGCACAGTAGAATTTAAAGACTTTCATTTTCAAAAAAGCTTCAAAAAATACAATAAAAATGGTTAAGATGACAAAATCTGTATTATGTGTCACGAACTAAAATGGTGTGTGTATTCAGTCACGTCTGACTCTTTGTGACCCCATGGACTGTAGCCCGCCAGGCTCCTCCGTCCATGGAATTCTCCAGACAAGAATATTAGAGTGGGCTGCTACTTCCTCCTCCAGGGGATCTTCCCAACCCAGGGATCAAACTTGTATCTGTTGGGTTTTCTGCATTACTACTAGCACCAGCTGGGAAGCTATGTGATGTGTATTTTACCAAAATAAAAAACCTTTTTAATGACGAGCAGTATTCAGAAAGCAGTGGTGATTCTGTAACTACATCAGAAACATCCAGCCAGGGCAGCACTTTCTGGGAAACTTGCTTTTCAAAGGATCACAAACATGAACTCTTACAAAGGCCATCAGCTCTACGGTTACCCAGTTAGAACCATGAAGGCAGAAATCAGAATCAAGCTCAAACATCACAGTTTCAATCTTGAATAATAAAGTCAAACTTCTTTAAAGTGGCCACTACCTCAGAAGTCCTCATGTCCGGTATCAATTGGGAGCCAACAAATAACAAAGAATGTCAATTACACTCTTCGGAAGGCACCTTTCTTTTCATACTGTTCATGGGTTCTCACAGCAGAATACTGGAGTGGCTGGCCATTCCCTCCACTGGTGGACCACGTCTTGTCAGAACTCTCCACAATGACTGTCTGTCTTGGGTGGCCCTGCACATCAAGGCTCCATAGCTTCACTGACTTAGGCAAGTGCCTTCACCACGACAAGACTGTGAGCCACGAAGGGGATCACCTTTCTTAAGACAAATTGGTACCAAAAGCATCCAGCGGTTCTGAATGAGTCTTCTATAAAGTAATAGAAAAAAAACCAAAATATTTTTTTATGTGTACTAATAGTTCTAGGCTGAACAGATTTCTATCATGAGGTTATCCGTATTGCATTTCCCGGAATTTTTTTTTTTTTTTTTTTTTTCTGTGCCACATGGCTGGTAGCTTAGTTCCCCAATCAGAGCTCAAACCCAGGATCACGGCAGTGAAAGCCAGGAATCTTGGCTCTGGCACCACCAGGGAATTTCCAGGAAGTATTTTTTTTATGAAAATCAATTTTGAAATAATATCTGAAAAGAAGGAGAAACTGGATCCAAGAATCAAAGCCTACTGCAGAAAGGAAATGAAAAACCATCACTGCCAATCACACGGGAAAAACGTGGATTATGTCACGAGGGAAATTTCAGTCTAACGCAATGAAGCTAACAAAGCACATGTCCAGGGAGGTGGTGCATGGTAAGCCCCTGAGGGGTGAGGGGCACCCTGGGACGCAGGCTTCTACCTCTTGGTGATCTGGCTGGGCTCCTGCAGACCCGGGTCCAGGTCGAAGCCCTCATTGTCCAGCAGCCTCCGGAGCGTCACGTCGGCCAGCTGCTCCATGATCTTGAACACCTCGTCCAGGTTCAGAAACATGGAGAAGTCCCGCTCCTTGTTCTGGGTGGTGATCCGGATGGTATCCGTCAGAAAGACGTTAGATGTCCTCTCCAACCTCTGGACGTCAACCCAAGGGACGACAAGTTTAACTAGAAGAGAAAAAGAGCAAACACAGATTTTACCCTCAAATGTAACCCAAATTTGAATGCATCGGTGCAAAGCTTTCCTGCAGCAGAAATGCAAATACTTTTTAAGCCAGAGCAGGAAAGAGGAAGCACGGAACTGTGTGGCAGCTGCTCTGTTAGAACCCAACTCATGTTCTAATCATTTTCTTCAAGATTTAAACCAAGCTGCTGGCTATTGCACATGTACAAGGAACATTGTTCTGACATACTGAGTTAATAACAGGGAAACTTTCCCCCAAATAATTAAACTGAAATATTTGAAAAATATGCAGACGTTTCTTGATCCACATAAATTCTGGTTTCAATAGCTGCATTCATGACATAAGCTATGAAAAAAATGGGAGGGCAAAAGAGGATTTGTGATCTGGTTTGGAGAAACTGGCCCAACATTTAGACTGTGTCAAGTGATAGTTGTCCAAATCTTAGAAAACAGAGTACAAGCGCTTTCCATGGAACTCTCCTTAAAGGAATACAGTGCTAACAGCGCAGTTCACAAGCACCCTGTTCTCAGAAATGTCTCCCGTGCCGTGGTTGTCAGGCTTTAGTGGCTGACGTGGAACAAACGGGGAGGGACACACATAACAACTTAAAATGATCAATGTTATCAAACATTAGGAACCATTTCTTTTTTCCAAGTTTCACTGACCTAACAAAATCAGGTTTAGTGATGATGACTGATAACTGTCAGAAAATAATTCATTTTCTTTTTCAAATTAAAAAAGGGGACAATGAACTGTTTTCATTTCTCTCATTTCTCTCCATTTATCTTGCAATAAATGGCCAAAGAAGCTGAAGTTGATCAGTTCGACAAAGACCTAGAAAATCTCCTAGAACTAACATCAAAAAAAGATGTTCTACTCATCACTGGGGATTGGAATGCAAAAGCCAAGAGATACCTGGAGTAACCGGCAAGTTACAAGCCTTAGAGAACAAAATGAAGTGGGGCAAAGGCTAACTGAATTCTGCTAAGAGAATGCACTGGTCATAGCAAATATCCTTTTTCAACAACACAAGAGACGACTTTATACATGGACATCACCAAATGGCCAGTACTGAAATCAATGATTACATTCTTTGTAGCCGAAGATGGAGAAGCTGTATACAGTCAGCAAAAATAAGACCTGGAGCTGACTGTGGCTCAGGTCATCAGCATCTCATAGCAAAATTCAATGTTAAGCTAAAGAAAGTGGGGAAAATCTTTAGGCCAGCCAGGTACATCTTAAATCAAATCTCCTATGAATATCCAGTGGAGGTAATGAATAGATTCAAGAGATTAGGACTTGTAAACAGTGTGCCTGAAGAACTATGGACAGAGCTCCATTATTGTACAGGAGGCAGTGAACAAAACCATCCCAAAGAAAAAGAAGAGCAAGAAGGCAAAGTGGTTATCTGAGGAGGCCTTACAAATAGCTAAAGAAAGAAGAGAAGCGAAAAGCAAGGGAGAGAGGGAAAGGTATATCCACTGAAATGCAGATTTCCAAAGAACAGCACAGAGAGACAAGACGAGCCTTCTTCAATGAACAGTGCATAAAACTAGAGGAAAACAGAAAGGGAAAGACTAGAAGTCTCTTCAGGAAAATTGGAGATATCAAGGGAACATTCTACCCAAAGATGGGCCCAAAAAAGGAAATAAATGGTACAGACCCAGTAGATGCTGAAGCATTCAAGAAAAGATGGAAAGGATAACACAGAGGAACTGTAGAAAAAAGATCCAGATGAACCAGAGGACTAAGATGGTGTGGTGAGTCACCCAGAGCAAGCCATTCTGGAAAGCGAAGTCAAGTGGGCCTTAGGAAGCAAAGCTGTTACTAAAGCTAGTGGATGTGATGGGATTCCAGTAGAACTATCCAAATCCCTAAAGGATGATGCCACCAAGGTGCTGCATTCAATATGTCAGCATATCTGGAAGACCCAGCAGTGGCCACAGGACTGGAAAAGGTCAATCCTCATTCCAGTTCCAAAGAAGGGTAGTACTACACGTGCTAACCATCAGACAACTGCATTCCTCTCCCACGCCAGTGAGGTCATGCTTGAAATCCTGCATGCTAGGCTGCAGCATTATGGGAACCAAGATCTTCCAGATGTCAAGCTGAATTTAGAAAAGGAAGAGGAAACAGAGATCAAATTGCCAACATTCAATGGATCCTAGAGAAAGCTAAGGAATTCCAAAAACCATCTACCTGTGTTTCATTGACTACGCCAAAGCCTTTGACTGTGTGTATCAAAATAAACTATGGAAAGCTCTTAAAGGAGAGAAGGCAATGGCACCTCACTCCAGTACTCTTGCCTGGAAAATTCCATGGATGGAGGAGCCTGGTAGGCTGCAGTCCATGGGGTCGCGAAGAGTTGGACATGACTGAGTGACTTCACCTTCACTTTTCACCTTCATGCATTGGAGAAGGGAATGGCAACCCACTCCACTGTTCTTGCCTGGAGAATCCCAGGGATGGGGGAGCCTGGTGGGCTGCCGTCTATGGGGTCGCACAGAGTTGGACATGACTGAAGTGACTTAGCAGCTTAGCAGTAGCTCTTAAAGAAATGGGAATACCAGACCATCTTATCTGTCTCCTGAGAAACCTGTATGCGGGTTAAGAAGCAACAATTAGAAGCCTGTATGGAACAACTGATTGGTTCAAGATTGAGAAAGGACTATGACAGGGCTATCTACTGTCACCCTGTTTGTTTAACCTATACGCTGAGCATATTATGGGAAATGTCAGGCTGGATGAGTTACAAGCCAGAATCAAAAAATAGGTGGGAGAAACATCAACAACCTCAGATATGAAGATGATACCACTCTACTGGCAGAAAGTGAAGAGAAACTAAAGAGCCTCTTGAAGAGGGTGAAGGAGGAGAGTGAAAGAGCCTGCTTAAAACTAAATATTAAAAAACTAAGATCATGGCATCCAGCCCCATCACTTCACGGCAAATAGAGAAGGGAAGGTGGAAGTAGTGACAGATTTCCTTTTCTTGGTCTCTAAAATCACTGCAGATGGTAACTACAGCCATGAAATCAGAGGACACTTGTTTCTTGGCAGGAAAGCTATGAACAACCTAGATAGTGTGTTGAAAAGCAGAGATATTACTCTGCCGACAAAGGTCCATAAGTCAAGGTTATGGTCTTCCCAGTTGTCATGTTTGGTTGTGAGAGCTGGACCGTAAGGAAGGCAGAACACCAAAGAATTGATGCCTTCAAACTATGATTGCTGGAGAAGACTCCTGAGAGTCCCTTGGACAGTAAGGAGATCAAACCAGTCAATCTCAAGGAGATCAAACCAGCCAAACCACTGGAAGGACTGATGCTGAAGTTGAAACTCCAGTATTTTGGTCATCTGATGCAACCAGCTGAGCTTTTCCTTGGAAAAGCTTTTTCACTGGAGAGGTCCCTCATGCTGGGAAAGACTGAAGACAGGAGAAGAGGATGAAGATGAGATGGCTGGATGGCATCACCGATGCAATGGACATGAACTCTGGCAAACTTTGGGAGATGATGAGGGTCAGAGAGACCTGGTGTGCTGTAGTCCACGTGGTCTCAAAGAGTCAGACACACCTGGGCAACAGAACAACAGTAAGAATCTCGCAATACTGTTTTCAGTGTTTTGATCATTTAAAAGGCCACATTTCTACATCAGGCCTGAGAATAAGCTTTTTATACAGTCTTTTTTCATGCACACACACTCCGTCTACACTTGCAGCCTTTCTCTCATTAAAGCAACCACCTTGGGAAGAGCCCTGAACTTAAGAAGCTCATTCAAGTAGGAAAACCAGACCAATGGTTTGACAGGACCCAAAACAGAGACACGAGTGCAGGACAAGTTACAAAGGGATCAGAGAAGGCTTCCAAGAGATGAGAAAATCTAAACTGAATTTTGAAGGATGAACAAGAGTTCCCAAACAGGCCTGAGAATGGGGAAGGCAAGGAGAGAGAGGGTGTTTAGTTTTGAGAAGAATTTCAGAAACCAGAAAACCCAGAATGGCAAGGCTTAGGTGGGAGTTGATTCCAAGGGTGGGGAAGGCTGTGCATACAGGGGGCATGTACTAGGTGTCAGAGCCCGGGGGGGCAGCACAGGAAAGGCCAGGGGTGACCACATGCAGGACGCTGGCCACAGCAGAGTATAAGAGGAGCCCGCCTATAGCTCCACATGAAATAAAAACAAACGCAGGAAGGAAAAACATATATTATATAAATATAAACACAGCATATATACCACCCTGCATGGGCACTTGAGACAACACTTGTTCCAGAAGAAGTTTCAATGGTCATGACTTTGAACATTTCAATATACCATTGACCCTGTGGCTTACCTTTCTTACCTCGGAATCCTGTTGCCCAGGATGATGAATGTGGGTAGAAAAATGTGCAAGAAGTGAACTCTTGCCTGGATCTCAGGGGGTCCAGGGTGAGGAACCCCCTTCTACAAATACCTGCTATGCTCACACCTCGGAATTCTTTAAATGGCCCCCTGGATTCAGAAGTACAGCTTGTTCCATTCCTTTAGAACTCCTGTGCCCTCAGTTACAACACTGTTTTCAAAGCAGCAAAACCTTTTCAGAAGGTGCATGAAGGGAGCTACAAAGAAAGGCTCCGTGAGGCAGGAGAAGAAATGAATTCTCATAAAATCAAACCTCTGTAGATCACAACTGACATATACAAGACGGGAAAGCGTCTGCTTACGGTGCGGGAGACCCGGGTTCAGTCCCTGGGTTGGGAAGATCTCCTGGAGAAGGCAATGGTACCCCACTCCAGCACTCTTGCCTGGAAAATCCCATGGACGGAGGAGCCTGGTGGGCTACAGTCCATGGAGTTGCAAAGAGTCAGACACGACTGAGCGACTTCACTTTCATGTATAAAATAGATAATAAGGACTTACTGTATAGCACAGGGGAACTCAATTCTCTGAAATGGTCCATACAGGAAAGCATCTAAGAAAGGAGTGGATAGGGACTTCCTGGTGGTCCAGGAGCTGAGGATCTGTGCTCCCAAGGCAGGGCCGGCAGTTCAGTCCCTGGTCAGGGAACGAGATCCCGCGTGCCACAACTAAGAGTTTGCATGTCACAACTAAAATATCCCAGAGCAGCCAAAGACATAAACATTTAAAAAATAAAAAACAGTGGATATATGTATACGTATTTCAGAAATTTCCTCAGACACCTTAGATATGCAGATGATACCATCCTAACAGCGGAAAGCAAAGAGGTACTAAACATCCTCTTGAGAAAGGTAAAAGAAGAGAGTGAAACAGCTGGCTTAAAACTCAACATTCAAAAAACTAAGATCATGGCGTCCGGTCCCATCACTTCATGGCAAATAGATGGGGAAACAATGGAAACAGTGACAGATTTTCTTTTCTCGGGCTCTGAAATCACTGCAGATGTTAACTGCAGCCCTGAAATTAAAAGATGCTTGCTCCTTGGAAGAAAACCTATGACAAACCTAGACAGTGCATTAAAAAGCAGAGACATCACTTCGCTGACAAAGGTCCATATAGTCAAAGCTGTGGTTTTTCCAGTAGTCATGTATGGATGTGAGAGTTGGACCATAAAGAAGGCTGAGAGCCTAAGAATTGATGCTTTTGAATTGTGGTGCTGGAGAAGACTCTTGAGAGTCCCTTCAGCAGCAAGGAAATCAAACCAGTAACTCCTAAAAGAAATCAACCCGGAATATTCACTGGAAGCACTGATGCTAAAGCTCTAATACTTTGGCCACCTGATGCAAAGAGCTGACTCACTGGAAAAGACCCTGATGCTGGGAAAGATTGAAGGCAGGAGGGGAAGGGGGTGAAAGAGGATGGAATGGTTGGATGGCATCATCTACACAATGGACATGAGTTTGAGCAAACTCTGGGAGATAGTGAAGGACAGGGAAGCCTGATGTGCTGCAGTCCATGGGGTCACAAAGAATTGGACACAACATCAACTAAACAGCAAAGTGATATATGTATAACTGATTCACTTAGCTGTAGAAAAAAAAAACTAACACAACATGGTAAGTTAACTATACTCCAATAAAAATTTAAAAAATAAACTCAAACCTCCTCAGTGGTACTCATATATATAACACAATATGACTGTCTGCACAGGGCATTTGGAAATTGACCACATGCCACCTGTTACGTCTCGACCACTTATTTAAATCTTTTCTTTTACGCAATGACGGTCTCGGGACCAGCGCGAGCATCCCAAGAGCCAGCTCCATCCGGGAGGGACCCACTTGCCCCTCACTTACGCTCCTTGCCCAAGAAGAAGGAATAGAAGCAGAGGTGGTTGATGCTGAGGTACAGCCAGCCTTGGCGGGGCACCCGGCCCTTCCAGCAGCAGCATGAGTAGAATGTGATCAGCTTCTCGGCCTCCGGGAAGTTGAACCTGGCCTCGAACTTCACCAAGGCCTCGCGGAACTTCTCAGGCTCCTCCTCCTGCTCGGCCAGCCTGCTGCTCGTCTCCTCGGCGATCAGAGCCTGACACACAGAGAGAGAAGGGCCCCCAGGTCAGGAAAAGGGCAAGGCCAGTCGAGCGTGGGCACCTGGGCAGCCAGCCCCACTCAGACAGACCCTTAGGGTGGGTGAGGGTCCGGTCCACCCTCCAGAAACATGCCCGGAGGGGAGGAAGCCAGCTGGGGGAATCCTCAGACCAGTCTCTCTCTTGGCCGCTCACCAGCCGAGGCTTTGGGTGAATCTCCAACTTCTAAGCTCCAGTTCTCAAATGGGTTACTACCTTATAATCCACCCCTGCTCCTCCCTCCAGAGAAAGGAGGTCAAATGATGGTCTCGGCGGGTATGGACTCAATGCATCAACTCTGAAGCATCTTCCACGCCGGGGTTTAAAAGTTAGTCCTTTTGTACAAAAGAACATCTCTATGAAACAGACTCAGGGACACAGAGAACAGACCTGCGGTTACCAAGGGGAATGCGGGGAGGGATGGATTGGGAGTTCGGGATTAGCAGATGCAGGCTATTATATACACGATGGATAAATAACAAGGTCCTACTGTAGAGCACAGGGAATTGTATTCCACGTCCTGTGATCAAACATAAATGAAAAGGGTATTTTTTAAAAAATAAAGTGTATATATAAGTGAATCGCTTTGTAGTATAGCAGAAATTAATACGTTATAAATCCACTATGCGTGTGTGCTAAGTCACTTCAGTCGTGTTCGACTCTGTGTGACCCCATGGATTGTAGCCTGCCAGGCTCCTCGTCCACAAGGTTCTTCAGGCAAGAATACTGGAGTGGCTTGCCATGGCCTCCTCCAGGGGATCTTCCTGACCCAGGGATCAAACCCAAATCTCCTGCATATGTCTCCTGCATTGCAGGTGGATTTTTTGCCTTCTGAGCCACCAGGGGATTGCTACCCACGTCTACAATGCACGAGCAATTTTAGAAAATATCCTGCACGTTACCATTGAAATAAAAACGTAAGTTAAAGTTTCTTAAAAAATAAATCTGAAGGCTGGTAAAGAACTTCAAGGGATTTTCATTTCTCTCATGACATTTTTCTTTCTTTTCCAAATTTTATTTCACAAGACATTATAAAAGTTATAACTAAGACAAGTATTTTATGTTTTAAAGATCTTTTTGATAAGGGTCATTTTTGGAGTGTTTACTGAATTTGTTACAATATTGCTTCAGTTTTATGTTCTGTT
This sequence comes from Aepyceros melampus, assembly GCA_006408695.1. NCBI lineage: Eukaryota > Metazoa > Chordata > Mammalia > Artiodactyla > Bovidae > Aepyceros > Aepyceros melampus. Next base: position 107,809 of record SJXQ01003525.1, read on the forward strand.
TTGTTTTTTTTTTTTTTTACAAAGAGGCACATGGGATCTTAGCCCCCCAACTAGGTATCAAACCCATACTCACTGCATTGGAAGGCAGAATCTTAACCACTGGACCACCAGGGAAGTCCTGAGAGGTATTTTTTCAAAGTTACCTAATATGTAATAAATGCTGTGCACCATGAGATGTGAAGGGGATTTCTAAGAGGCCTCTACAGCAGGCAGACACAGTCACAAGGGCAGCCACACAGGCCCTGGCCTCCCTGATGGCTGAGTCAGCCCAACGCAGAGGTTTCCTTTAAAGTTCCATAGAGCAAGTCGAATGGTCAGGATACAGGTAGGAAAGCCCCAACTCCCAGATCCTTTCAATCTCCCAGGACAAACGAAGACCCAATGCCACGTGGTGGCCCCAAAGACACAGCTGACCTCTGACCAGCCGGTCCCCTCAGCCCCAGCTCCCACTCCAGGCCAGCAGCCTCCCGGGACTTAAAAAGCACGTCTGCTATGAAGTATAAGGGATCAGAGGGTGTGTGTGTGTGTGTGTGTGTGTGTGTACATGCATGTACATGTGCGTGCGTGCGCACATGTTGTGTACATGTGTGTGTATACGTGTGTGTCTGTGTATCTGTGTATGCATGTCTGTGTGTATCTGTGTATCTGTGTGTGTATGCATGTATGTGTCTGTCTGTGTATCTCTGTGTATCTGTGTGTCTGTGTATGTCTCTGTGTGTACATGCATGTACATGTGTGTCTGTGTGTCTGCATGTGTATGTGTGTCTGTGTGCACGTGTGCATGTGTGTGTACACATGCATGTGTGTATGTGTGTGTCTCTCTGTATATCTGTGTGTGTGTGTCTCTGTATATCTGTGTGTGTGTCTCTCTCTGTATATCTGTGTGTGTGTGTGTCTCTCTCTGTATATCTGTGTGTGTGTGTGTCTCTCTCTGTATATCTGTGTGTGTGTCTCTCTCTGTATATCTGTGTGTGTGTCTCTCTCTGTATATCTATGTGTGTGTGTCTCTGTATATCTGTGTGTCTCTCTCTGTATATCTACGTGTGTGTGTCTCTCTCTGTATATCTACGTGTGTGTGTCTCTCTCTGTATATCTACGTGTGTGTGTCTCTCTGTATATCTGTGTGTGTGTCTCTCTCTCTGTATATCTATGTGTGTGTGTGTCTCTCTCTGTATATCTACGTGTGTGTCTCTCTCTGTATATCTGTGTGTGTGTGTCTCTCTCTGTATATCTATGTGTGTGTGTCTCTCTCTGTATATCTACGTGTGTGTCTCTCTCTGTATATCTGTGTGTGTGTGTCTCTCTCTGTATATCTGTGTGTGTGTGTGTGTGTGTATGTATGTGTGTGTATCTGTGCGTGTGTCTGTGTATGTATGTGTGCTCAGTCGTGTCTGACTCTTTGTGACCCCATGGACTGTAGCTCACTAGGCTCCTCTGTCCATAGCACTTCCCGGGGAAGAATACTGGAGAGGGTAGCCATTTCCTTCTCCAGGAGATCTTCACAACCCAGGGATCAAACCCACGATTCCTGCATTGTAGGTGGATTCTTTACCACTAAGCCACCTGGGAAGCCCCAAGGGATCAGTATATGCGTCCTCCCCAAATATGCCACTTGGGCTTAAGAATTATTTTGAGCTAAAGACATTTGAGAAATAGCAGATGTCAAAAAAAAAAAAAAAAAAAGGTTCTCTGCCCTGCCCCACTATTTACCTAAAAACAGGATACAAGTCTCCATTTGTAAAGGTGTCTCCCCATCCTGTGCCAGAAGGAGGAAGACAGCTCTTCGGCTCTGACTCATCAGAGACAACTCTGGACTCTTCCCAGCACAAGAGGCTCCAGACAGGAGGGGCCTACACGGCAAACCCAGCTGAGTGGCTGGTCTCACTCTAGGACCCAGCGTCCGACGGCCCACCACCCTAAAAGCTCACACGCTCTGTTCCTTTGACTCGTGGCTTCTCTGTAAATGTGCTCTTCTCCATTATGCTGCCGCACAAGCCCCGCGCCCTAACCATCCCACGGAGCTGTTCTCTGTGGAGTTTTTCCCACCTTATGTGCACTGCCCAAGCTGATGCTCTGCTTTTCTCATTAAGCTGTCTTCTGTTGGTTTAATTTCCAGGCCCCCAGCACAGAGCATAAGAGGTCAGAGCAAAAGTGTTTCCCTCCCCTACTTCTGACTTTCCAGAAGTGACTGCAGCAGAAATGCCTTCCTTCCTCCCGATTAAGAGGAGAAACACCTGAATCAAAGAACCACCAGCACTAAGGTGAGACCAAGAAAAGAAGGTAAATGTGAAAATAACTGTGAAACAGTATTTCTGTCAGTGCAGCCTGACCTGGGGAACCAAGCTGGACCACTCTCTGTAGTGGCAACACATGAGCTGGAAAAGACCCACTGGGACCTGCACCCATCTGCTAACCCCACGGGCCAGAGGTAACTGCAGAAGACACCAGCCAACCCTGGACTCAGAAGACTGGTCTTCCACCTGACCCCATAATTATCCCCGGTCCCCAGAGGAAAACAATGCTCCTCTCGGCTCTTTCGAAACTAAGGATTTAGGGCTTCCCTAGAGGTCCAGGGGTTAAAAATCCGCCTGGCAGTGCAGGGGACACAGGGTCCACCCCTGGGTCCCAGCAGGGCCCACAGGCCTCGGAGCGACCGAGTCCACGCCCCATAACTGCTGAGCCTGTGCTCGCGTGCCTGGGAGCCACAGCTACAGACCCGCGTTGCCGCGGCTACTGAGACCTGTGCGCTCTAGAGCCGTGCTCTGCAACAAGAAGCCCTCGAAACACAGTGAGAGGGCAGGCCCTGCTCACCGCAGCTAGGTGAAGGTGAAGTTGCTCAGTCGTGTCCGACTCTTTGCGACCCCATGGACTAAAGCCCACCAGGCTCCTCAGTCTATGGAATTTTCCAGGCAAGAGTACTGGAGTGGGTTGCCATTTCCTTCTCCAGAGGATCTTCCCAACCCAGGGATCGAACCCAGGTCTCCCGCACTGCAGGCAGACACTTTAACCTCTGAGCCACCAGGGAAGCCTCACCGCAGCTAGAGAAGGGCCGAAAGCAGCAGCGAAGACCCAGCACAGCCAAAGAGAAACAAATAAATCTTTTCCAAAAAATAAAATTAAGAATTCACTCTAAGACCCTTCACTCAAGATACTGGAAAGACAAACTTTATATATAGAGAGAAAAACAAAAATCAATGGTCTGGGATGTTTTACCCTAAGGGATGAAACTACATTATAGGCTAATGTGTGAAACTGTTTCATAAGAAAGTTAAAATCAGAATGAGAAACTTTCCCTCCCTGCCTGTGAGGGTTTTCAAAGCACCAGTTACCAAGCATCTTTAACCTCTGAGCCACCAGGGAAGCCTCACTGCAGCTAGAGAAGGGCCGAAAGCAGCAGCGAAGACCCAGCACAGCCAAAGAGAAACAAATAAATCTTTTCCAAAAAATAAAATTAAGAATTCACTCTAAGACCCTTCACTCAAGATACTGGAAAGACAAACTTTATATATAGAGAGAAAAACAAAAATCAATGGTCTGGGATGTTTTACCCTAAGGGATGAAAACTACATTATAGGCTAATGTGTGAAACTGTTTCATAAGAAAGTTAAAATCAGAATGAGAAACTTTCCCTCCCTGCCTGTGAGGGTTTTCAAAGCACCAGTTACCAAGCATCTTACTGCAATGAGATCTGTTACATAAGACATAGCTCACAGCAGGTAAGAGACACCTTCCCAAACATTCCTCTGCCTTCTCAAAACTTATTTGGTTTTCGTTTCATTCAATTAACATGTTTTAAGAATAAATATCCACTTGCAGAAAGAGAAAAGTGCCAGCTGCAACTACATAAAAGAGGGACAAGATGTCACAGCGGCAAAGAAGTTGCTAGTAACTCATTTCAGGAAACAAATAACATTGTTGCTGTGCAAAAACATGAATCTTAACATTTTTTTTCCCTTGAGATAAAAAAGGACCTTCACTTCTGTAAAGGATAAGGAAACCTTAGGCCCAAGAATGAGGGTTTTGCTCTGTTTCCATTTCGGGTGGATTTTGTCAGACTGACTCTTTAAACTTTGACTGATGACAAGTCAAACTCATGTGGTTTTAGTGCTTCCCCGGTGGTGCGGTTGTTCTTAAAAAAAAAAAAAAAAGAAAAAAAAAGAAAAATCTGCCTGCCAGTGCAGGAGACATGGGTTCAATCCCAGGGTCAGGAAGATCCCCTGGAGGAGGAAATGGCAACCCACTCTGGCACTCTTGCCTGGGAAATCCCACGACAGACAGCCATGTGGGCTACAGTCCATGGGGTCGCAAGAGTCAGACATGACTGACTAAACAACAACAATAATTAAGCCCAGAAGTTCAATTACAGTAGAGACACTGCTAAAGGAAAAGAATATGATAAAAAATGCTACAGTGTCTTGAATGTTAGGCAGCCGTGATAAGAGAGGTGAGAGACCGGGAGAAACATCAAGGTCAATGGACTTAGCTTCACTTCCCTGGTGGTCCAGTGGCTCAGACTCCGCGCTCCCAACGCAAGGGCCCAGGTTCAACCCCTGGTCAAGGAACGAGATCCTGCGTCTGTAACTAAGAGTCCACAGGCTACAACTGAGACCCAGTGAAGTCAAATGGTTAAGAAAGCCGGAGGGTAGGGTGGGGGGAACCTACCTTCACCTTCCCTTTGACAAAACTGGCAATGTCATCTTTATTATCAAAGACAGACAAGGTGTGGAGGAGATTTTGCTCCAGCCAGTCCCAGTGCTGGTTTATTTCCTCTAACGTGGCACCTGGGTAAGAACAGAAAAGGACACAGAGATTAAGAGCCAGAACCAATGTCTAGAATATGAACTTGCTTTCCAAATAGGAGTCCTGCATTTATGTGATTAAAACATTCCGGGTGTTCCCGCCACAGTTAGCCAGCTGACACGGAAGGCACCCTGCACCGGGGCCACGGCCCCGTCCGTGTGGCCTGCCACACGGACGGGCCAGCCGACTCGCCAAGCTGTTCTGGGACCTCTCTGCAGGAGTCCCGCCAGCCTGGCTGATGTGTGGAACTCGGACTACCTCCACTCAAGGGACCGAAACATCTATAGTTATACAGCCACTCCAGAGCAAATAAGCCCCAGGGTGACCTGACTCTGACAGTCTCATAGAATTCCCCCTGTGAGCACGGGGGTCCCTCAAAAGGGACAAGAATTTGCCTTGAGGTGGCTCTGCCCGCGGCCCCAGGGCACTCACTGCCGGTGGGCCATCTCCAGGTACCCATTTGTCCTCTGTAAGTTTTATAACAAAATCCCTCAGAACACATATAAAAAGAGGTTTTATCGTACATGTTAAAACAAAACCACAGAAACATTCAATGGTTATCTAGTAAGTTAATTTCTTTCAAAGGCAAGTAAAAACACAATCAGCCTATTAGTGAAGCATTCCACAACACAGGCACCAAAAAGCTTAGCCGTCTGAGTTGGCATTAGTTCTCCAAAAGGAGCTCCTCGTCCTCCCCACTGGATAAAGGACATCTTGGCCCGGGAACTGCGCCAGCCCCTCCTGATAAAGTCCAGGACTTGAAGCAAGCCCAGTCCCAGACTAGAAGACACCTTTAATCTGGTACATCTAGGGTGGCAACAGGTGATGCCCCAGCTAGGAGGGCAGGTTTGTTCAAATGGGAAGCAGGAGACACGTTAACCTCAGAGGGGTGAAGGGCTGGAGGACGAGAGTGCAGAGTAACCCAAGCAACGTGAGAGGTGGAAGGACCCACAGAACCAGAAACCGGATACTCACTGTGCTAAGCCGACCTTTCTCTCTATTATTTACGGTCTTCCCCTCCCCAGAAGGTGGACACTCGTGAAGACCTCACAACCCCCCCATGCATAAAACTGCCAGAAAAAAAAATAAAAGAAACAAACAACAAAGCTGCCAGAGAGCTTACCCTGGACCTGTGGGTTTGGGGTGCCTGTGGCGAGTTCTGATGTGCACTTTGGGAAGGAGTGAAAAGAAGAACCTAAGAGAATACCTCATAAGGAAAAGTGAGACTTGAAACAAACAGTGGTATTTAGGGACTTCCCTGGCGGCCCAGAGGTTAAGAGTCTGTGCTTCCAATGCAGGGGATGTGGATTCAATTCCTGGTCGGGGGACTAAGATCCCACCTGCTACTTGGTGAGCCTCACCCCGCATCACCCAAGAAAAACAACCACCCAAAACACAATGGTATTTTTTCCCCCGTATTCTCCAAATGTTAGGCATGGCATCACTAAAGCAGACTCTCATCCTTCTGCTAAGGACACTAACCACAACATGGGGCCCCACCCTCATGACCTCATCTGAACTGAATCCCCTCTCCAAATACCATCACACTGGTGGGGGCAGGGCTTGGACCCATCTGAACATGGCGGGGAGGGGAAAGACACCATTCACCACCAGTGACCCCATCCAGCTCTCGGCGAGTCCACCTCCCATCTTGCTCTTTCTGGATCATAAACCCAAGAAGCAGCCCACTTGGGGTGAATGGTCATATCTCCACTTCCTACCCAACCAGGAAGCCCCTGGCCCTGCAGGCTCCCTACTCCTCTTACGGGAGAGTGAGACCGCTGTGAAACAACAGCCTCAAGCCACGCGTTTCCACTCTTTGCCTTGTTGCACCTGAGAAGCAACATGGGCCAGCAGCAGCTCTACAGGAGCCACCACAGAGAATCTGGCCAGGGGTCTCACTCTGGCCAGCTCTGCTCAAACTGGCACGGTATGACCCAGAAATACAGCCTCAACATGTGCCAGTGCTCCTGCTGGTACTCGAAAGACATCGGCTTAAGTTGGATTAAGTGAACTTCCTTGACTAGGTCATCCAGGACGTCTCCTTTAGGCAGATACAGAGCTACTTCTTCGGATGTGCATGCTAAATTGCTTCAGTCGTGTCTGTCTGTTTGCAACCCTATGGACTATAGCCCGACAGGCCCCTCTGTCCAAGGGATTCTCCAGGCCAGAATACTATAACGGGTTGCCATTTCCTCCTCCAGGGAATCTTCCTGACCCAAGGATCGAACCCATGTCTCTTTATGTCTCCTGCATTGGCAGGTGGGTTCTTTACCACTAGCAGCAACTGAGAACTCCCAGCTCTTCATATACAAAAGTTTAAAAACTTCAACCTCCAAAAACCAACCAAACAAAAAAGCCCACATATTTCCAGGCTCTGCAACAGGACTCTCTTAAAGCCTCTAAACAATGTCCCCCTGAACTGAAGACCCACACCGTCAACGCTGAGATACATGTCTCATTTACAAGACTGGCTGCACTCTCCTCATCTGCCCATTGTCTTCCGATGGCAGCCATGCAGCTATCATTCACCAGGACACCCTCTAAACCCATGGGCTGGCAAACGTCTCTGCAGCCATGCAGCTATCATTCACCAGGACACCCTCTAAACCCATGGGCTGGCAAACGTCTCTGGGGGAGGGGACAGTGTCTAAGTTCATCTGTGATGAACAGTTCAACTGTGGGGACAGTTCATTGCAGGAGATCATCTCCACTGCAGCCAATAAACTTATGTTCATGGGCTCCTTGGGTGGCCAGCTCTCCTCTCTCCTCTAGAACGTTAAGGTTTTCTCTCTCTAGATCTTTTTTTATTTAATTTTTATTTCAAATCAGAGTATATTTATTTATAATATTGTGTTAGTTTCAGGAGTACAGCTAACTGAATCAGTTACACACATACATGTATCTATTCTTTTTCAGATTATTACACAGTATTGAGTTCCCTGCGCTATACAGTACATCCTTGTTGCTTATTTATTTTATATATAGTATGTAAATACTAACCCCAAACTAATTTCTACTTCCCCTTATAGATCTTTATTTAGCTTTTATTATCCATCATAGTAAAAATCAACTGATCAGAATATTAAAAAAAAAAAAAAACAAGCAAAACAGGAAGAGGGATGAGGGGAAGGGATAGTCAGCAAGTTTGGGATGGACATGCACACACTGTTTATTTAAAATGGGTAACCAACAAGGACCTGCTGTACAGCACAGGGAACTCTGCTCAATGTTATGTGGCAGCCTAGATGGGAGGGGAGCTTGGGGGAGAGTGGTTATGTGTATTATGTATGGCTGAGTCCCTTTGTTGTCCACCTGAAACTGTCACAACATACCCCAATACAAAATAAAAAGCTCAAAAACAAAAACGAAAAAAAAACAAAAACAAAGGGTAAGGAATACATGGGAAAAGGAGTATCTGTATTGGTCTTCAATCTTTTGCCATATGATACCTCCTAATTTACTCCTAATACTTCCTAATTTACTTCTCCAACACCTTTCTCAGGAAAAAAAAAAAAAACAACTTGGAAGACTGAGGAAGAACAGAGGGGGCCAGGACTGGCTCTGTGATCTTTCTGTTCTGGGCAGCCTCACTGATGTCAGACAAAGGCTGCGAGAGGAAAGGGGGTCAGCTCTGTCTCCAAGGTCACAGGTATCTGATGAAAGGCAAACCAGGGTGTGCGCTCACTCTGCAAACCTGAAGTGCCCTGGGGTCCCTCCAGTAAGAAGCTGCATTTTCATTTTCAAGTAACACTTTCATCATCCTCTGGTCCAGTACTTCCTAGGTCTTGACACTAAAAAGGTTACTTTGTGCACACAGAGCAAGCACTCTACCCTCCACCCCATCTTCCTGAGTCCGTCTTAGGGATGACATGAGATAGCTTTTCACTGAAGCTGCTCCTAAGCTCGCAGGGCCAACTATTAGCTGAGAGACCATGCATGACTCCCACCTGCTAACCACGGACAGCGTGGGTAAAATTCCAAAGGAGCCCCAACACAGTATATCACATGGAATTAAGCCGTGAGGCCACATCCTCCCCAAAACAGACTTCCATCCCTTTAAAAACTTCTGCCTCTCCAGGAGAAGCCTTATGACAACAGAAAACCACTCTGGAGCAAAACAAAGCTCACACCTTGAGACAGAAAGTAAACCCGAAAGTAACATCTATCACTGAGCGGAGGTCAGGGGAGGTGGTGGTGAAGTCCATCAGCCTGTCCTAATCTGACTCGGCCGTGTGTCTCTCCAGCAAAAACAAACACCACGTTGGAACTTTCCTACCCAACTGTCTTCTACTTCCTACAAAAGGTGCCAAATGGCAGAGAAATTTTCCGAACTCCAATTTCCTCTGCAGGAAAGTCTTATGATGAGAGTCAAAAATACCGTAAACCACTGCAAGCCGACTGCACGCCCGCAATCTCGAAGGGCCAAAAAGGAAAAGTCGCGTAACGTATATCACACGGCAAAGCCTGGACCACATGTGGCCGGCGTGTTTTTCAGCTTACGAAGTGGCCCATCAGAAAACGGCTATTTTTATAAACATGCCTTTTTTTTTTTTTACTTCTTGGAGGCACGTGGGATCTTATTAATAGTTCCCCAGTCCAGAATCGAACCTGCATTGGAAGTGCGAAGTCTTAAGCACTGGACTTCCAAGGAAGTCCCCATAGCACTTTATAAGGGCAACAACTGACTTAGAAAATATTTGCTAGAATTATGCACAAACACATAAATATATTCCTGTCTGTGGGTCAAGGTCAAAGAAAAGTTTGAAAGCCACCCCATTACAGACATATTAGTGATGAAAACTCAAGAGAGGAGCAAATAAGACATGTGGGCTTTCCTGGTGGCTCAGTGGTAAAGAATCCACCTGCCAATGTGGGAGATATGGTTTGATCCCTGGGTCAGGATGACTCCCTGGAGAAGGAAGTAGCAACCCACTTCCTTGCCTGGGAAATCCCAAGGAGTCCAGGGGTTCACAAAAGAGTTGGACACAACTTAGCAACTAAACAACAACAAAAGGTTAAATTAGGTCTACCTATTAATTAGACAGGACTGGGGTCCACCTAAGAAGAGGAAGAAACACTTGGGGTGCACCTACTGAGGACCCACAAGGAGGTAGCCATCTGCACACCAAGGAGAGAGGCCTCAGGAGAAACTAACCCTGCTGGCCGCTTGATCTTGGACTTCCAACCTCCAGAACTCTGAGAAAATAAATTCCTAGAGCTTAAGCCAGAAGTCCCCAACCTTTTCAGCACCAAAACCCAATTTTGTGGAAGACATTTTTTCCATAGACCTGTGGGGTGGGGGGTGGGGAGATGGCTTGGGGATGATTCTCGTAAGGAACAAGCAACCTAGGTCCCTCATATGTGCCATTCACAGTAGGGTCTGCATTCTTATGAGACCCTAATGCCGCTGCTGATCTGACAGGAGGCAGAGCTAAGGCAGTAATGTCGATGGCCAGCGGCTGTAAATACAGAACTAGCTTTGCTTGCTTACCTGCCACTCACCTCCTGCTCTGCAGCCTGATTCCTGAGAGGCCATGGATGGATACCAGTACATAGCCCAGAGGTTGGGGACCCCTGGTTTAAGCCATCCAGTCTGTAATACTTTGTTAAGGTGGCCTTAACAGGTTAATGGCCTCCCTAGTGGCTCAGTGGTGAAGAATCCGTTTGCAATACAGGAACCTCAGGAGACTCCAGTTGGAACCCTGGGTTAGGAAGATCCCCTGGAGAAGGGAATGGCAACCCACTCTAGTATTCTTGCCTGGAATATCCCATGGACAGAGGAGCCTGGCAGGCTACAGTCCACGGGGTCGCAAAGAATCAGACACACTGAAGCAATCTGGTACACACGCAGAGCAGGTTAATATGGTTTTCTAAAACCCAAAGGTATAGAAATATTGTGGATTGAACAGAAGTTCAATTAGCAAAAGTATACTTTGTTTCATCGAGGCCCCTAATGTTACAGAAAAAGCCTTTTTTCTTTTCTAAGAAAATTCAAGTTCAGTTCAGTTCAGTCAGTCATGTTCGATTCTTTGAAACCCCACGAATCACAGCACGCCAGTCCTCCCTGTCCATCACCAACTCCCAGAGTTCACTCAGATTCACGTCCATTGAGTCAGTGATGCCATCTAGCCATCTCATCCTCGGTCATCCCCTCTCCTCCTGCCCCCAATCCCTCCCAGCATCAGGGTCTTTTCCAATGAGTCAACTCTTCGCATGAGGGGGCCAAAGTACTGGAGCTTCAGCTTTAGCATCAGTCCTTCCAAAGAAATCCCAGGGCCGATCTCCTTCAGAATGGACTGGTTGGATCTCCTTGCAGTCCCAGGGACTCTCAAGAGTCTTCTCCAACACCACAGCTCAAGGGCATCAATTCTTCAGCGCTCAGCCTTCTTCACAGTCCAACTCTCACATTCATACATGACCACGGGTTCAGTGGATCTTAAACATTACCCACACAAGAAGTCAAAAATCAGATCTGTAAATGCCTATGGCAACCCACTCCAGTATTCTTGCCTGCAGAATCCCATGGACAGAGGAGCCTGGTGGACTACAGTCCATGGAGCTGCAAAGAGTTGGACATGGCTAAGTGACTTAGCATAGCACCGCACATGCCAAACTATAGTCAAAAACTCTGGTTTTTCCAGTCGTCATCTATGGATGGGAGAGCTGGACCATAAAGAAGGCTGAGCACCTAAGAATTGATGCTTTCAAACTGTGGTGCTGGAGAAGACTCTTGAGAGTCCCTTCGACAGCAAGGAAATCAAACCAGTCAATCCTAAAGGAAATCAGCCCTGAATAATCACTGGAAGGACTGATGCTAAAGCTGAAGCTACTGGGGCCACCTGATGCAAAGAGCCAACTCACTGGGAAAGACCCTGATGGTAGGAAAGATTGAAGGCAGGAGGAGAAGAGGGTGACAGAGGATGAGAGGTTGGATGGCATCTTCTACACGATGGACATGAGGTTGAGAAAACTCCAGGAGATAGTGAAAGAGAGGGAAGCCTGCTGTGTGCAGTCCATGGGGTCGCAAAGAGTCGTAGACTACTTCACAACTGAACAACAAATGCAAAACTAAAATACAGTGTTAGAAACATCAATTATGATACAAAACAAATCACATCAATGCGTTTATAAATAACCAACTTGATGGTCTAAGAAAGAACAGCTATAGCTGCAGACACAGGACATTTTCTGAAGGCCTAGCATGAGTCGGGCACTTTGTTAGGTATCCTGTACACTTAACCTTGGTTATCTTCATTAAAAAAAGCATTGCAAGAAAGGTATTGCTATTTCCATTGTCTAGGTGAGAAACCTAAAGCGCAGACAAGAGCAACCTGGAGGCCTGTTCTTCTAGCTCTTTCTGTGACACACAGAGGAGATGGGAGCCTGGGGCTCCAGCTGAGTCACTTTGAAATTCACACACTGTATTTATTTTCTTAGGTTTTCCCAGAGGTGTTTTCAGGAAATCAAACAAGCATTTCATTGTCTATACTTAACAGCTTCTGCACGAACACAGTCATAAATAACTCACCCCAGCTTCAGTTTTAAATAGTAACTGTTTCTATCTGCAGAGTTAATCTCCAACTGAGTTAACTATCTTCTTCAGCTCCCTGGATCCGAATTTACAATGACATGGGCATTGCAATATACAGCCTTCAGATTTGTTCTTTTGCAATAGTTGAGGCTCAAGAGGGAAGGGATATATGTATAAGTATGGCTGATTTGCATTGTTGTACAGCCGAAACCAACACAACATTGTAAAGCAATTTTCCCCCAGTTAAAAATAAATTTTAAAAAATTAAAAAGTGTAACAGTCAAAGCAGCGTCATTCCCAAATTCCACTTGACACTCATCCTACATAGAGAAACTCAAAGGCAAACATTCTATTAAAAATCACAAATGACAGTGGGGAGGTTCGGACCAAAGCTTTAACTTTCAGAAATCTCACACTCTGAGATGCTCTAACAAGACCTAATCTACACTGTCTGAAGGAGTATCTTTATAGGAACAAACAAGAATGTCACATCATCATGATTCTTTTAAAACCTGTGTATATTTCTCACTATATAGTTTAAGAAAATAAGCTCTAAACCTTTCTTTTTACATAATTTCTTTACCCCTTTTCACCTTTGAATTAGAATGAGTCCCTACAATTACTTGCAGTAAATGCAAAGCAACTTCCTTGATGCTGAAAATAGATTTTTAATTTACAACTGAAATAGTCACTAAAATGTCCCTGTCCTAGTGTCCTTAGAAACACTTCTCAGAGACAGAAGCAGGGGGACTTCCCTGGTGGTCCAGTGGCTAAGACTCTGTGCTTGCAGTGCAGGGGTGTGGGTTCAATTCCTGGTTGGGGAACTAAAACCACCCATGGTGCACGGTGTGCCAAAAATAAAAATTAATTAATTTTAAAAATGGAAGCAGGGATAGTAGCAAAGATGCAGGACGTTCTGACCTACATAAACAAAAGAAAAATAACTAGAAACAGAACCAGAAATGATACAGATTTTAAAAATTGGTAGACAAAGAGAGACAAACTGGGAGACAAAGAGAGAGAGCTGTTATACTTCATGAGCTCAAGAAGTAGAGGAAAGCATGAGGATGGTGAGGAACTAAATGGAAGATACAAAAAAATAATTCAAGTCAAACTTTTGGGGATGGAAACCAGTGTCTGAAATCAGAAATATGCTAATGAGATTAAAAGTAAATTGGACACTGCAGGGGAAAAAAAGGACACTTGATAGCAAATAAAAACTCTGAAATGAGAAACAGGAGAAAAAGGATGAACAAAACCGAAAGGACAGAGTGAACTGCGGGGCAGCAACAAACAGCCTAAGATCCCTTTAACCGAGGCCCCAGGAAAGTGGGGGAGAATAGAAAAAAAAATTTTTTAAGTACATGTGCTGCTGAAGCAAGCACAGAAAAAAATCTGAAGAAATAATGGCTAAAATGTTTTTCAAATTTGATAAACAGTTCAAGATTCACAATAAGCCCCAAGTAGTAAAATCCTTAAAGAAAAATGCAGAAAAGCAAACCATAAATAAACTGGTGAAAACCAGTGATAAAGAAGGGGAAAAAAAATTTACAGAGGAAAAAAGATAGGAACGATAGTAGATATCCTATCAGAAATATTGCAAGAAAGGAGACACAGAGCGAACGCTTTGAAACACTGAGAGAAAGAAATTAGTTTACAAGTAATTGAAGGAAACACGAGTGGGTTCCTGAGTAACTTGAGAATGAGGAAATCTTCCAGCCATAACTCAAAATCAGAAAGTATAAAACAAAGGAGTTCTAAATCCTACTACATGACACACTGAGGAGAGATTTCGTAACTTCACACCTCCAATAAAGGGCTTAAGTTCCTAAGACAGAGACAGCATCTGAAAATTGAGGAGGAAAAAAGAACAATGCAATGAAAAGCTACGTAAATGAGATTAGGAATAAATAGTTTCTAAAAACAGTCCTTAAAATGAAAGATGTTCAACTTTTTCGTACCAAAAAGAACGTAAATTAATACTATGGAACAACACCACATCTTACCTGTCAGGTTGGCAAAAACCAGTAAGTTTGATATGAAGACAAGTCTGGGAAAACAGAAGCTTTCATCCATTGCCGACAGGACTTTTAAAAACTAATAATGCAACCCCAATGGAGAGAAGGGAATTTAATAATATCTAATTAAACCATTGATGCAACGATCCCATTTCTAGGAATCTACCAATTTATTCATTGGGACATTATTTGTCAGGCTGAAGTTTGAAAACAACAGAAATAGCCACCTGTAGCTGCTGCTGCTGCTGCTGCTAAGTCACTTCAGTTGTGTCTGACTCTGTGTGACCCCATAGATGGCAGCCCACCAGGCTCTCCCATCCCTGGGATTCTCCAGGCAAGAACACTGGAGTGGGTTGCCATTTCCTTCTCCAATGTATGCATGCATGCATGCATGCTAAGTCGCTTCAGTCGGGTCCGACTCTGTGCGACCCTATGGACAGCAGCCACCAAGCTACTCCATCCATAGGATTCTCTAGGCCAAGAATACTGGAGCGGGTTGCCATTTCCTTCTCCACCAGTAGAGAATAGGTTAACTAAATTATGGTAGTTCTAGGCAATTAAAGACTGAAACAAAGGAGACAGGGAAAGAAAGCAGAGGAGGAGAAAGTGGAAGAGAAAGAAAGTCTCTACTCTCTGATATGGAAAGATTTCTAGAATATGCTGACACGTGAAAAAGGCAAAGCACAGAACAGAACACGTGTGACCTTCATAAAAAAGAAAGGCCAGGGAGCATGGCTTCTCTAAACACAAATATTTTGTTTTCAGAGATTTATAGATTTGATTAATCACGAATGTGTTTTGCATTTTTTTAGTTGAGGTAAGTCATAAAGGGAAAAAATACAATCCTTAACAATGAAAAATGAATTTCTGTTTATCAGGTTATTAAAATAATTACCGATATGATTGCACAGAGAAAATAATTGTTTTAAACACGATTTTGACTATATGTACATGCATGTTAAGTTGCTTCAGTCACGTCCAACTCTGCAATCCTACCGCAGCCCATCAGGCTCCTATGTCCATGGGATTTCCCAGGCAAGAACACTGGAGGGGGTTGCCGTGCCCTCCTCCAGGAGATCTTCCTGCCTCAGGGATCGAAATCGAATCCCAGTCTCTCACATCTCCTGCAGTGGGGCAGGGGTTCTTTTACCACTAGTGCCACCTGGGAAGCCCATTTTGACTATACATCCACAGTTAAATATATTCTGAGGCCAAATAGAGCTGCAAAACATTTACTTTCTCTCACTACTCTTATTCTTAATAGCAGTATTCATATGACTTAAAAACGTGTGTGTGCATGTACAATACATACAAAATAATTCTGTGAATATTGTTAGAAAGCAAGATTTTGAGTGAATAGGAAGGGAAAAGCAAACATAAAATCAAAGCTACAACTACGTGGTTTTATAGTTGAATTAGAAAGCTAAGTATGAACTCATGATTTATTTTCCTTTTTCATACCTATTTTTCTTTTCTTTCATGTACTTCTTGGCTCATCCTATTTGAAGACCCTTAGAGGCAATGACAACCCAGTGACAATAAGCAAGCCCACACCCCAGACTGTGGTCCCTAAACACCATTACCCATGCAAAGGAACCAGGGCCACCTGGAGGAAGGGCTGATTCCAGGCAGGAGGCAGGAATCAGTTGCTCAGTTGTGTCTGACTCTTTGCAACCCCATGGAGTGCAGCACACCAGACCTCCCTGTCCATCACCAACTCCTAAAGAGCTTACTCAAACTTATGTCCATTGGGTCGGTGATGCTATCCAACCATCTCATCCTCTGTCATCCCCTTCTCCTTCCACCTTCAATCTTTCCCAGCATCAGAGTCTTTTCAAATGAGTCAGTTCTTCACAATAGGTGGCCAAAGTATTGGAGTTTCACCTTCGGCATCAGACCTTCCAATGAATACTCAGGACTGATCACCTGAATATTCAGGACTGGTTGGATCTTCTTGCTGTCCAAGGGACTCTCAAGAGTATTCTCCAACACCACAGGTCGAGAGCATCAATTCTTCGGCGCTCAGCTTTCTTTATAGTCCAACTCTCACACCCATCCATGACTACTGGAAAAACCATAGCTTTGACTAGATGGACATTTGCTGGCAAAATGCATTCGATAAGCATTTAACATCTTGTTAGCAGAGAGCAAGGAATCACTCAAAGATGAATGAGGGGTTTCCCTGTTGGTCCAGGGATAAGAAATCCATCTCCCAATGCAGGGGATACAAGTTTGACCCCTGGTCCGAGAAGACCCACATGCCTCGGAGCAACTATGTCCATGCACCACAGCTACTGAGTGCTACAGCGTGTGCTCTGCAACAAGAGAAGCCCCCACAGCGAGAAGCCCAAGCACCACACCAAAGAGTAGCCGTCACTCGCCACAGGCAGAGAAAGCCCTGCAGCAGAGACAGCCACACTTTGTACAGCCAAAAATATTAACAAATAAAAAAAGGAGCCAGACAAGTCACGGAAGACACAGGAAGGATTCTCAGGGGCAGAAGGTGGCACCATCTGAGTACCAAAAAAGACAGCAATTAACCAAACCCACAGAATGCATAAGGGGCTTCCCTGGTGGCTCAGATGGTAAAGACCCTACCTCTAGTGCAGAAGACCTGGGTTCGATCCCTGGGCTGGGAAAATCCCCTGGAGAAGGGAATGGCAATATTCTTGCCTGGAGAATTCCTCACTGTATAATCCTTTCAACATTTCAGAGAGCCGGAGAACATGAACTTTAAAATGACACTAAAAACGGAGGGAGGAAGCAAAAGAGAAAACCAAACCAAGACCAAAAATACTTCACTCGTCACCACTGCAGACAGCCAGGGCACTTACGCTAACGACAGGCAGCTAAAGGGTGAAAGCAAGCATTCTTCCCCTCCCTCTCCTAAATGTTCTCAGGGCGAGCAGATAGCCCTTCACAGACAAGCTCTAACTGAAAGCTGTAAAGTACTGATCAAATTTAAAAAGCCATCATTTTGTGGTATGTAGAGAAAAATTATTTAGGCAACAATTTTAATTGCCTAATTACTAGATGAAAGGTTGATGGGTAAGAATGCAATAGAAGCTGTCACCTGAACTTATCAACTCATCTTAGCATCCCTAAGAATCAGACACCAGCGGACATGGGCTCCCAGGCAGGATGAAGGACAGCCATCTGTTCAGTATTCTTCTTTGTGAACCTGGATTCAACTGAACCTTTGTAACTACCATCCATTTTTCATGAAATATGAAGGACCAAGAAATGGATGGGGCAATACCTTGAGGAAGGAAAGAGATCAGTGGGACACTGTGCATAAAAACTGACCCAAATCTTCACCATGTCAATGCCGTGGGGGGAAACAGTGGAGTGGGGATGGAGGGATGGAGACCTTCTTGACTGAAAAAGATAGAAGAGGGACTCCCCTGGTGGTCCAATGGTTAAGAATCTGCCTTGCAATGCAGGGGATATAGGTTCGAGCCCTGGACAGGGAACTAAGATTCCACACGCCACTGGGCTGGGCAACTAAGGCGCGTGCTGCAGCTACTGAGCCCACACGCTTTGGGGCCTGAGCACCACGAGAAAGAAGCCTGCATGCATGCACCCAGGACCTGACGCAGCCAAAGGACAAAACAAATGCTTCTTTAAAAAGACATGAGACACAACAATCAAACGAGCAGTGTGTTTCTGGTTGAACACACGAGAACAACCAGATCCACAGGGGATCCAGGAGCAACCAGAAGCCCATGTCTGTAAGGAGTGCAGCTGACAGCAAGGAGCTCAGTCTCCTCTATCATCAGTTTAATGATGCTACTGCAGTGACAAGGAATGGCCCTAGATTCAGACACGTTCATCAAAATATATAGAGGTGAAATATTATTTCAGGATTTGCTTTAAAATACATCAGCAGGGGGAAAAAAGATTCAGCGAGGAAGAGATAAAGCAAGGTGGGCAAGCCTTGATCATAACATACCTGCATAAAGGGCCTGGAGGATGTCATTACACCATTATAAACATACTACTTTGAGGCCTGTTTGAAAACCTTTAGAGTAAAGATTTTAAAACATTTTAACAGAAAAGCCATGACCAAATACCTAAGAAGACATTTCTCCAAAGAAGACATACAGATAGCCAAGAGGCACAGGAAAAAAGGACCAGCATCACCAATTTTAAGAGAAACGCAAATCAGACGACAACGAGCCACCACCGCATGCCCGTCGGGATGGCCATTGTTCAAAAGCCTACAAATAATACATGCTGGAGGGGATGGACTATAAAGAAAGCTGAGCGCTGAAGAACGGACGCTTTTCAACTGTGCTGCTGGAGAAGACTCTTGAGAGTCCCTTGGACTGCAAGGAGATCCAACCAGTCCATCCTAAAGGAAATCCATCCTGAATATTTATTGGAAGTATTGATGCTGAAGCTGAAACTCTGATATTTTGGCCAACTAATGCGAAGAGCTGACTCATTTGAAAAGACCCTGATGCTGGGAAAGATTGAGGGCAGGAGGAGAAGGGGACGACAGAGGATGAGATGGTTGGATGGCATCACCACTCCATGGACATGAGTTTGAATTAAACTCCGGGAGTTGGTGATGGACAGGGAGGCGTGGCGTGCTGCAGTCCATGAGGTTGCAAAGAGTCGGACACGACTGAGCGACTGAACTGAACTGGAGAAGATGCAGAGAAAAGGGAAGCCTCCTACATAGCTGATGGGAATGTAAATTGGTGCAGCTACTACAGAAAACAGTGCAGAGGTGCCTTAAAAACCTAAAACAGGGCTACCATATGACCCCGCAATCCCACCCCCAGGCACATATCCAGAACAGAAAGAAACTCGAATTCAAAGAGATTCTCGCATCTAGTGTTCACAGCAGCACTAGTCGCAACAGCCAAGACATGGAAACAACCTCGTCATTCATCAACAGACGGACAGATAGAGAACATGCGGTAAATATAGAGAATGGAATATTACTAAGCCATAAGAAAGAATGGACTAAGGCCATCTGCAGAAACATGAATGGGCCTAGAGGTGACCATACTAAGTGAAGTAAGTCAAAGAGAGAAAGATAAATATGTCATCATTCATATGTGGAATCTAAAAAAAAAAAAAAGACACAAATCAACTTATTTACAAAACAGAAACAGATTCACATAGAAAACAAACTTACAGTTAGTGAAAGGAGAAAGGACGGATAAACTAGGAATTTGGAATTAGTAGATACACACTGCTGCTGCTGCTGCTAAGTCGCTTCAGTCGTGTCCGACTCTGTGCGACCCCACAGACGGCAGCCCACCAGGCTCCCCCATCCCTGGGATTCTCCAGGCAAGAACACTGGAATGCGTTGCCATTTCCTTCTCCAAGATAGACACTACAATATATAAAATAAACAATAAGGACCTACTTTATGACCCAGGGAGCTATATTTAATATCCTATAATAACCTATAATGGAAATGAATCTGAAAAAGAATATATACATGTATTAACTGAATTAATACTGAATTAATCCCTGATTCTGGGAAAGACTGAGGGCAGGAAAAGACGGGGGCAACAATGGATAAGATTGTTGGATGCATCATTCCCTCAATGGACACAAGTCTGAGCAAACTCCAGGAGAGAGTGAAGGACAGGGAAGCCTGGAATGCTGTAGTCCACAGGGTCACAAGGAATCGGACACAACTTAGCAAGTGAACAACAAAATTAACTGAATTATTTTGCTGTACACATGAATCACTGTACATCAACTATACTTCAATTTTCTCCAAAAGGCCTAAGTCTGGATAATTAACCTCCACCTATGCATATATTTTATAAAATCAGAAGTGAAAGCAGGATAAGAAAATGGGGCAGAAAATTATACAGTCTCTGAATTTCCTTCATATATTTTAAATGCAGATCACTCCCCAGCCCCAGACCACTCTGACATGCGAGGTTCTAGCAGATGTCAGAGAAGTGAGCCCTCGGGGACAGTGACAGCTTCTGTTGTGAAGTTAGCGTGGCCTAAGGACGAGCACATACCCAGACAGACCCCTAAGGCCCCCAGGGAAGGAGCACTGTGGACGCCACGTGGGTCAGGAGGCCTCCGCTCTCTCGCTCTGCCGTCTCCACTGACCATCTAGGAGTCAGTGGATAAACTCATTTACCAAAGTCACCATACTTGGAAACTGGGCTGCTTCAGTCAGTCTCTCCTCATCCACTGAAATGGAATGGACGGAACTGAATGCTTGCTATGATCTCCTCCAGATGGTTTCTTTTTTGTTTTTCTGGAGTACAGCAATTTTACAATGTTGCGTTCTATTCTGCTGTACAGCAAAGCAAATCAGCCACACACACACATAGATCCCCTCTTTTCTGGATTTCTTTTTCATTTAGATCACCACAGAACACTGAGTAGAGTTCCCTGTGCCATTCCGCGGGTTCTCACTGTGTGTGTGTGTGTGTGTGTGTGTGTGTATGTGTGTTACTCGCTCAGCCGTGTCCGACTCTTGCGACCCCATAGACTGTAGCCCACCAGACTCCTCTGTTCAAGGAATTCTCCAAGCAAGAATACTGCAGTGGGTAGCCACTTCCTTCTCCAGGGGATCTTCCCAACCCGGGATCAAACCCAGGTCTCCTGCATTGCAAACAGATTCTTTACCATCTGAGCCACGGGGGAAGCCCTATTTGTCTATTTTACATATAGAATCGATAGTGTATATACGTCAATCCCAACCTCCCTATTCTCTGCGCAGAAGTTTGGCAACGTGTAAAATCCTAGAGAAGTTTGATTTCCAGCTTAAAAACTTTATGTTTTTTGTTTAGGCAATATTTATTCTTAAGTATGTTAAGTTAAAAAAATCAGAATTTTAAAGTAAGAATAAACTTTATGCAAAAGGATTATTACAAGAGGGGAAAAAGGGGCTATTTTTTTCTCCCAGTTTAACTGAGATATAATTGACATAAAGCACTGTATAAATTTAAGATGCACACAAAATTATCTGTGTTACATCTGGTTACATACATCATGAAATGATTATCACAAGTTTAGTGCTCCTTCATCTCATATAGCTACAAAACAAAAGAAACACAAAGTTTTCCTTGTAATGAGAATTCTTAGGATTTTCCATCTTTAAAACTTTCATCTATATATTTTTATGTATTTCATATATTATCATTATACATAATGATATATATGTTGTACATTATATCCCTAGTATTTATTTATCTTATAACCACAAGTTTGTACCTTTTGACCACCTTCTTTCAAGACCCCCTTCCCTCACATCCACCGCTTCTGGTAACCACAAATCTGGTCTCTTTTTCCATGAGTTTGTTTTTGAAGCATAGCTGACTACAACTATTTGCTCTTATTGTACAAGAGTGATCTACTCTTTCTATACATTTCAGAAAAGGAACTGACCCAAAAGAGAAAACTCAGAAAACTGTGAGATCTCCAACAACCTCCCCAGTTTAAAAGCATTTTACAAAAATGACTTCTGACATCCGAATTCACCAAGTTGGAAAGTCAGACTCAGCACTTGCCGGCTTTTTTAAGTAACGATCAACACATCCCTAATGGAAGAACATCTTTGGGGAGTTTCATTATTTGAGCATAAGCAAAATTATTTCATTGGAAATGTAAAAGCCGAGTGATGGACGCTTCCCGACAGAAGACAAATGTCAGCCAGGGCCCCCATCAGTCACTTCCAAGTGTAAATCCACGTGGAAAAGGCCAGCCAGTGCTGTTCTCAGAAATAGCAGGCAACCAAAACCAAGCATGACCACTCATCCTGCGTGACCTTAGGAGGTGCACACAAAACACACTTCTGAAACTTTCCTCCTGCAGGGCTGCCTCCCAGGCTTGCCTTGAAGTGCACAGCAAGTTCTGTTCTTGAAAAACGACCTGGCTGGCGGCACTTCCTCGGCTGTCCTGGCACAAAGGTCACCCAGACACGAATCTGATCCGCCCTGGAACATTTCCTCCCAAAAGTAATAAAACTCTCTCTCCAAAGACAAAGCGAACAGTGGTGCAGAAGACAAGAAACTGAAACGCCAGCCACGGTCAAGGGTGGAGATAAGTGCCGACACGGCAGAAAGAACACGGACGGAGTGTTCCGCTAAGAGCCTGCACCTGGGCCCCGGGCGGGGGCAGAGGGTGTGGTGTCCCCCTGACATGAGACATGGCCCCGCCAGGTCACGAGGAGCCCGTACGCTGCATTTTCCCTCCCCAGGCCCAATAATTAATTATTCTGGCTCAAATGAGGAACGTTCAGAAAAGGGATTTTGTTTAAACCGGAAAGCATCACACTTGTCATTCTCACTTTTTATAAAACACATCCCACCATTTGTAAACAAAGAATGTCACAGCTTCCTTGTTTCAAAATTTATTTTTAATTGAAGGATGATTGTTTTACAATACTAGTTTGATTTCGGCCACACATCGACATGAATCAGCCATCGGTCCCCTCCCTCTTGAGCCTCCCTCCCACCCCTCTAGGTTGTTACAGAGCCCCGGTCTGAGTTCCCTGAGTCACACAGCGAATTTCCACTGGCTATCTATTTTACATGTGGTACTGTACATGCCTCCATGCTATACAGCTTCCTTTAATGATCCTTAAAATTTCAAAAATCAGCTTGTTTTTAAATTTTCCAAGCCTAAATATTAACCAAGTTTTCCTCAAACTACACACACACACCTGGTCCCATGATGCAGGGTGCCTCTGCCTGCCTAGATGGGACCCCGTCCCCCCAACCCCCATCTGCTGGGAAATCTACACTCCCACGGCGGGCGGCGCTGTCACAGCTTCCCCTTTCTCAGCCGCTACCGCTTGGCTCTGCTTTCTTCTGTTTTCCTGCTTTCCTTCATTTCTAGACCTTGCTGGGAACATGGAACGAGAAAACATTGCCCGACGCGGTCATGAACAGTCACAACACTAGCCAGGCGCTCTGCGGGCCACACGCAGACCACAAGGACAGGAGCATTATTAAAAGGCCACCTGAAATTCCATCAACTGATGACTAGATAAAGATGTGGTACTCAGCCTTAAAAAGGAATGAAATTGGGTCGTTTGTAGAGTCGTGGATGGACCTAGAGTCTGCTGTAGAGAGTGAAGTAAGTCAGAGAAAAACAGATACATATTACTGCATATATGTGGAATCGAGAAAATCAGTAGAGATGAAGCTACGTGTAGGGCAGGAGCAGAGATGCAGATGTCGAGAACGAGTGTGTGGGCACGACGGCGGGATGAACGGGGAGTTTAGGACTGACACACACACACCACCATGTGTAAAACAGATAACTGACAGGAAGCAGCCGTGCAGCACCGGGAGCTCAGCCCAGAGCTCTGGGGTGACCAGGAGGGGTGGGATGGGGTGGAGGGGGCTCCAAGAGGGAGAGGTCTATGGGAACATATGGCTGATTCACTTCGTACTACAGCAGAAAATAACCCAGCGTTGTAAAGTGATTATACCTCAATTAAAAAAAGAAAGAAAGAAAGGCCACCTGGACAAAGGTTTGATGAGCTTCTCCTGAATGCTCCTGGCAAGACAGCATCCTGGGTGCCTCTAAGCACAGCAAGTCCTCTGTCAGTCACCAGAAAAGCCCACCCCCAATCTCAATGAACTGACATCAAAAGGAGTTAAATTATTGCCCTATCCATTCAACTCCTGCAATAGTCCAGGACATGCCCCAGAGTCTTTCCTGGATATCTTCCGTTTCCTAAAAACAGGCAAAAACCACTAACTCTACGTGTAGGGCCACAGTCAAAAATAAAATGTGTGTGTGGGTAACGCAGCCATAGCTCTGAGAAGCCCCTACCCACAGGGACATCAGTATCTCACAGCCTGGCGTGGCCTGGACTCATCGCAGGACAAAGCACAGCTCAGACCACCAGACACAGAGAAAAAGCAACAGTGCCCCGCTCCTCCAGGGCCCTGAAAAGCTCTTCACAGCCCAGGCATCAACTCAGAGGCTGACCCCACCTGCAGGCTGGACCCTGCCCCCCAGTCTCCTCTGCCTGCGGTTTCCCTCCCCTCCCGTCTCTGAGTAGGACCTGGCTCCTGGCAGTCGCCTCTCCTGGTTCTACACACCACGCGCTTGGTCTCAAGTCACGCACCGATCGCTGTGTATCTGATTTCAAAAAGAAAGCAGACACACAGTATTCAGCCTCAAAAGGAAGGAAACTCCGACACACACCATGACATGAATGAACCTCTTTTTCCATTTTGCACTTTTAAATCATTTGCAGATTATTTCCTAATCTGTCTCCAGGTTCTGACATGGACGAACCTTGAGGACATTATGCTCGTGAAGTCAGGCAGACATAAGAGGACACATACCGCATGAGTCCACTTACATGAAGCTCCTGAGGTCATCAAGTCCTAGAGACAGGAAGCAGAATGGTTGTTTCCAGGGCTAGGGGGATGACGGAATGGGGAGTCCCTCGATATGCACAGTGGCAACGGCAGCACAGCAATATGAGTATGCTTAATGCTCTGAACTCTTCACTTAAAAATGGTTAGCCTGGGACTCCCCTGGTGGTCCGGTGGCTAAGACTCCATGTTCCCAATGTGGTGATCCCAGGTTTGATCCCTGGTCAGGGAACTCGGAGAAGGCAATGGCACTCTTCTCCAGTACTCTTGCCTGGAAAATCCCATGGACGGAGGAGCCTGGTGGGCTGCAGTCCATGGGGTCGCTGAGGGTTGACACGACTGAGCGACTTCCCTTTCACTTTTCACTTTCATGCACTGGAGAAGGAAGTGGCGACCCACTCCAGTGTTCTTGCCTGGAGAGTCCCAGGGACGGGGGAGCCTGGTGGGCTGTTGTCTATGGGGTCGCACAGAGTCGGACACGACTGAAGTGACTTAGCAGCAGCAGCAGGGAACTAGATTCCCCATGCCACAACTAAGACCCAGTACAGCCAAATAAGTATTTTTTTTTTAATGGCTAAGCTGGGCCAAATAAGTATTTTTTTTAATGGCTAAGCTGGATTATTCACAATAGCCAAGATACAGAGGCAAACGCAGTGTCCAGCAACACATGAATGATAAAGAAGATGTGATGTATAATGTATACAATGGAATACTATTCAGCCACAAAAAAGAGAGAATGAAATAACGCCATTTGCAGCAATATAGATGAATCTACAAATTACTGTACTAAGAGTTAATGCAAACTCTTAATGCAAACTATTATATATAGGATGGATAAACTACAAGGTCCTACTATACATAGCACACGGAACTATATTCCATATCCTGTGATAAACCATAATGGAAAAGAAAAAAACAGTGTTGAAGCTAATCAATTTTATATTTAACCACAATTTAAAAAATTCTTTTAAAAGACAGGAAGCAAGACTTTTTGCTCCAAGTTCTACTATGCAGTGGTCCTGGTGGCTGGCCACAGAGCTCAGACTCAGGCCCCGCACAGCCCTGGACTAGCCCTGGGCTTGGCTTCTCAGAAAGGACCCGAGACACTTTATCTGTGGTGACACGCACCACCTCCCTTCCCCTCCTTATGGACAGGGGTCTTGACTCCTGAGCCCTTGACCTCTTACGTACTTGACCCCTCATTCACCCGCACGCCAGACTCTGCCCTGGGCACTGAGGGTCAGTAGTGAGCAACACTCTGAGAAAACTATTTTCATTAGGGACCAAGCGCTTAAATAAAAGGGAAACATTAGTACAGCCAAGTGCTACGGGGACAAGGGAGCCAGACCGAGGAGCAGCTGGCAGGGGTCCAGGGGAGGCCTCTCTGGGCAGGAGGGGGACATCTGAGTTTTGATGCAAATGACAGGGCACACGTCTCTGCCAGTGCCCTCAAAAGGGCTCAGAACGACCCTCACAGTGTACCTTCTCTTCTGTCTGCTGAAACCAGCAGTGATTATAGAGCCTTGGGATCCGAAACAGCAGCAGCAATGCCTTGGGATTCGTCAATCCATGCAAGTTAACAAAGTAATAACAACAGGAACTTCTCTCTCTTCCCGCACCATCCACAGATTGCTGCTGCCAAGTGATAATCACATTCACCCACAAAATCACCTACCCAGCTCTTCCACCTCTGCTTTAAAAAAAAAAGAGAGAGAAAGAGAGAGAGAAAGAGAGAGAGAGAGATTCTCATCCTCAAGAATCACCCCCACCCCCTGCACTGCCCTGGGAGCAGCCAGAGACAAGTGCAGATATAAATCACCCCCTCCGGCCACACTTCCTGTTCTGGCCACCTCCCAGTGCTGGCCAGGCCCTTCCTACAGCTCTTGTTCACGCTTCATCTGAGACAAGAGACCCTGGGCAGGGAGCCTTTCTCAGGGCTCAAGACACAATAAAATATTAAACATAGTGAATCAATATCACAGCACAAGATGCCCAAGGGGCTCCCAGAAAGAGGCCTGAGTACCTAAATCAATACCACAGGCCCGAGACAAATCTCCAGCCCAGTGCCTCCTCCCTTACCCGAGAAAAGGGCACCGAACGAACAGCTGCTTACTCAGACCTTCAGTGGGCAAGAAGACAGACGAAGGTGGCGCCTCTCTAACTCGCATAGGTCAGGCCCAAGGCGAGCGCCCAGCCAAGTGGAAACCAAAGGAAGCAGGCTTTCTAAATTCACTTTTTAACTGGAGTATAGTTGATTGATGCTGATGCTGAAGCTCCAATACCTTGGCCATCTAATGTGAAAAGCTGACTCACGGGAAAAGACTGATGCTGAGAGAGACTCAGGGCAGGAGAAGAAGGGGACAACAGAGGTGACATGTTGGGTGGCATCACTGACACAACGGACATGAATTCCAGCTAACCCCACGAGATAGTGGAACACAGGGGAGTCTGGTGTGCTCAGGCCATGGGGTCGCAAACAGGTGGGCATGACTTAGCAACTGAACAACAAATAGTTGACTTAAAATGTTGTGTTAGTTTCTAGCGTATAGCAAACTGAGCCAGTTATACATATATGTTTGTATTTATTCTTTTTCAGATTCTTTTCCCATATTGATTACACAGAGTATTAAGTAGAGCTCCCTGTACTATAAAGTAGGTCCTTGTTGTCTATTTTATATATAGTAGTGTGTATATGTTAATATGCCAAACTCCTAATTTATCAATCCCCCCTTTCCCCTTTGGTAATCGTAAGTTTGTCTGTGAGTCTATTTCTGTTTTGTAAACAAGTTCATTTGTACCACTTTTTTAGATTTCACACTGATGCTTTCAAATTGTGGTGTTAAGGAAGACTCTTAAAAGTCCCTTGACCAGCAAGGAGATCAAACCAGTCAATCCTAAAGGAAATCGACCCTGAATATTCACTGGAAGGACTGATGCTGAAACTCTTTAATACTTCGGCCACCTGGCGCGAAAAGCCAACTCACTGGAAAACAGCCTGATGCTGGGAAAGATTGAAGGCAAAAAGAGAAGGGGATGGCAGGGGATGAGATGGTTAGATAGCATCACTGATTCAATGAACATGAATCTGAGCAAAGTCTGGGAGATACTGAAGGATAGGGGAGCCAAGCAGGCTACAGTGCACGGTGTTGCAAAGACTTGGACACAGATTAGCAACTGAACAAGAGCAGCAGCATATACGTGATACAGTGCGATATCTGACTCTCTCTGACTTCACTTAATACGACCATCTCTAGGCCCATCCATGTTGCTGCAGAGGGCATTGTGTTATTCTTTTTACAGCTCAAGGAAGCAGATCTTGGTTTAAGAGAAAGACTATTCCAGGAATTAAAGGTGCTCAGGACAGCTACACTGCTAGGGGGGTAGGCAGCCAGTGTAATTGCTGCAATCTTTACAGCAGGTAATTTGGGAATACACATATAAATGGCCTTATAAACGTATATCCATTAGATGCAATAATTCCTTACTACAGGCACACCCCAGAGATACTGTGGGCCAGGTTCAGACCACTGCAATAAAGCAAACATCACAATAAAGGGAGTCTTCATGAATTTTTTTTATTTTATGGTACCTATAAAAGTTATGTTTCTACTACACTTTAGTCTATTAAGTGTGCAATAGCATTATATCTAAATAAACAATGTACATGCCTTAGTTTAAAAAATACTTTATTGCTACAAAAAAGCTAAGCATCATCCAAGTTTTCAGCAAGTCAGCAATCCTTTTATCACAGTCACCTCAAAGATCACTGATGACGGATCAGTGTAAGAAAATACACTAAGGAAACGTCTGAAATACTGACAGAGTTGCCAAAAGGTAACACGGAGACACAAAGCGAACAAACGCTGCTGGAAAACGGCACGGATTGATTTGTCCTTCACAACGGTCGTTGTCCAGTCGCTTGGTTGTGTCCAACTCTTTGCAACCCTATGGACTGCAGCACGCCAGGCTTCCCTGTTCTTCACTACCTCCCAGGCTTTGCTCAAACTCAGGGCTTCCCAGGTGGCACTAGGGGTGAAGAGCATGCCTACCGATGCAGGAGACATAAGAGACGTGGGTTCCATCCCTGGTTTGGGAAGATCCCCTGGAGGAGGAAATGGCACCTCACTCCAGTATTCTTGCCTGGAGGATCCCATGGACAGGGAAGCCTGGTGGGCTACAGTCCACAGTGTCACAAAGAGTCAGACACGACTGAAGCGACTCAGCACATATGTCCATTGAGTCAGTGACGCCATCCAGCCATCTCACTCTCTGTCATCCTCTTCTCCTCCTGCCCTCAGTCTTTCCCAGCATCAGGGTCTTTTCTGGTGAGTCAGCTCTTCTCATCAAGTGACCAAAATATTGGAGCTTCAGCACCAATCCTTCCAATGAATATTCAGGGTTGATTTCCTTTAGGACTGACAGTTCAGTCTCCTTGCTGGCCAAGGGACTCTGAAGCATCTTCCCCAGCACCACAATGAAACCATGTGATCAGCCTTGTTAACTGGTAAAAAATGCAACATTTACAGAGCACAGTAAAGCACAATAAAACGAGGTGTGCTTGTGCGTGTTTCCCCGGGGTCCTGGCCTCTCTTGCTTTCCTTGCCCTGTTCCACCTGTACCTGCCATTTCCAGGTCAGCTCTCTGACTCCCCATGACCCAGGAAGGTCAGGGAGAGGAAACCGCCTCTCACCCCCTCACCCAGGAAGCCCAGCACCCAGCACAGGTCTGGTACGAGACAAGCATCAAACGTTTCAAATGAGAGGACTTCAGGGATGGCCTGAAATATTTAAGTGTCTGGATGCTCACTTAGGTTTATAAAATAGATAAAAATCAGAGCCAATTAAGTATCTAATAAAGGTCTGGATGAGTAAATCTAGCTACAGGCAAAGGCTGAACACTGCATCACCGTGGAACCCACCAGGCCTGTGTGGACCTGCAGGGCTATGTGGTCTCAGGACCCAAGCAGGCTTGTTCACTAAGTCCCCCCACTGATGACTCCCCAGAGGTCCATCTAGCAGGAGACAAAACTCCAAACATTCTCATCAAAAGTCTAAATCCTAGGGCAAGACTACCTCCCCTGCCTGGGGCAGAGGAGAGGAATCAGGGAGAATCGGGAGAAGAGGACACTGTGTGAGCATTAATACAGTGGGGATGGAGAGAGGCGAACAAGGTGCTCAATGTCCTGGAGGAAGAGGAGGAGATGCCCACGAAGCCTTCACGCCCCAAGACGATGTAACAGAAACGTGAGTTCAATGAAACAAGAGCTCAAAGGTGAGATGGTGAGATTACAGAGATAAAATGGGAGACTGGAGACCTAAGAAAATGAACTGAGGATCAAAACCACTGACAACACGGGGACTTCCCTGGTGGTCCAGGGGTTATGAATCCACCTTGCAGAGCAGGGGATGCGGGTTGACCCTGGTCGAGAACTAAGATCCTGCCCCCGCAACTGCCCAGCCTGTGCTGAAATACCACAATGGAAGATCCCGCGAGATGCAATGAAGATCCTGAGTGCCCCAACTAAGACCCCACACGGCCAAACTACTCACTTATTAAAAAAAAAAAACAACAACAACACACGCCAACAAAATCAGTAGGTCAGTTAAAGGCAGCAGAGTCTAAGAAACACTGCTGAAAACAGGGCTATACAAGCAGCATGCAGAGTGCAGCTGAAAAGGACAGATCAAGAAAAACCCAGTATTCCTAAAACACTACTACACTGTGTGTCCTCAGTTTCTCAGTCTGACTCTGTGACCCCATGGACTGTAGCCACCAGGCTTCTCTGTCCACAGGACATTTCAGACAAGAATACTGGAGTGGGTTGCCATGCTCTTCTCCCAACCCAGGGATCAAACCCACGTCTCCTGTGGGTCCCCTGCATTGGAAGGCAGATTCTTTACCACTGAGTCATTGGGGAAGCCCATGCTTACTGCACCTAAAAGAAATACTGCCTTATATACAATTCCTTTTTCTGCCCGTTAGTGCTGTAACCAAGAAATCTAACAGCATAACCAATAACACACGTAAGAAGTAAAGAGGAATACTGTGAAAGGGGAGTGCTCCTGTACAGTCAATTCTTTTATCAAAGATCTCTTTTCATCAAAAAAAGGAAAAGCAGAAATGAAAACAGACCTGTCCAACATAAAGTGTCCTTGAAGTGGGAAATCCAATCAAATGAATATAAAATGCATTTTTTACAATGTAACACATACACAGAATGATATTAAGAAAGTTTCCTGAAATAATTAAAGAAAGCAATCTTAAGTCCTGGAAGAGCACATGGAGTTTCAGGAAAATGAACACAAAGTGCTTCAGGGAGTAACAGATTATAAGGGAGTTACTAAAGTGACTAATGTTGTGAAACCTCAGAGATAAAAAAGAGCAGTTATACCCATGAAAAGCACATCACCCACAACGCAGCCGGGTGGGAGGTAGGGTTCATCAGACCAGCCTGAGGTTTCTCCCTCGCCACTGAAATACTGCAAGACCCCAAAGTGATGGCCACCAAGCCCCAGAGACTGGTCAGAGCCCATCATACCCAACCAGGGCGTTGCAACCAAGTGAGAAATCATTAGGTAAAGAACACTGGAAGACAGCCAATCAAGAAAGAAGCCAAAATAAAAGCTCCTGTGTTGGGAAAACCATACCTGATGGAAGCACTGAATCGATTCACACAGAGAACTGAGCCAGATAGTGCTGAGGAACACAGCTACCCAACAGAACGAGAATCACAGCGTACAATTAATAGTAAGACTTCTAAAAACGAGAGCCTGGGGCAGCGGGGGACGGATGAGAAGGCTGATGGCATCCTTGTCCTTCAGGAGGTGAACACTGTCCAAGTAGAAACACTGTCTTCAAAAGCTACAGTTCTGACCTGGTCACACATTCAAACATCTATCCCCTTGACCTTCAGTGAACCTTTTAGAAAGCCGGCACTCAGAGTTCGAGGGATATTTCTTTGAAGTTTAACAGTTTTTTCATTTCACTTCAGCATCTTTCCTTTTCAGTTCAGTTGCTCAGTTGTGTCCGACTCTTTGCGATCCCATGAATCGCAGCACGCCAGGCCTCCCTGTCCATCACCAACTCCCGGAGTTCACTCAGACTCACGTCCATCGAGTCAGTGATGCCATCTAGCCATCTCATCCTCGGTCGTCCCCTCCTCCTCCTGCCCCCAAGCCCTCCCAGCATCAGAGTCTTTTCCAGTGAGTCAACTCTTCGCATGAGGTGGCCAAAGTACTGGAGTTTCAGCTTTAGCATCATTCCTTCCAAAGAACATCCAGGGCTGATCTCCTTCAGAATGGACTGGTTGGATCTCCTTGCAGTCCAAGGGACTCTCAAGAGTCTTCTCCAACACCACAGTTCAAAAGCATCAATTCTTCAGCGCTCAGCCTTCTTCACAGTCCAACTCTCACATCCATACATGACCACAGGAAAACAATATTTTTATTGTCAACTGGTACTGTCAGACAAGCTGCACCATTTACCATCTTCCCAACTCTCCCTGGACTTGTGAAGATGCATTAGAAAGTGGTGCTGGGAATTCCCTGGTGGTCCAGTGGTTAGGACTCAGAGCTTTCACTGCCGCAGTCCTGGGAGCAATCCCTGATTGGGGCACCAAGCTCAGCATGGCCAAAAAATACAAAAAGACAAAAGGAAGGAAGGAAAAAAAGTTGTCAACCAGTGTCACTGGAGGTTGGTTGGCTAAGACGTTGGTTGTGGGGGGCAGAAGGGGGAAGAAGATATATTTTTTTCTTTGTACTTTCCAGAGCTAATTGATTATATTGAGCATGCATCATTCTATCACTTTATGCAAATACAGAATGATTTGTCCAAACAAACAAAACAAGCTAGGGAAAAAAACATTCCAAGATGTTAACAGTCATTAGTAATAAATGGTGGGTATAAGAAGACAATTTTCTTCTTTATCCTTTCCTGTATTTTTTCCAGGAAAAAAAGTAATCCGATGTCATTAGAGAATGCAAGGTGACACTGAAATTTGACAGTAGTTACTAAAATGTGGGCCTCCCTGGTGGTTCACATGGTCAAGAATCTGCCTGCAACGTGGGAGACTGGGGTTCAATCCCTCAGTCAGGAAAATCCCCTGGAGAAAGGGATGGCAACCCACTTCAGTATTCTTGCCTGAAGAATCCCATGGACAGAGGAGTCTGTTGGGCTACAGTCCATGGTGTTGCAAAGAGGAGGACGTGACCAAGTGACTAATGTTTTCACTTTTTTAAGAGAAAAAAAAAAACCACAACTGAAAACCTCTGCCTAGAAACACATGTAGACAGAGAGTGATTACCCTGGATAAGAGGTTATAGAGGACTTCTTTCTCCTTCTTTCTTACCCATTTTCTAATTTCTAAAGTGTGAAGATTACTTGCGTAATTAAAAAGACACATCTCACCGACTCCCCTTTGAGCATCCCCGTGATGGTAATACTAACATAGGGACTAAGAGTTATCTGTCAACAGTGTGTAGATTCGACTTGCGTTTGTGCTAATTTACAGTCAGTAACAAGCCTGAGAGAAAAGCGCTTGTCATGCCTCACTGGCACAGGTTCAGAAATCTCACATGGATTGTATGAATAAAGTTTCTGTGGTGTTTGAAAAATAAATAAATAAAAAGACACATCTCAGGTCTGTTTTTTAACAGAAGGGGCTTCTCACGATGCCATGCTTCCCAGAGGACCTGAGTGTCCCAGCAGAGCCTCAAACGTTGCATGTGGGAGGAGCTGAAACTCGGAGAGACGAGAAGGTGATTTCTAAACTCCCACAGAGCCCCGCTGTCCAGGGATTCAGTGCACAGTGGAACAAGGACGAAGACGGGCCTGAGACAGACCCAGCCCGGGGCACTTCCCCAGCACAGTCACGGAATGCACTCGCACCCGGGGCGCCTGTGTTATGTCAGACACAAGACGGAAAAGAAAACGGCTGGGATCCTCTGGGAACCACGCACCACTTGGACCGTCTGCCCAACCTGGCTGTCCAGCCTTAAGAACCACCATGTGCTTCTGATGGTTGAGAGCAAGAACAGAGAGCTCACAGCGGCGGATGAGGTTCGGCGAGTTACCTTCAAGCATCACCACCATGCAGATACCCATGCTCAGACCTCAAGGTGGCGAATGCTCCACCTGGGATGAAACTCACCCGTGGCCACGGCCCAGTAAACGTCCGATCCGCTCAGTAACTCACCACATGCTATGGGAGAATACACCTGGGAGCCGGGCACCTGGAGCAGAATTCGAAACGGAGCAACCCGGGCGTTAGAATCCAGCACCGCGTCCAGGGCACCCACCAGGCGACCTTCAAGAGACAAAAGCACAAGGCACGTGTGAGCACAGGCGCGGACAGCCAGCAGCCCACTGGGAAGGCGGGGCGGTAACTCAGAGCGCCAGCAGCCTCTTTTTCCGTTAAATTTTACTGAAGCATAGTTGGTTTATAACGTGCTGACTTATTCTGTACAGCAAAGTGATTCAGGTATACATAAATACACTTCTTTTTTTTCATATTCTTTTCCATTATGGTTTATACAAGATACTGAATACAGTTCCCTATGCTATTCAGCAAGATTTTGTCCATTTTTAAAATTTATTTATTAACTGGAGAATAATTGCTTTACAATGTTGTGTTGGTTTCTGCCAAACAACATAAATCAGCCATAAGTATACATATGTCCCTGCCCTCGTGAGCCTCCCTCCCTCCAACCCAGCCCCCTTCCCACCCCGCTAGGTTGTCACAGAGCCCAGGCTGAGATCCCTGTTTTAGAGCAACTTTCCACCAGCTATCTATTACATATGGTAATGTATATTGTATGTCAAGGCTACTCTCTTAGTTGGTCCCACCCTCTCTTTCCCTCACCACGTCCACTCTACCTCCACGTCTCTATTCCTGCCCTATCCATTCTACGCATAGTTTCCATCTGCTGGCCCCAAACTCCTAATCTACCCCCTCACCACTCCCCTCGGCAACCACAAGTCTGCTCTCTATGTCTGCGAGTTTGTTCTGAAGATGCGTTCACTTGTATCCCATTTAGATCCCACACATAAGTACCACCATATGAGATTTCCTTCTCTTTCTGGCTTACTTCATTTAGTACGGGCTTCCCTGGTGGCTCAGAGATTAAAGCGTCTGCCTCCAATGCGGGAGACCTGGATTCGATCCCTGGGTTGGGAAGATCCCCTGGAGAAGGAAATGGCAATCCACTCCAGTATTCTTGCCTGGAGAATCCCATGGATGGAGAAGCCTAGTACGTTACAGTCCACGGGGTTGCAAAGAGTCGGACACGACTGAGCGACTTCACCTTCACCTTCATTTAGTACGGTAATCTCGAAGTCATCCAGGATGCTGCAAATGATATTATTTCATTTTCTGGTGACCGAGGAATACTCCATGGCATATATGAACCACGTCTCCTTTATCCATTCAACCACTGATGGACACTTAGGTTGCTTTCATGTCTTGGCTATTGTAAATAGTCCAGATTAACCATATATAGTAGGACCTTGTTGTTTATCCATCCTATATATAACAGCTGGCTTCTGCTAGCCTCGACTCCCAGTCCATCCCTCCCTAGTCCACACTCCCCCCTCGGCAGCCACAAGTCTGCTCTCCGTCTGTGAGTCTGTTTCATAGACATGCTCACTCATGTTGTAGTTTAGCTTCTACATATGAGTGTATAATATTGGTCTTTCTCTGATTTACTTAGTGTGATCATCTCTAGGTGCATCCATGTTAGTGAAAATGCCATCTTGCATTCTTTTTTATGACTGAGTACTATTCCACTGTATATCTACACCACACGGAAGAAGTCTTTCTGTTTGGAAAGACTCAAGGCTCAGGAGCTTTGGCAATGTGCAGCAAGTTTTATGCCAACACAACCAACCTGGCCCCTTCACCTGGAAGAAGGTGTGAGAGCAGCAGTTAAAAAGTGATGAGGGGACTTCTGGGTTCAGCTCTAACACTAGAATACTCTAAGCCTCTCCTTTAGGGAACCATAGAAAGAAGAGTAATATAACCCTAAAGAAAGCAGAAGAAAATAATAAAAATTGAGCCAAAAAACCCAACATAATTCAAAATAGAAAAACAATAGCAAAAAAATCAATAAAACCAAAATCTGATTCTTTGAAAAGATCAATAAAAGTGACAAGCCTCTAGCTAGGCTAAGGAAGTAAAAGGAGAGAAGATACAAATTACCAATATTAGAAATGTTCCCTGAGATATTCAAAGGATAATAAAGGAATGTATGAACAATTCCATACTCACAAATTTGATAAATTAAATGAGATGTACCAATTCCTTGAAAGATGCAAATTATCAAAACTCACACAAAGAGAGCTAAATCATTTGAATAGATCTATATCTATTAAAGAAATTGGTGAATCAATAGGAAGGAAGAAACAAAACTGCCTTTGTTCACAGATGACATGTTTGATTTTACAGAAAAATTCCAAATAATCAATAAACAAAGGAAAAAAAAAAACTTAAGGAACTCATAAGCAAACATAGAAAGGCTGTCAGACAGAGGGGTAAATGACAAGTGCTTTCCCAAATACCAGCAATGAACAATTGGAATTGACAAGAATGTAAATACCATTGACCAGAGCAAAAGATGTTCTTACTAGGCAGAAATCTAAATATGCGCAGGATCTATGTGCAAAAAACTACAAAACTCTGATGAAAGGATTCAAAGAAGATCTAGACAAATGGAAACATACTCCATGTTCTTGGGTTGAAAGATTCTGTACTGTTAAGATGTCAAGTCATCCCAACCTGATCTATAGATTCAAGGCAACACAACAAAAATCTTGGCAAGCCATTTTGTAGATATTGATAAACTGATTAGAAAGTCTGCTTTAAAAGACAAAGACCTATTACTACTAGTAGTAATAATAATACCACTGAAGAAGAACAAAGTTGGAGGACGCGTGCTATATAATTTCAAGACTTAACTACTGTACCAAGCTACAGTAATCAAGATAATGTGGTATGGGCAATAAAATACAAGGTCAGTGGAGCAGAATCAGACCTCACAAACATATCCCACAAGTACAATTAACCGATTCTTGACAAAGGAGCAAAAGTAATTCAATGAAGGATAGCCTTTTCAACAAATGGTTCTGCAACAATTGGACATCCATATGAAAGAATACAAACCTAAGACACAGATCTTATACCTTTCAAAAATTAACTCAAAATGTATCACACACCAACTGCTGACAACGATGCCAGCAACAGGAACTTATTCACTGCTGATGGGAATGCTTAGGGTAGTCACTTTGGAAGACACTCTGGTTGTTCCTGATGAGTTAAACATAGTCTTACACCACAGGGCAATCATGCTCTTAAGTATTCATCTAACTGTTTTGAAAATTCATGCCCACACAAAAACCTGCACACAAATACTTATAAAAGTTGTATTCATAATTGTCCCAAATTGGAAACAACCAAGATGTCCTTCAACAGGTGAACAGATAATCAAACTATGGTACATAATTCAATAGAGTATTTTTCAGTGATGAAAAGAAGCAAATTACCAAGCCTTGAAAAGAAAGAGAGCCCTTAAATTCATATTGCTAAGTGAGCAAAGCCCTCCTAAAAGGCTACATTCTGCACGATTCTAATTATTCTGGGGGGGGGGGGGAATGGGAAATACAGCAAGGGTAGAAAAATCAGTGATTACCAAGAAGGGGCTGAATTAGTCAAATGTGGGGGAATTTTAGGGTGGTGAAACTATTCTGTATGATATTCTAATTGTAGATACATGACATGCCTTTGTCAAAATCCACAGATGTTTCCAGCATAGAGAGTGAACTTTCATGTTTGCAAATTTTGGGGAAAAAAATCATTTAGGGAGGTCCAGAGGTTCCCAAGTGAATGCAGAATATGACCAAAAACAAACAAACAAACAAAAAAAAACAAATCTAACTGTATTACAAATGTATGAAATGAGAGTGAAGGGTATGCAGGAAAAGGGTTTGACTTAAGTAACTGTGGAAATGAACAGAGTCTTTAGGAAGAAAGGTCAAAGAAATGTGCTTAAGTACTGTACCCCAGAGAGTCCACTGCTAACAATTCTGATACATTTCTGGAATACTAGAAACCAACCATCAAGAAAGAGGATGATGGAAGGTGACAGCCAGGTTCCTACCTGGAGTGGGAGTTTACAGGTAAGCAAGGCAAAGAGGCAAGAAACACAGCTTAGTGGTGGTCCAGTGGTTAAGAATCCACCTGCCAACACAGGAGACACGGGTTTGATCTTTGGTCTGGCAAGATCCCATCTGCTACGAGGCAACTAAGCCTATGCCCCGAGAGACTGGGCTCCAAGACAAGAGAAGCCACCGCAATCAGAAGCCCAGACACTTCAGCGAAGAGAGTAGCCTGCTCTGCACTAGAGAAAGCCCACGTGCCGCGATGAGGATCCCCTGCAGCCCACACAAAGTAAAAACACAGTACTTAAGAGTCAAAGACACAGGTGTGAATGACGTTTAGTTCACCACAGATACAAATGGCTACATACAGAAACAGTGATGTGTGTATATACAAAGGCAGTACCTAGATCTCCTTGTTCTGTTAGCAGAAAGGACCCAGAAGGCAGGAGCACACCCAGCACCCAGGTCTCGTCTCTACCAACCTCCAGTAAAAGGAACTGGGACTCGTAGGGAAAGTGGCTGATTCTAGATGCGGAGCAGGAAATACATAAGATGATCCTGGAGCACCTTGTAATGGCTGAAAAGTAAGCAAGTGCTCAAAGAAAGAAAGAAAAGAAAGAAAAAGCCCCACAGTACAGGAAGCGGAGGCAGTAATCACTCAGTGGGAGAAACTTGGCAAGCAACACCTTGGCCAATATCAGTCATAAAGGTCCATGTCAGTCATAATCCTCTGATAGGATGCAATAAGAATAGCACTACCCATTTCTCCTCCCAAACACCCTTAACTTAACCCCATTCTAGTCATGAGAAGAACTTCAGACAAATTCCAACTAAGGAACATTCTACAAAATGTCTGACCAATATACTCCTCAAAACCGTCAAGGTCAAAACAAGGGGAAGTGTGAGAAGCTGTTTCAAGCCAAATGACAACTAAATGTATCCACAGGCAGAAAAAAGACCAAAGAAAACTAAAGCAAAGCTGGACTTTGGTAAAAATCATCATGTTAGTTTTCTACTGCTTCTGCGCCAAGTTACCACATAATAGCTTAAAACAAAAAAACTTATTGGAGCTTCCCTGGCAGTCCAGTGGCTAAGACTTCGCCTTCCAATGCAGGGGGTGCGGGTTTGATCCCTGGTCGGGAGCTACGATCCCACATGTCTCACGGCCAAAAAACCAAAACAGAAAACAGAAGCAATACTGTAACAAACTCAGTAAAGACTTTAAACACGATCCACAGCCAAAAAAAAAAAAAAGAAAGCTTCCTCTCTTCCAGTTCTGTACATCAGAGGTCTAATGATGATCTGAGCAGAAATCAAGGTGTCAACAGATGTCTTCTTTCTAGGGGCTCTAGGTGACAATTCATTTGCCTGCTTTGTCCAGCTTTAAGAGGCCACTCACTTTACTTGGCTCATGGCCACTCCTCTATATTCAAAGCCAGAAACGCCAGGACAAGTTCCCCACGCTGCCATCTCCCTGGGTCTCTTTTCAGATCCTGCTTCTGGCTTTAACAACCCTTGTGATAACACTGCGCCTGCCTGGACAATCTCTCTAGTTTGAGGTCCACTGATGAACAACCTAAATCCTACCCATGCTCTTAATCCCTCTTTTGCCATGTGACCTAATGCCAAGTTCCAGTCATTATTCTGCCGATCACAGTAAATGATCAGTATCAGTTGTTTACCTGCAACTAAATACACCATGCTAACATGTCAATAACAGTAGATACTGCATGGGGGCGTGTATGAGAACTCTATCTACTATCTTCTCAATTTTTCTCTAAACCTGAAACTAGTCTAAAAATAAAGTTTATTAAAAAGAAAAAGACATATATAGGTGGGAGGTGGGAGGGAGGTTCAAAAGGGAGGGGACATATGTATATCTAGAAAAGGAAATGGCAACCCACTCCACTATTCTTGCCTGGAGAATTCCATGGACAGAGGAGTCTGGCAGGCTATATATAGTCCATGGGGTTGCAAGAGCCGGACACAACCTAGTGACTAAACCACCATGGCTGATTCATATTGATGTATGGCAGAAACCAACACAATATTGTAAAGCAATTATCCCCCAATTAAAAATTGCTTTTTAATTTTTAAAAAAGAAAAGGACACGGGGAGCCAACCCAGTCAGTGTCCACCTGCAGACAAGTACAGGGGTGACCTCTCTGTCTGTGCAAATGCAAACGCTCCTGCAAGAACCTCCAAGAGCAGCAGGAGTGACGAGCAGGGAAGGGGAGTAAACCAGAGCACTTGGGGTGGAGCCCACCAAAGCACAAAAGCGAAATAGGAGACAAGAGGCCAAGACCACAGAGAAGAAGCAAAGCCAGGAGAAGGGCAGCGAGAGAGGAAAACCAAAGTGAGAAACGAAGTCAGGAAGAGAAAATCATCCTTCAATTTCTGTTGTTTACAGAGGTGAATTAGAAGTTAGCATGGCAAAGAAATCCTTCAAGGTTATTTTTTTAAATGGTAATATGTCTTCAAATTTCAAGTGCATCCAAGACAAAAACATGTACCCTATACACATAAATAAAGCAAACATTCAGAACGCTCAGGCACAGCTCCTAATGGCAGGGTACACCGTCCTACTTACTCTGCCCTTTTATAAAGAAGCTGAAGATAACTCCCAGGGATGTCTTTTAGGACAGCGAGCTCCGACCTTTCTGGCACCAGGGACTGGTTCTGTGGAAGACAGTTTTCCACAGGAGGGTGCAAGGTATGGTTTCGGGATGATTCAAGTGCATCACTGCCTTTTGCACTTTATTTCTACTGTTGCTGCATCGGCTCCACCTCAGATCATCAGGCATTAGGTCCCGGAGGCTGGGGACCCCTGCTTCAAGGGTGCCTGTGTGCTCAGTCATATCTGACTCTCTGAAACCCCACAGACTGTAGCCCACCAGGCTCCTCAGTCCATGGAATTCTCCAGGCAAGAATAGTGAAGAGGGCTGTCATTTCTTTCTCCAGGGGATCCCCCTGATCCAGGGATCAAATCCACATCCCCTGGTTCTCCTTGCATTGAGAGGCAGACTCTTTACCACTGAGCCACCCTGGAAGCCCATTAGCAATATTTATTAGCTAGGCTCAGGGTCATTAAGAGGAGAGCATGGCAACCTACTCCTGTATTCTAGCCTGGAGAATTCCCGTGGAGAGGAGCAAGTTCTCCCCAACAAAAACAGGGCAGCGCTTGGGGGTTTTCTGGGTTCCCTGTTTCCCAGGCAGTTCCATATGCTCATCTGGAGCTCCAGGGAAACCTTCCTGGTGTCCCGTGAGTGCCACACTCCTATTTTTAACCAATGAGAATAACAGCTCAGGCTGAGATAGCTGTTGAGTGACAAGTTTTATAATTAGGGCCCAAAGAGGGACGGAGGAAAAATTTGCCACCAAGCAAGAAAGCTGCTATTCTTTCCTCCTGGCTGGATTCCATGCACGTGGATGGAACCAAGTGTAAGATGAAATCACAGCCTCTAACCTGGGAAAAAGAAAGGATGCTTGGAGAAGCCTTCTCATGGCCTCCTGGCTCTATAACCTCTATGAAGTCGGAGGCTTACTGCTGGCAGCAGTGGCAAAGTTCTGTGCTCTTAGCAAGAAAAACTGCTTCTGCTGCTGCTACTGAGAAGTTGCCTCAGTCGTGTCCGACTCTGTGCAATCCCACAGACGGCAGCCCACGAGGCTCCCCAGTCCCTGGGCTTCTCCAGGCAAGAACACTGGAGTGGGTTGCCATTTCCTTCTCCAATGCATGAAAGCGAAAAGTGAAAGTGAAATCGCTCAATCGTGTCTGACTCCTAGCGACCCCATGGACTGCAGCCCACCAGGCTCCCCCATCCATGGGACTGTCCAGGCAGGAGTACTGGAGTGGGGTGCCATCGCCTTCTCTGTTACATACGTATAATATAGTACAAATATTTTTCTAACCTTTAATTTCCCAAGCATGTTCATTCGCATCTGACTGACTGATAGTACGTAATATTCTTTTGCAATAGGTCAGTCAGGACATCTGTGTTATCCCAGTTATACAAAAACAGATACAAAATGTTGTTGGGACTTCCTTACCTGAAATTACTAAGCATTTGTGCATATATTTTTTAAATATCTTTATTTCCATTCTGCCCCTTTGGCTGAACTTAATTAACACAATATCTGCCCTTCTCTTGTAAGAGCACCAGAGCGTAATAATAATAAACCCATTTTGAAAAACAGCCACACCCATCCCCCACAAAAAGCAGTTTAATGAAAGTCAGAAAACCAGAAAGACTAACGTCCTTTTTTCTCCTCCTGCACTAATGAAGTACATCCTCCAGTGGCTTAGAAACAGTATACCCGAGGGACTTACCTAGTAGTCCAGTGATTAGGAATCCACCTTCCAGTGCAGAGGATTCGGGTTCAATCCTCGGCCAGAGAACTAAGATCCCACAAGCCCCAGGGCAACAAAGCCTGCCCACCGCAACTACTGAGCCCGTGCCACAACCAGAGAGACTCTTCACTGCAACCAGAGGTCCCACACAAGACAATGATCTGATGCAGTCAGATAAATTAATTAATCACTTAAAAAAGGGGGGGGGGCTCCCCTGGTAGTCCGGTGGCTAAGACTCCAAGCTCCAAGGCAGGGGGCCGGGGTTCAATCCCTGGTGGAGGAACTAGATCCCACATGCCACAACTAAGGCCCTAAGCAGCCTCATGACAAACGCTTCTACCTCTCCAGGAGACAAGCTTCAAGGCCACAGCACATTTACGGGCACCAGCTCAGCACCCTAACTCCCCATCAGAAAACCAATCTGGGCTACATCTCTGTCTTCATGTCAGGGCGGTATGGTTCAGCTGTTGTCCCTGTTTTAGAGATGGGGGTGGGGAAAGCAAATGAAGAACCAGAATAAAGGGCAAAACTCTTAATTTTGAAAAGTGACAAATAACCATAAAGGATTACAGGAAGTTCTTCTGGGCTGTGCTGTGCTTAATCGCTCAGTCATGTCCAACTCTTTGCCACCCCATGGATGGTAGCCCACCAGGCTTCTCTGTCCATGGGGATTCTCCAGGCAAAAATACTAGAGTGGGTTGCCATGCCCTCCTCCAGGGAACCTTCCCAATTCAGGGATCAAACCAAGGTCTCTTACATGGCAGGTGGATTCTTTTACCATCTGAGCCACCAGGGAAGCCCAAGAATCCTGGAGTGGTAGCCTATCCCTTCTCTAGGGGATCTTCCTGACCCAGGAATCGAACTGGGATCTCCTGCACTGTAGGCAGATTCTTTACCAGCTGAGCTACTGGGGAAGTCCGAAGTTCTTTCTCCTGTCAAAGAGGGAAGATGAAGGTTGGGGTATTTGCATTCTCAACATGAGGATGTTGAGAGTTCCCCTCTTTGATGTAAAATTCATGACCCAAATTACTCAATTTCAATATTTTTTACAAAGCATTTTATAGAAGTTGATATCTCTTTTCGTATGGTTCCCTTAGGAGTCCACACATTTCCACTAAACCCAGGAGTTGTCGGTGCTGTTTTCAGAGAATGCAGCAGCTCAATCGGCAAGGCCACAGGGTAACCACAACGGTCCAGCGAGGAGGGCTTCAAGGCCATCACAAGGGAGGGATCCAGAGCCAGCCGTTGAAAACCGGGCAGGCAGCCACCAGGCCCTCACCCGCACACCACGTCCCCGATGCATGGGAGCAAGGCAGGCCACACAAGGACCTCCAGCATCTCAGGAAGCCAAGAAACACTGCAGTGTCCAGACGGTGGCTCTGTTCAGCTGCGGGAGTCACCACGCCAGACTGGCTGCCCTGCTCATGTTCATGCTGGAATTAAAAGGAGAATTTTTTTTGCCTTCACTCCAAAACGGTGAAAATTCTTTATTGGGTACAGGCTTTCAGCTTTCCAAGATGCAAAGAACTCTGGCACTGGGTAGTAGTGATGACTATCTAACGTGAATACTTAATACCTACTGAACTGGACACTTAAGAACAGTTAAGATGGCCAATTTTATGTTATGTGTTTTATACCACAATTGTCTTAAACTATGAAAATGTTAATGGTCAGAAATTTCTGCAGCTGGCTTCCTAAAGTAAGTATAGAAACTTTTACTAACCCCATCCCCCAAGTGACAAATCCTAAAGACATTTGAACATAAATGTCCACCCTGCTGAACCCTGACATGTTCTCCTAGCCACTCCATAAATAATCCTTGGATGGGAACCAAGCCGTCTGCTTTGGCTCAAACTTAATGTACGGATCCTGCCATTATGAACCTCCAAGCAGGGTGATGTAATGCTCAAAATACGTGGCCGCAAGAATCCTGCTCTGAAACGCCACCATGACAGCCAGTTCCAGCACAGGGACTGCCCTGCCTTACAGACATGTGTTGCTGTGGGTACAAAGAAACGCTCTTCTGAAAACTTCCCAGCATTTCCATCTACCTGGCTATCCATTTACCTGGTCTTTCAGCATGGCAATTATGCACAGCGATTAGAATTAAGTTCTTTTAGAAAAGGGATGATTCAAGGGTATGAAATGAAAGGGCAAAAGACACCAGGAAAGAAGGAAAACCAAGACTCAGC
Source organism: Aepyceros melampus (assembly GCA_006408695.1). NCBI lineage: Eukaryota > Metazoa > Chordata > Mammalia > Artiodactyla > Bovidae > Aepyceros > Aepyceros melampus. The sequence continues at coordinate 152,181 of SJXQ01003525.1, forward strand.
AAAGGCAGGACTTCCCTGGTGGTCCAGTGGCTAATACCCCATGCTTCCAATGCAGCGGGCCGAATTCGACCCCAGGTCAGGAAACGAAACCCCATGTGCTACAACGAAAGAGCCTACATGCCGCAACTAAGACCCAGCACAGCCAAATGGATAAAATAATAATAATAATGAAAAGCTCAACAAAGAGCTTGGCTTTAAGATCTGATACAGTTGTCAAGTGAGGGCATCTGGGGTGCCCAGGAAAGGCCTGTTGCCCTCTTCCACGGCCATAAGAGTCCAGGGGCACCCAGAACTCTTCCCTGGACACTGACTCTGAAATGAAAGTCTATGAAATGGGACCCCACTGCTCCAGGACTGCCCACTCACCCACCTGATGGGTCCATCCATGTGCTAATCTGCCCTTCCCATGCAGCTTGGCTCTTTCTAGAAACCTGTCACCCTTTTTTTTAACATACAGAAAGCTGTACATAATTAACATATGCAACAATTTTTTTAAGATAAGTGTACACCCATGAAACCATCACCATAATCTATGCCACAAACATGTCCAACACGAGTTCCCTCTCCGCCTTTTACTGGGTCAGCCAAAAGGTTCCATTGGGGTTTTTTCCATAAGATGTTATGGGAAAACCCAAACGAACCTTTTGGCCAACCCAATATTAATATGTATATACATATAATGGGGTAAGGACATTTAACATAAGATCTACCCTCTTGACAAATGCTTAAGTATACAGATGGTTAACTATAGGCATTTGATGCTATATGGCAGGCCTCTAGGACCTATTCACCTTGTATAACTAGAACTTTGTGCCCTTTGACTAATATCTGCTCATTTTCCCCTCCCTCAGGACCTGGCCACCACCATCCCACTCTCTCCTCAGAGTGTGACAATTTCAGATTCATCACATACATAGTGTGTGGCTTGAGTCCTTCTGCGACTGGCTGTTATCAGTTAGCGTAATGTCCTCAAGGTGTTCTCATATTGTTGCAAATGGCAGAATTCCCTCTTTTAAGGCACTGGCACCCATTTCAATCCCGAACCTTCCCTCCTAATATTTCCTAATCCATGAAGATTCCTTACCCATGAAGACTGGACCATCCCTAGTCCATTGAAGCCTAGAAAAACAAATCACAAAATTACATCATACGAGTGTGTTGCAATCAAATGTAACAGCAGCAGCCCTATTCCCTTGCCAGTTTCTGCTACTTCTAAACAACCAAATCCTCTGGCAAAATGTTTCTGATCTCGCTAATCTGTGGAGAAACTATCTGCCTTGGGTCAAGTATTTTAATAGTCTGATACATGTGGTGCCTGTAGACTGTGTCAGGAGACTTTCCATTTGAGACAGAATAATTTATCACTTTTGATGAGCCATGTTTAACAAGCCCAACAGGACCCAAAATCATATGAAGGGAACCAGTTACAAAGAACAGCATTTCCAAAAATCTTTCCCCCTAAAATAAGACCCAGTCTCAACTTGTCCTCCTAAAGCTATCCTATGTTTTTTGGTTTTGATCTTCTTGATTACAAAATGAACACTTGTTGTTGTAGAAATCTGGGGAAATTCATAAAAGCACAAAGAAAAACATTCAACTTTTCTCACATCTTGCCACATGACAATAAGCCCTGGCCTGTGCTCCTGGCGTTTTTTCTTAACTAATCACAAATTTAGACTATTAAGCTCTCACACCGGGGATGGTGAGGCTTGAAGTTAAACAAGACTGAACATGGAACACAAGAGCTCTCCTTTGTGCTCAGAGACAGTTGCAGAAAGGCTGGTAAACCTGCTCAACAAGACTCCTAGGTGGTGTACAAACCAGTCTGCCAGCTGAATGCAATCACAAGTGCAGCCCGCTGCCCACCAGCTCCTTGGAGCTGTTACAGCCACAATCCAACCTGCAAACCACACTTTTGCTTAATAGCCTTGTATGTCATTGCAGGCAGGAAGTGGAGCTTGGAGGCAGTCAAGGAGCACAGAGAAATAAATAATAAGACAAAGCAATAGTGTCTCCTTGGCAAAACAGAAATCAATAGAAGAGTCAAAAGGGTCAGCCGGGCAAGACAGTTCCGTCGGCTCAAGTTCAAAGCGAAAGACAGTATCAGTGGATTCCAGCTCCTCACGTGGAAAGTCAGCCCCCAACCCCCAGCCCCGGGGAGCCTGCAAAACTCCTTTAAAAGGGATGAGCCTGCCTGTTTCATCAGGCTTATCAATACAGCTGCTCCTGTGCAATTTTTAAAACACACTTTCCCTGAACACCTACTGCATGCCAGTATTGTCTACGCTTACAAACTCCAGCCAGTAAGGCCACGGTGGGTTCCACCCAGCTTGGAAGTGAAGGCTGCAGAAGTATGGGCCGAAAGACGTCAAGCTTTGCATGTCGGTATTCGGCACAAATGTTTTACAAAAACCCTTTCAACCTTCACAAAAAAGGCCTTACTTACTTCTCACTTTCATTTAGATGCTTTCTGTCCTGGATCGTAACACACTCTTGGCAGGATCAAATTATACCTAATTTGCTACAACTAAGTATTGAACGTTTACAACCCACGAACCCCTCTTACTGTCAAGCGCCTCTTTACGGAGAGACAAAGGGCAGGCCAGGGAGCCTGCATCAGCTCCGACACCTGGTGCGCCTGCCCCTCGGCCTCCCCTCAATCAGCACCTGCTCGATGAACCCCCGGAACAGGAGGAGATCAAAGGCATGGCTCCTTAAGCGTGTTCAGGGGACACTGTCCCCCATATGCCACGAGGAGCTGGAGTGTTGTTCACTGTGGACTCTGATCTCGCAGCGCGATCACCCAAAGCCGGCCATCTGTCACTCCCTTTCAGAGCCTCATTAGGCTATCAACAGTTGCTGGATTCTCTTACAGAGCTCCACTAATCTTATCTGGGGCTAAGGCAGAACATAAGCATTTCAGTAACTAAATTTATCCCAGAGACTAAGCCGGTTTTCTTGTTTTCTGTTTTGTTTTGCGGTTAGAGGAAAACCACATGCAAGCCTTCCACTCCACAGTCATACAGATTCAGACTGTTGCTGCTGTTCAGCCGCTAACTCACGTCCAGCTCTTCGCAACCCCATGACGTAGCCCACCAAGGCACTGTCCACAGGATTCTCCAGGCAAAATACTGGAGTGGGTTGCCATTTTCTTCTCCAGGGGATCTTCCTGACCCAGGAATCGAGCCCGCAACTCCTGTATCTCCTGCATTGCAGGTGGATTCTTTACCACTGAGATTCAGATTAATGAACCGTTAGTTCAAGAAAGCAGAAAACAGGTGGAGAGAGCAGGGCAAACTGGAGAGTGAGGAGGGCACACTTCCTCCCCAAGGAAATAAGGAAGTGGGTTCATTCCATGGCCCATAATCAGCCTTCCCCTTGCTGTTCAGTCGCTCAGTTGTATCCGGCTCTTTCTGACCCCACTAACTGCAGCACGCCAGGCTTCCCTGTCCTTCACTATCTCCTGGAGTTTGCTCAGACTCATGTCCATTAAGTCAGTGATGCCATCCAACCATCTCACCCTGTCACCCCCTTCTCCTCCTGCTCTCAATCTTTCCTACCATCAGGGTCTTTTTCAATGAGTAGGCTCTTTGCATCAGGTGACCAAAGTACAGAAGCTTCAGCATTAGTCCTTCCAGTGAATATTCAGGGTTGATTTCCTTTAGGATTGATTGGTGTGCTCTCTTTGCTGGCCAAGGGACTCAAGTCTTCTCCAGCACCACAGTTCGAAAGCATCAATTCTGAGGTGCTCAACCTTCTTTATGGTCCAACTCTCACATCTGTACATGACTACTGGAAAAACCATAGCTAAACTATGACAAACTTAGACAGTATATTAAAAAACAAACATCACTTTGCCAACAAAGTTCCGTACAGTCAAAGCTATGGTTTTTCCAGCCTTCCCCAAGAGTGACATTATTGCGGAACTGGTCTGTAGCCAACGTCTTTGGGTCCTCAGAAAGCCATGGGTCGGTCAGTCATGTGCGGGTCATGAGAGGGTCCATGGCAGAAAACAGGAAGAAAGGAGGAGACGGTAAGATAGTGGCCTTCCCCTGCCTTTAAGGCCATCACACATCCTAGGAACACAGGTCTCCTCACCCATCTTTACAAAATCTTTCTGTCTGGACTCACGGTGCACATCTGCCCACACCACTGGCAGAGACCCTGGGAGATGCAAACATGGGTCCAGGAATCAGAAAATCCAATTAAAATTTAACGAGATGAAATGGGGGAGCCTTAGCAGCAGCAGCAGCAATTGACTTCCTCAGACTCACGGACGCCTCTTTATTTCAGGGAGTTTTCCACTGGGAATTCTGATCTTGAAATCTTCCTGTTGAAAGCCTGCCATTTGCCAAAGTCGCTGCAGCCTGCAAGTTGCTGGGTCCCTGCAACAAGCCAGTACAGGGCACTTGCTGGCAGAACGCAGTGACATTCACTCTGCAGACACACGCTTGGTGGTCACCGTGGAACCAGGCCACCTCACCAACGACCCTTCCACCATGCGCCCTCTGGTGCTGTAGAAACCGCTCCCCAGTAGGAACTGGGTTAAGTTCTTATCATATATGGCTGATGACACAGGAGGATCCCAAGGGACGAGAAACTTTCGGCAGAGTGTTGGTTAGCCAAGCTCTAAAAAGCTCTCTTTGTACCATTTAAGAGAATGTTAAGCTGTTCATGAGGATGGGAATGGAAATAAAATAAACATACGAAAATCCCCATGCAACCCCACCACCACGTCAACAAATGAGGCTAACTTCTTGTTTCTGCGTTTCCTTCTGGTAAATGGGTGGTATCTCCTTTCATCCAGAAACGGGAGGGCAAGAAGGTGGTAGCTCAGTACTCAGCCCGGGTCATGTGCCCAGCTGCTGGGTAGCTGTCATGTCTGACTCTTTGCAGCCCCGTGGACTGCAGCCCTCCAGGCTCCTCTGTCCGGGGCATTTTCCAGGCAAGAATACTAGATAGGGTTGTCATTTCTTTCTCCAGGGTATCTTCCCAACCCAGGGGTCGAACCTACATCTCCTGCACTGGCATGCAAATTCTTTAACCACCGAGCCACCTGGGAAGCCCAGTGTCTCCAATGCCCTGAGAAAGCCCGGAAGACCAATGAACTTCATTCCACAGGAAGCCCCAGAGAACCCTCAGTCAGGCCAAACCAGGGAAGTCATACGTTGTCTGGATTTGCAAAGTGCTGGGTTCAAATCCCATCACTTCATGGGAAATAGATGGGGAAACAGTGGAAACAGTGGCAGACTTTATTTTGGGGGGCTCCAAAATCACTGCAGATGGTGACTGCGGCCATGAAATTAAAAGACGCTTACTCCTTGGAAGAAAAGTTATGACCAACCTAGATAGAATATTCAAAAACAGAGACATTACTTTGCTGACTAAGGTCCGTCTAGTCAAGGCTATGGCTTTTCCAATAGTCGTGTATGGATGTGAGAGTTGGACTGTGAAGAAGGCTGAGCACCGAAGAATTGATGCTTTTGAACCGTGGTGTGGGAGAAGACTCTTGAGAGTCCCTTGGACTGCAAGGAGATCCAACCAGTCCATTCTGAAGGACATCAGTCCTGGGTGTTCACTGGAAGGACTGATGTTGAAGCTGAAACTCCAATACTTTGGCCACCTGATGTGAAAGGCTGACTCACTGGAAAAGACCCTGATGCTGGGAAAGATTGAGGGCAGGAGGAGAAGGGGGTGACAGAGGATGAGATGGCTGGATGGCATCACTGACTTGATGGACATAGGTCTGGGGGGACTCCGGGAGTCGGTGATGGACAGGGAAGCCTGACGTGCTGCAGTACATGGGGTTGCAAAGAGTTGGACACGAATGAGCGACTGAATGACTGAACTGGGTTCAAATCCTGACTCTGTCCTCGAATAGCTGTGTGACTTAGTTCCCTGTCCGCTGAGGTCCGCATGGACCGCACATGGAGCGCCTAGACAACACACCTGTCACAGGCTGAACTGTACATGCCCCCAAAGATGCTGAAGTCCTACTCCCCGGTACCCTAGGGTGTGACCTTATTAAACCCTGCATATGCAGGGTCACTGCATATGCAATTATTAGTTATGATGAGGTCATCCTGGTATAGAGTAGGTTCCCCAACCTAGCCTGACTGGTGTCCGTGAGAAGATGGCCACGTGAAGACAGACATACAAGGAGAATACCTCAGGACGATGAAGGCAGAGACTGAGCAATACAGCTGCAAGGGAGCCCCAAAGGTTTCCAGCCACCACGGGAAGCAAGGAAGAAGCAAGAAAGGATTCCCCCGCAGGTGTCGGGAAGCTGGCCTACTAAATTCTTCATCTTGGACTTCCAGATCCCAGAACTACTGTTCTTTTTTAAGCAACTTGGTTTGCGGGTCTTTGTTACAACAGCCCTAGGAAACATACATGCTGCCAACTCAGGGGGTTTCCCGGGGGCCCCCGCCCACCTGCACGGAGAATGAGGCAGCCCCAAATGTGCCAAGACAGGGTCTCCGCCACCCCCCACAACACACTGACCAACACATCCAACCATCTCTCTGAACCCAAAATGGATTTCACAGCCAACCTTTACTGACTAGCGGTTAACATTTATTTCACCCACCGCCCTGACTTATCAATAATCTAAGTCCAGCAAAAGGCAAACTCATGGGAGGGGACGCCCATTCATTTCAAAGTGCGCGGCAGTTGTTAGAGGGCAAAATGTTCCTTTTTAGCCTTTAGATGAGTGAACTCCAGGCTTCCCTGGTGCATCAGTGGTAAAGAAGACACAGGTTTGGTCCCTGATCCAGGAAGGTCCTGCAAGTCTTGGAGCAGCTAAGCCTGTGCTCTAGAGCCCGGGAGCCCCAACAAGAGATGTTACCACAATGAGAAACCCACACACCACAAGTAAGAGTATCCTCCGCTTCCAGCAAATAGAGAAAAGCGCATGCAGCAACAAAGATCCAGCACAGCCATAAACAAATAAATAAAATCATATTAAAAAAAAGAAAGATAGAAAAAACAGAGTGAGCTCCTTGGACTGTCTCTGGAAAGAGGAGGGGGTTGAGAACCAGGCTCCTGATCAACATCAACACCAGGCTCATTTGCTGAAGTTCCTGAAACAGCCAACACGCTGAATGATTCTCACGGGTCACACAGGGAGGACTGGGCCCACTTCACTGGGGGAAGGAAGGCCGGGCCCTCCCTGCCGCCCCAGGCGCAGCCAGGGACTTGAGCTCTCCTGGGCCAGGTGGGGCCTGGCCTCAGCATTCCCAAGTCTCCCCAGGGGCCTCCCACGTGCAGGGAGTGGAGAACTACTGGCGCTGTGTGTTTTCCAGCCTCTGGTCCAAGCCCTGCCCCTCAGCAGAACCCGCGGGTCCCCTTGGGGCTTCACATGGTCCCAGGTGACAAGGGAGCCAAGAAGGGGGCAAGCAGAGCACTCGAGTGGCAGGTTACCACCCACTGGTCACGTGGTGGTGCCTGCTTCCCTGCCAGCCTCAGAAGACACTCGATCCCCTCCCTCCATGCTCCCAAGCCCTCTCCTCCCGAACCTGGCTGCAGTAAGGACCCCCTTTCATCTCTTGTCGCTCCCGATCTTTGGTTTCAACGCAGAGTCATGAGGCTGGGAGCCTTCAGCAATGCCTACACCCTTGCCCCCAAGTCTGGGGTAACCGGTCCAGGGGGCTGCCTGGGCTCCCCTGAGAGCCTGCCGTGCAGGGGAGACTGGACCTGTCAGTCAAGGACCTTCTCTTTCTCCCTAAGGCTTCCGACCCTGTGCCTGGAGCTGTCACTCCCCTCCGAGGGTTACTTTCATCTCCAAAGTGACCAAAATGCAGGACATGCCTGCCACCCCCTTTCTTCTCCGTCCATCCCCCCTGCCTCCACCCCAGCGAGTCTCCTATAGGTGCCCTGAAAAGACCCTGGCTGTTTCCTTGGACTCATCACTCATTCCATTCAAGCCTTAGTTTTCTTATCTATAAAGTAAGGACAAGAGTCCCTCTCTCTAGTCACGGGAAGGACCAGATAAAACGAGGTGACACACAGACGTCCCTCCTCCAGGAAACAGGCTGAATAACTCACATGAGCTGGTGCGGAGCCCAGGCCCCCGGCTGCCCTCAGCCTCCCCTGTGTCTTCATGCAGGGGTTCTCACTGCGCAGGAGGGCGTCTGTCTCCTGCCAGAGCCAACACCACGGTCAGGGGCCGGGGTGGGGAAGGAGCAGGACACCCAGCAGCAGGGAAGCTCCGTCATCTGAGAGTCCGCTCCTCAGACAGGACAGGGTAACAGGAAAACCCACCTGCACAGGCCGAGGGTCACCCTGGCCAGCTGGCCTGCGTGTCTAGGAGGAGCCGGGGGTTATCCCACTGGCTCTCCATCGTGCCTGGGTGCTGGCTCACCTCTGCTCAGTCTCTGAGTCGCACCTGACTCTTAGTGACCCTACGGAAGGAGCCCACCAGGCTCCTCTGTCCATGGGATTTTCTAGGCAGCAATACTGGAGAGGGTTGCCAGGCCCTCCGCCAGGGCATCTTCCTGACCCAGGGATTGAAGCTGAGTCTCCCGCATTGGCAGGTGGATTCTTTACCACTAGTGCCACCTAGGAAGCCCAGCGTCACCTGGGGCGCTTTCAAAACCCCAAGCCAGAGACGCAAGGAGTCAGCGGCATGGCCTGGGATGGGGGCCACTGGAAGTGCTCCAGGATTCCAAAGCACTGGTTCTATCCTGTTCTTTGAATAATTAAGCAGCAGCCTTCATTATATGATGGAGTCGCCCACCAAAGTCTCCCTAAGAGGACACGAAGCACAGGAGAGGATAAACTGACGCACAAGGGCCGAGACATGGAAACAACCTAAGCATGTACCAACAGATGATGGATAAAGAAAGATGTGGCGGGGGGAGGGCGGGGGATACACACACACACACACACACACACAATGGGAATATGATCCAAAGAAGGAAATCCTGTCATTCTCAACATGGATGGATCTTGAGGGCATTATGCTGAGATAAGTCACAGGAAGATAAATATTGTGTGATCTCACATACATCTACAAAAGCCAAACTCATAAAAACAGAGAGTAGAACACAGGTTACCAGGGGCTGGGGGTGTGGAGAACTGGGGAACTGGGGCGATGCTGTTTAAGGGCACAGACTTGTCACTAATAGATTAAAAAAAAGTTCTGGAGATCTACCTCACAGCATAGCAATTACAGTCAACAGTCCTGTGTTACAGATTTCCAAGCTTCTAAAAGACTAGACCTTCACTGTTCTCACCATGAAAAAAGAAATGATCACCAGTGAAGTGACAGAGGTGTCAGTCAAGACCACATGGTAACCACACTGCAACATATGAATGTGCCGAATCAACATAGGTTGCAAACCTTAAACTTACAGCACGTTACATGTCAATTACATCCCAATAAAAAAAGACAAAGAATACACCAAGCCACACACAGGAGGAAACCACCTGTCAGTCTCCTTTGTTAAAATAACTAAACACAAAATCACAGGAGGCCCAGGCAAGACGCAAACAGACTTCAGGGTCAGGCTGGATGAGAAACAAAGTCCCAGGAAGCAGTGGGTGGACCCAAGGATGCGATGGGCAGCTGGTCCACATGTGACTCTAGGAAGGGTTTGCTTACAGCCACCCACCAGGGAGGGGGCTCAGGGCACACAGCCTTGGAAAGAAGGCATTCAGAGGGCGTGAGCACACACACACACACTCACGGGCCTGGAGACTTGTAATGGGGCAGTGAGGCCTTCAGACTTAGAAAGTGAACGTGTTAGTCACTCAGTCATGTCCGACTCTTCGCAACCCCACAGACTATAGCCTGCCAGGTTCCCTCTGTCCATGGGATTCTCCAGGCAAGAATCCTGGAGTGGGTTACCATTTTCTCCTCCAGAGATTTTCCTGACCCAGAGATCAAACCCAGGCCTCCTGCATTGTAGGAAGATTCTTTACCATCTGAGCCACCAGGGAAGCCCTAAAGCTTAGAAGGTAAATCCCTATTATTAGAGTTAAACGTCAGCAAGCCACTGAGGATTTTGTTTTAACTTCTTGGCCCTTTTGAAATTCAGCAGCCCAGAAATATTGAACCGTATCCTGGCCTTTAGAACATTATTATCGGCCTTGCGTATTTGAACACAAGTTACTTCAGTCTCATCCCCAACACCCCCCAACTGTGGACACAGTCACAACTGTCATCAGCTAGCACACATCAGACAAAGAGCATATGATGGGGACTGCAATGAACCTGTCCCTCTCATCACCTCTGTTTAAGGCTCACTACACTAAAGGTTAGATAGCTTCACCGACTCATGGAGATGAATTTGAGCAAAGTCCAGGGGAGAGAGTGGAGGACAGGGGAGGCCTGGCATGCTGCAGGCCATGGGACCACAAAGAGTCAGACACAACTCAGCAACTGAACCACCACCACCCTAACGATAGGTGTGGTTTTATCCCCAAGGCTCTGAGTGGTTATGCAGTTGGTATAAGGTCACACAGCTGGGATGTGCAACCAGGGAGGTCACCTCCCGACCAGCCTTACCCACGGTGCACAGACAGGCAGCCTGGGCCTCTCTGTGGACCCACTCGTGTTCCAGCTCGGAGCGCAGAGCAGCAACACAGGCCCTGGCGCCAGCAGTCTACGAGCTGGAAGAGACCCTTGGCAGGAGTGAGGCATCTGCCCTGGCACAGCCCCGGGCCGGTCACTTCACCAGAGGAGGCAGGGTGTCCTCAGGAAACTTCCACGTGCAGAGCCCGGGCCATCAGAGAGGTCCTGAACCCAGGGAGAGCCCCAGGGGAGCGTGGCCCGCCCAGATCCAGGGCAGCCCCTGCCCAGAACCTACCACTGACAGGCCTGCCGGGCCAGGAGACTCGGGCTGAACTTCTGCAGCCGACCAGGAACTAGACTCTTAATCAACCAAGTAAACCTGCCAATCTCGAGTTGTCTCTGCACGAGTGAATTTCATATCCCACCGGAAATAACAGAAAACAGGAACAGTGTCCCGACAAGGTGTAATGTTTCTGACAGGACCACAAACTTGAGCTCCCTGCCACCTGGGGAGTTCTCGATATCGCCCGGGAATGTCACCGCCAAGGAGATGATTGACGGGACTGCACCACGCACACTTTACAAAGCTACACTCAGTATCGCTCCCGTCCTAAAAGATGGAGACGAGCATCCTAGCAGACAGGTGGTAGGTACACTGAGGACCACCCAACAGGAACTTGGGCCTACATTCATCAACATGCACGTGTTTCCTGAGGACTGGACCTTAGTCAGACTAAACAGGCTTTGCAACCAACCTCTGCTGGAGTGCTGATGGTGAGAGAGAAGACAGGCTAGGGTTTGCTTTCTAACTGGAGGACCATTTGAGTCATTGTTTTAACAGGTTGGTACAATCTAATCCTGGACTACAAAGAAGGCTGTGCGCTTAAGAACTGATGCTTTTGAACTGTGGTATTGGAGAAGACTCTTGAGAGTCCCTTGGACAGCAAGCAGATCAAACCAGTCCATCCTAAAGGAAATCAACCCTGAATATTCACTGGAAGGACTGTTGCTGAGTCTGAAGTTCCAATACTTTGGCCACCTGATGCGAAGATCCAACTCATTGGAAAAGACTCTGATGCTGCGAAAGATTGAGGGCAGGAGAAGGGGGTAACAGAGGATGAGACAGCTGGATGGCATCACCGACTCAATGCACATGAATCTGAGCAAACTCCAGGAGATGCTGGAGGATAGAGGAGCCAGGCATGCTGCAGTCCATGGGGTCGCAAAGAGGTAGACACAACTTAGCAACAACAACCACCTAATACTAAATGTCAAGGAAAGTTGGGATGCGAGCAGGAATACAGGCTACCTCTCCAGTCCAAGCTCCTCATCCAAAACACAAGGGTCTCACCAAGTCATAGACAGGCTTGAGCTAGGGCTCAAGAATGTTAACACTGATGCTGACCTGAGGCCACTATGCCAGGGTCCCCAGGGAGCCTGGGTGGGGGAAGAGGGGGGCATGCTGGGGCATACCCAGGAGGTAGGTGCCAACGCAGGACCCAGCTGAGAGGCTGTGAATCACACACAAACACACAAAAATACACGCGGGGCACAGTTTCCAATGCTGTTATTCCATTAAGTGAGAAATAAGACATAAAATTGCAAAAACAGTGTGAACAGTGAGAGTGAAAGTTGCTCAGTTGTGTCCAACTCTTTGCGACCCCATGGTTTATACAGTCAGTTGAATTCTCCAGGCCAAAATACTGGAGTGGGTAACCTTTCCCTTCTCCAGGGGATCTTTCCGACCTAGAAATCGAACCAGGGTCTCCTGAATTGCAGGCGGATTCTTTACCAACTGAGTCCTAAACATATGAACTTGACTATATAAACAAAATTCACAGACAAAGCTTCAAAATCAATATAGAACAGTTAACTGTGGTTTTCAGGGTCTTTTATTCTTTCTCCAATTTTCCACCATTAGCACTGACTTATAAGATCATGGGAGAAAGCATCCCTACAAAAAAGTGTTTCTAATGCTTTTCTAACTTAAAGAACTAAATCATGATGGGAAATGGCCTTTTCAACACTTCTCTATTGGGACTTTCCTGGCTGTCCAGTGCTTAAGATTTTGCCTTCCAATGCAAGGGGTGTGGATTTGATCTCTGGTTGGGAGCTAAGATCCCACCTGCCTCAATGGCCAAAAATCAAAACATAAACAGATGCAATATTGTAACAAATTCAATAAAGAGTTTTAAAAAAAAAAAACTACTACTCTATCGAGGAAGTTTTCCTTCCAAGGATAGCCAGAACTTGTAATAGCATATGACACAATCACTGGTGGAACCAAGATGAACTTCCAGACCAGTCAAGACGCTTAGCTCAAAGCTTTAAAATCAGTATTTAAAATAGTGCCCCCAGATTTCGAAGCTGGGTCCTCCTGTGTTTTCTGCCCATGTGCTGTCACACCAGCCTGCCACAAGTCCTTCCCAGAGGGGCCAAACACTGCTCAAAGTATAACCAGTGTTTTGCTACAGCCAGGAATGGATACATACCGGTATGGTGGCATTTGTCCAGAAAAAACACCAGGCCAAGCAGGTCATGTGGAGAAGGCAATGGCACGCCACTCCAGCACTCTTGCCTGGAAAATCCCATGGACGGAGGAGCCTGGTGGGCTGCAGTCCATGGGGTCGCTGAGAGCCAGACACGACTGAGCGGCTTGGCAGCAGCAGCAGCAGCAGATCATGCCGCAATGTGACCTAGGCAGGTGACTTAGAGCTGCAAGAAAAGGGAAGTCTGGGGGAGAACGGGTACACGTGCACGTATGGCTGAGCCCCTCTGCGTTCACCTGAAACTATAACATTGTTAACTGGCTACACTATGCTGTGCTTAGTACTCAGTTGTGTCCGACTCTTTGCGACCCCAGGGACTGCAACCTGCCAGGTTCCTCTGTCCATGGGATTCTCCAGGCAAGAATACTGGAGTGGGTTGCCATTCTCTCCTCCAGGAATCGAACCCAGGTCTCTCGCGTTGCAGATGGATTCTTACTGTCTGAGTCACCAGGAAAGCACAAGAATACTGGAGTGGGTAAGCTATTCCTTCTCCAGGGGATCATCTCAACCCAGGAATCAAACCGGGGTCTCCTTCATTGCAGCCGGAATTTTTACCAGCTGAGCTACCAGGGAAGCCTGTTAATCAGCTATACCCCAATACAAAATAAAAAGTTTAAAGTTTGGGAAAAAAATAAATATAAGGTGGGGGGACTTCCCTGCAGGTCCAATGGTTAGGACTCCTCGCTTCTGCAGGTTCAATCCCTGGTCAAGGAACTAAGATCTCACAAGCACCCCCCCAAAAAAGTGAGGGGCACAATAGAATGTCAGGGCAGCACCTGTATCCACCAAAATACACAAGGTCAAGGCCTTGAGAAGCCATAAACAGGGCAGGAGGGTCAGAGACTGACAGAAGGTGAAAGGGCACACACGCCAATGGTGTGTGACCCCAGAGCAGGATCGGCCGTCTCCGAGGCTGGCAAGGTCAGCTACGTTCCAGATGAATGCAAAGTCCCCAGCATCTTCGAGCTGCTGCTTGAGACGGGGTCTCTCCAGTGAGCTCTGAACCAGTGCACAGGCCTGCTATGCTATGCACCGCAGTCTCAACCTGTCCTGTAACTATCTGTGAAAGCTCTGCGGTTTGGAGCTTGTTGTAGAACAGGTTTTCATGCTGATTCTTTTATTTTTTTTTTAGTTTCTTTTTAATTGATGTGGACCATTTTTAAAGTCTTTATTGAATTTGTTACAATATTGCTGCTGTTGTTTTTTTTATATTCTGGCATTTTGGTCACGAGTCATGTGGGATCTTAGTTCCCGGCCTGGGATCAAAGCCACAGCCCCTGCACTGGAAGGGGAAGTCTTCAGCATGGACCACCAGGGAAGTCCCTCTGGCTGTGTTTCTCACTGCTGTTCCTGAGAGAGAGCAGCTCGCCTTTCCCTGGGACTCACACTGTCCCCGCTATTGCTCTGCCTTATAAAAGAGAAGACCGTTCATTGGCTTAACAGACAGGTGGTTGTTTGGCCAGGTGCGCATGGAGTAAGCCCTGAGGCATTAAGCCCTCCCCAAGCCGGAGAACACCTGCTTCCCACAGCCAGGGCCCCCCTCCTTCTAGAACCTGACCAGTGCTCCTTCAGAAGCTGCCAGGAACAGCAGGAGGGAGGCAGGGGGGCATTCACTGTAAAGCAATCTCCAACAAGGAAGAACACTTCGAAGCCTTTCCCTTCCTTACTTGTGGCTGCACTGGTCTTTGATGCCGTGCACAGGTGCTCTCTAGGTGCAGCGAGTGGAGGCTAACTTCCAGCTGCGGTGCGCTGCTTCTCATCGCAGTGGCGTCTCTGGTTGTAGAACAGGGGCTCTAGGGCACATGCGCTCAGCGGTTGTGGCGCTCGGGCTTGGTTGCCCGGTAGCACGTGGGACCTTTCCAGACTATGGATCAAACCCGTGTTCCCTGCATTGGCAGGCAGATTCTTAACCACTGCACCACTGGCGAAGTCCACCCTCTCCCTTTCTTTACACACATTTTTAAAAGTATATGCATCATTACCTAAACCCAGCATTTTTTTTATAAATTTATTTTTTAAATTACAAAAGTATGATAACACACTTACAGGAGACTTGGAAAATACAGAAGAAAGTTACATATATAAATAACAGCATTTAGTTCAGTTCAGTTCAGTCGCGCAGTCGTGTCCGACTCTTTGCGACCCCATGAATCGCAGTACGCCAGGCCTCCCTGTCCATCACCAACTCCCGGAGTTCACTCAGACTCACGTCCATTGAGTCAGTGATGCCATCCAGCCATCTCATCCTCGGTCGTCCCTTTCTCCTCCTGCCCCCAATCCCTCCCAGCATCAGGGTCTTTTCCAATGAGTCAACTCTTCGCATAAGGTGGCCAAAGTACTGGAGCTTCAGTTTTAGCATCATTCCTTCCAAAGAAATCCCAGGGTTGATCTCCTTCAGAATGGACTGGTTGGATCTCCTTGCAGTCCAAGGGACTCTCAAGAGTCTTCTCCAACACCACAGT